>OZ030006.1:77133631-77478631 GCA_964023405.1 Apodemus agrarius | reverse complement strand
AGGCTTGGAGCAGTGTATTCAAAAGATGCCACAACAGAGGGAAGCCCTGTCCTTTTGGGGGTGAGGTAGAAGCTTTAGGCTTTACACATTGAGCATTGTCTTTGCTTTAAATGTTTTATATGCTGTGTTCTGTTTGCAGTTTGTTGATAAATTTTTGCCATAAAAATGTGTTAATTTTTGTTAGATGCCTTTTCCATGTTTATGGAGACAAAGATAAATTATTTTCCACTTTGGCCTGTTTATGTGATATATTATTATATTCTGTGATTTTTCACACACTGAACCATTGGCACATTGAAGTACTAAATGCTGCTTACTTGTGGGAACCAGTCTTTTTTTAGATTTTTCTTTATTTACATTTCAAATGTTATCCCCTTTCCATGTTTCTCCTCTGCAAACCCCCTATTCCCTCCCCTCCCCCTGCTCACTAACCTACCCACTCCCCCTTCCCTGACCTGGCATTCCCCTACCCTGGGGCAATAAGCCTTCACAGGTCCAAAGGCCTCTCCTCTAATGGTCTGATGTCTGACCAGGCCATCCTCTGCTACCCATGTGACTGGAGCCATAGGTCCTTCCATGTGTACTCTTTGGTTGGTGGTTAAGTCCCTGGGAGCTCTGGGGGTACTGGTTGGTTCATATTGTTGTTCCTCCTATGGGACTACAAACCCCTTCAGCTCCTTGGGTCCTTTCTCTAGGGTAGCCAGTCTTTTAAGGTCCTGTTAAAGTGGTTCCTAGCATTGTTTTTAGGATTTATGTGTAGTATTTATCAAGGGTATTGGCCTATAGATTTGTTTGCTTCTCTAATATTCATTTTTTTGTTGTTTGTTTTTTTTGTTTTGTTCCTTCTGCTACTTTAGTGGTTAGTTGACTTTTACATGTTTTTTATCTGGATTGTGCATCATGGAATAGTTTGGAAATGAGCTCTCTTTAAGTTTTGGAAGTTGAGAAATGGGTGTCAGTTTTTTTTCCTGGTGCTTGAAAGAGTTCACCAGTAAAGCCATAAGACCATGAGCTTTTCTTTTGTGGGGGGCTTTGGATCTCCCGACTACTCTCCTCCACAGCTATAGTCTTGAGGTCATCTCTTCCCAGCTCATTTCTTGGTGTTTGTATGGTTCCACAGAGATCAAGTCACTTAATCTAGCTATTCTGTTTCTGTACAGTTATTCACAGTACTCTCTCATAATCTTCCATATTTCTGGAAAAATCACATAGGCTATACCTTCACGTATATTCCAGGTATTTGAACACATTTACTTTCTTTCCAACTGAGCTGAAATTTCATCAGTTTTGTTGATATTGCCATTCTGGTTCCACTGATTTTTATGGGCTTCTGGTCACTATTTTGCTATTATTATTTTGTTCCTTCTGTATCTATTTGAAATACTCCTCCCCTCCCTGTGGTTTCGGTCCTACATGTGCCAGCTACTTTTACACATGATGTTCTTTACTATAGACTGTCGGCTTGGATTTTTCAAAACCTACTTTTAATAAGGGTTCTTAAAAGCTCTTTCTTTGTCGTCCACCACCCACAAGAAGGAGTGGAAAGGAAAGGTTAATAGGGCAAAGGGGGATGTGGATTTGTTTAGAAATAGTTTTTGGGAGGGTGATTCCAATCTCCATTGTCAGGATATCAGCAGTTCAGTTTACATAAATCAGCAGTTTACATAAATTTAGCTTGATATGTGCAAAAACGCCATTCGCGAATCAGCAACAGCAGTTCAATCCAGAAGAAAGCTTCAGGCTCTGCTAATCGGCCCAAGTCCACAGAAGCAGCAAGAAACTGCCAGAACACTAACAGAAATTCTTTGGTGTGCTTTTCTCTATGAAGTCACAACAAACAGTGATCAGTGAAGAAGGCAAGGTGAACCAGTGCTACACAGCATCAAAATCAGCATCAGCAAAGCCCTGTGACGACCAGCAAAGAGTCGCAAGACACACCAATGCAATAGCTGCGTCCACTGTGTGTTGGGTTATACTTACACTTGTCCTCTCAAGCATCTGCTCCAGCAAAACATCACCTGCCCCTTTCACCAGGCCGCTTCCAGAAAAACACCACTTGTCTGCTTTCAACAAAACATCACATGCGTGCTTCAGCGAAATATCCTCTTATGTGTCTGCTTCAGCGAAATATCCTCTTACATAAAACAGTTCCCAGGAAAACATCACATGACACAACTGAATCTCCAAAGAAACCAGAAATTTCCACTTCAATAGGTTTTCCCAAGCACACTGTAACTTCTCTGTTATGTGAACACTGCTGTGCTATTCTTCATCATGTGCTCTCTTCCCATTCAAACCAACTGCTTCTACGTCATTCCAGGAGCTTGTTTCAAGGTAGAGTCCATGATCTTTCATCAAAGATACTGAACCAGCATCTCTGGGAGCAGGCCTAGGGGCCTGCATCTCTGTCTTTCTCTGTCCCTCTGTCCCTCTCCCTCCCCTCCCCGTGTGTGTGTGTGTGTGTGTGTGTGTGTGTGTGCACGCGCGCGCACACACACACACACACACACACTGCAATGCATGGACACATATAGCCTGCTTTTCTGCATGTGTTCTGGGAATGTCACTCAGGCTCCGTGCAAGCATTTTACTGACTGAGTCATTTCCCAGGCCTCTCGACTTGAATTCTCACAAACAGGAGTTGTATTCTTACAAGAAGGTGACTTCTGTTCTGGAAAGAGCTCAAGGACTCAGAGACTCCTTGAGAAAGATGGTGCAGGCAGATGTGAAAGGCCTCTCTTTGTCCATGTGGCACTTTGTGAGGGTTAAGTCCTAAGAAGGAACTGGCATCTCCATTTCTCTGAGGAAAAAGAGACAGCCTTCTGGCAGAGTGAAGATCGACAGTGGAACCTACCATGCATGACAGAAAAACGTTTCTCTAGCCAGCTCGCAGAAACCCAGAGTAGGGTGTGGACTGTTTCTCAGTGGCTCCCAGGCTCCCATAAGGACTTGTAGCTGGTAAATATGACACTCACCGAGGCTTTCCAGAAACAGTCTTGGAGACAGGAGGGCATATCTCAGCCCAGTGACTGCTCCAGGTGTATGGCAGCCTGCAAGAAGTTACCATCATAACCAAGAAACTCTCAAACCAGCAGGAAAGCCTCTCCTGGTATCTGGCATTTCCACGCTGTAGCCTGTGCAGCTGGAAGCACTTCTGTCTGGTTGTCATGAGGACAGATGTCTTGCTGGTTTGCCAGCTCTGTCCTATCTGTGTGTCTCTAACTCACACACGTTTTTCCCCTTGTAGTGGGGGATGGAGCTTTCGTATTGGAAGGGCAGATGGGAGTGCCCTGGCATTTGCTGCCACTCAGACAATACTGGGATGTGGAGTGGGCATCTGGGGTGACACTGTGCTCATGGCCAGCATAGGCATCAGGCCTCCATATCTATTGTGGCTTTGTAAACTGGAAAGTATGGGTGTGGGGGTCACCTAAAAGGTTTGAAGAGCCATTGCCTGTAGTGTAAAATTTCCAAATATTCAAGATCCGCATATGTCCTTGGGGTAGAGTAGAATAAGAAGAGGCCAGACTGGTACCACCCTTCCATTGTGTGGGAAGGTTACCCCACTCCAATGGGATTCAGCCTCCATGTGCAATTGAAGAAAGCTTTGAAATCAGCAGCAGTATATCAAAACTTTATGCATTTATCATGACACTGGGAGCTCCTAAAAGATCAAGTATTCATGTGAGTGTGTTTGTGTGTGTGTGTATGCGTGCCTCTCTCTGTATATATCTCTTGTGTGTCTATCTGTATGTATGTGTGTCTCTATCTGTGTGTGTCTGTGTGTATGCATGTGTGTATATGTGTGTATGTATATGTGTGTCTGTGTTTGTATATGTGCATGTCTATGTATGTATATGTGTATGCATGTGTATGTATGTGTGTATGCATGTGTGCATGTATATGTGTATGTGTGTGTATGTGTGTGTGTATGTGTGTGCATGTGTGTGTGTATGTGTGTGCATGTGTGTGTGTGTGTGTGTGTGTGTGTGTGTGTGTAGCAAAAGACATACTAAGCTCTGCACCTCTGAATGCTCCAGGACAGTTCCTCTACTTCAAGAAGAATTCCTTTCTAATCTAGATACTTACTTTCTCTGGATACATACATTTACTTTGGCTTTTGACAACGTGAATTATTACATACATTCCTTCCTATGTTTTTCAAATCTTACCAATGAGTAATATTTTTTCTATTGCATTAAAATTCAGTTGGCAGGGAACACTTCCATTTCTTCTAAACATAAATGCAGGAACAGCTTCTGTTAGGGCATTGAGGCACTGCTGGGGTCTCGTGTGCAGGCTGTGTCTGGTGGAAGATATAGAATTTATTCTGCAACCGAACTGTCTGAGGGTTGCTATTTTTCCCACAGAGCATATTTATTTCCTTTTGACAGCGTTTGAGGTTATGGACTCTATTTCTGTCGGACAAAAGAAAACAGTGCACCATAAAATCTATGACATTATACTGGGGAAAACCAAGTACATTCATTTTCTCTGAGATGAGGCCGTCCATTTCAGTAGCTGAAGGGATGAAAATGCAGACACTGTGAGAGCATGCTAAGTTTAATTTAAGCAAAAGATGATCCTGGTTCTCTCAGGCTCCATTAAAAATAAACTACATAATTGAATGACAGTCAGATTCTCAGCAAACATGCCAACGGGGAGGGAGGATTCCTCACCTTTTGGAAAAATGGAGAATCAATACCCATCAGGGGAAGGAAGGAAGGAAGGAAAGAGAAAGAAAGGAAGGAAGGAAGGAAAGAAGGAAGGAAGAAAGAGAACAGAAGGAGAAATCCTCATAGGAGCCACAGATGATAAAAGATTTAAAATGTGAATAAAATATCACAGGTCAGCGTTAAGGCAGATGATACCATTCTCTGCCAAGGCAAAGTCTAATCAGAGGAGCAAAAGCAGAGTCCAGCACAGAGGGTGGGTGGAGAAAGAGCTGCAGAGCTCCTACCTCACTGTGTCCATGGAAGAGTCTCCTTCCCCAGGGAGATGTTTGCTCCAGGAGCATCGCTGGGAGCCAGGTACCTCCCCCCTGACCATAGCCAGAGCTGTGAACACAGCCTATTGTTTCATAGACTCGTAGAATGAATTCTAAGCCTGAGAACAAAGAGACAGTGCTTGCTGTCAAACATAGAAAGATGAATCTATTGGCTCTTCCATAGATAAGAGCCTTTAAAACACAACCGGGAGAAATGACAAATGGGAGAATTCTGACTGGATGGCTGTGGGAGCCATCTCTAATAGAAAGGCTTTTATGAATACAATGGGAAATTGTTGGACGTTGATAATTAGAGAGTTCTTGCCAAGAAGACTATCATGGGGATTTCCATATTCTAAAGTCAAATTCTTATTTTGAAAAAGCTCAGGAAATGATATTTTAGTATGTGCACTGTGTTGGTTATTTTTGTGTAGCTCTGATCAAGATCTCAGATGGACCAGCTTCCAAGGGGGCAGTATTTATTTTGACTCATGGCTTCAAATGGTTCTGTCCTTCGTGGCGGACAGGGCTTGGAGGGGGACAGGACTTGGAGGGGAAGAGCCAGTCTCTTTATGCAGAGAAAGGGGGTGCTGGAACTGAGCTGGTGTCCCTGTTTCTCTTCTGTTCTTTCTGGGTCCCTACAGCACGGAATGGTCCTGTGGGCGTTCAGGGCAGGCCCTTCCCCAGTTATTCTCCTCTGAAAGGGAAGACTCCTCTGAATCCATGAGTCAAGAGGAATCTTTCCTCCTTGTGAGTTATGCTCTTGGGTATTTTGATCAGAGCTATTCAGCAGTAACTAACACAGACAGGATGCTAAAATATTGGTTGTCAGGCTTCTCTGGCAATCACACGTACCTATTTGTCTTGTTAGGTTTCTATTGGTGTGATGAACACCATGTCCAAAAGCAATTGAGCTTACCATCTGCAGGTCAGCATCGTCCAGGGAAACCAGGGCAGAGACCTGCAGTTAGAGGTTGAGGCAGAGGCCGTGGAGGAACTCTGTTTATGACTTATTCCTCGTGGCTTGTTCACTCTGCTTTCTTAGAGGACTCAGGGCCACTAGACCGAAGGCCGTCCTGCTCACAATGGGCTGGGCCCTCCTGCACTGATGGATAATCAAGAAGATGCTCTACATGCTTGGCTACAGCCTGATCTCACGGAGGCATCGTCTCCACTGGGGTCCCCGTCGCTCAGATCACTCCAGTTTGTGCCACCTTGACAAAGAACTAGTCAGCCCCCACTGAGCCATAGGTGGCCAGCCCAGGTTAAACTTTTTATTTACATTAGTTTTTACAGTTAAATTTTAAACCATCCTACTGAGGTAGAAGCTTGTTGAGATTATATTCATTACATATATGTATTTAGGATATATATCCTGGAAATGTAACATATATTTGTGTTGGCTAATCTTGAGTCATTTTGACACACCTGGGAAGAGGGAACCTCAGCTGCAGAATTGCCTCCATCAGACTGCCCTGTGGGCGTGCCTGTGGGGCTTTTCTTGATTTTATTGATGTAGAGGCAGCACCTTAGCTAGTACCATCCTTAGGCAGGTAGATCCGGACTATATAAAACAGGTAACTGGGCCATGAGCCTGGGAACAAGCCAGTAAGAAGTGCTCCTCTGAGGTTTCTGCTCCAAGCTCCTGTCTTGGGTTCTTGCTCTGGTTTTCCTCCGTAAGGGCCTGTAACCTGCAAGATGAAATAAACTCTTTCCTTCCCAAGTTGCATTCGGTCATGGCATTTATCACAGCGACAGAAAGCAAGCTCCAACTTACTGTGTATAGCAGCCTGCTACATTCTAGCCATCTTACCTGGCGCAAACTGGAGCCAAGAACACTGTGCTGAGACCACTCAGCTCTGCCACCTCGCTCCAGCAAGGCAGCCGGCTGAGCGATGCCCGACCTTGCTGTCTCCTCGGGATGACCCACACCAGTGTTCACAGCATGGCACCTCATTAGGGAGGCTAATGCCCCTGATCTGGCACTGCTGGCATTCTCAGTCCTGATAAACACCGCCCCATTTTCTTCCTGTGAACTTTACCTCACTCAGCCTCCCTCCATTTACATTCCTGTTTATCTTGCGTGATATGGAATTATCGGGAAACACTTGTTTTCTCGGTGTTAAATGAAACGTGTCATTATTTGGTTTATCGCCCCCATTGCTCTAGCTTGCCTGGCTCTCTACATACAGTGTGGACGTCAGTTCAGGGACAACCCACCATTTGCATCTATGTGTGAGACCTGGAAAGGCAGCAGTGGCATTCGATAATGTAGCATGGAGACCGCAGATACTGTATCTTCTTCCTGTTATGTTTGAAACCATGATACAAACCTGTATTCGCTGGCTTGGTCATTCTGGGGCAACCTGGTGATTTCTAAAAAGATCTAAATTGGGCATCTCCCTCACTCCCTTTTAAATGAGTATTCTTCCTTCAGATGATACGTATTAACTGGTTTCAGACTTGGAACATTCTAATTAAGAAACATAGTCCCAGGCTGGGCGGTGGTGGCACATGCCTGTAATCCCAGCACTTGGGAAGCAGAGGCAGGCAGATTTCTGAGTTCAAGGCCAGCCTGGTCTACAGAGTGAGTTCCAGGACAGCCAGGGCTATACAGAGAAACCCTGTCTCGAAAAAAACCAAAAAAATCAAAAAACCAAAACCCCCAAAAAAACCCCCAAACCAAAAACAACCCCCCAAAAAAACCAAAACCAAAACCAAAACCAAAAACCAAACTAAAACAAACCAAACCAAAACAAAAAAGAAACATAGTCCCAGCACCGCTTACCATGCAAAAGGGTCTGAAGGTCTGTGATTGAGTGCTTGCCTGGGCTCAAGACCCAGCCTGCAACAGAAGAGAGGGAGGAAAGAGGGAAGAAATAAAGAAAGGGAGGGAAGAAAGAAGGAAGGATGAAGGCAGGGAGAGAGGACTTCATATATAAAATATATTAGGGAGCAACAAACTAGAAATATGAATATTTATATATGCTGTTGCATTTGTATAATAAAAAAAAAATCAAGAATTATGTGAGGGTGCCAAAAATGACCAGTTCCATTTTTAGACAATTTTATTTTGTTTCTAATTAGCATACGAAGTAACAGGTTTATGTCATTCTAATACACACTTGGCTTTGGTTGTTCCCCTCCCCCACCTCCCTTGGCTTCCATCCCTGCTCTACCCTTCTACTTCCAGTATTTCCCTGATTACCCTCGTATCATTACCCTGTGCTATTGACCTCTGTAGCCCTCTCCCTTGAAGTTTAATTTCCTGGCCTCTACCCACACTAATTTCGAGCTTAAATGCATACATATAGTTTTCCCTCTGCACCTGGAGCTAATCCTGTGCCATAGCCCTCCTTACCCAAATACCTCCAGGAGAGAGTGGGGTCTCCCAGGATGGCTGCCAAGCCTGTGAGCAGAGGTAAGACCATCACTTCTGCTCAGAAGGACCTACCCGAGCCCTCAGGTCACAGGAACCAAGGAACAGTCTGGGACAGGATCCTTCCAGTTTCCGGCTGTACCCCAGAGCCGACCCTGTGCCATAGCTCTCCATACCCAAATTCCTCCTGGAGAGAACTTGTCTCCCAGGAGTTCTGACACACAGGCTTCCAGGAGGGACAAGTCACAGTCAGAGACAGCAAGACCAGCTAACATCAGAGATAACCAGATGTCGAGAGGCAAGGGCAAGAACATAAGCAATAGAAACCAAGGCTACTTGGCATCATCAGAACCCAGTTCTCCCACGACAGTGAGCCTTGGATACCCTAATACACCAGAAAAGGAAGAAGGATTTAAAATAACATCTCATGATGATGATAGAGGACTTTAAGAAGGACATAAATAACTCCCTTAAAGAAATACAGGAGAACACAGATAAACAACTAGAAGCCTTTAAAGAAGAAACACAAAAATCCCTTAAAGAATTACTGGAAAGCACAACCAAACAGGTGAAGGAATTGAACAAAACCATCCAGGATCTAAAAAGAGAAATAGAAACAATAAAGAAATCACAAAGGGAGACAACCCTGGAGATAAAAAACCTAGGAAAGAGATCAGGAGTTATAGATGCAAGCATCAACAACAGAATACAAGAGATAGAAGAGAGAATCTCAGGTGTAGAAGATAACATAGAAAACATTGACTCAACAGTCAAAGAAAATTCAAAAGGCAAAAAGCTCCTAAGCCAAAACATCCAGGAAATCTAGGACACAATAAGAAGACCAAACCTAAGGATAATAGGTATAGAAGAGAGTGAAGATTCCCAACTTAAAGGGCCAGTAAATATCTTCAACAAAATTATAGAAGGAAATTTCCCTGACCTAAAGAGAGAGATGCCCATAAACATACAAGAAGCCTACAGAACTCCAAATAGATTGTACCAGAAAAGAAATTCCTCCCATCACATAATAGTCAAGACACCAAAGGCACAAAACAAAGAAAGAATATTAAAAGCAGTAAGGGAAAAAAGGTCAAATAACATATAAAGGCAGGCCTATCAGAATTATACCAGACTTCTTACCAGAGATTATGAAAGCTAGAAGATCCTGGGCAGATGGTATACAGACCCTAAGAGAACACAAATACCAGCCCAGGCTACTATACCCATCAACTCTCAATTACAATAGATGGAGAAACCAAGATTTTTCCATGACAAAAATAAATTTAGACAATATCTTTCCACAAATCCAGCTGTACAAAGGATAATAGATGGAAAACACCAACACAAGGAGGGAAACTACAGTCTAGAAAAAGCAAGAAAGTAATCTTTCAACAAACCCAAAATAAGATAGCCACATAAACATAAAATAACATCAAAAATAACAGGAAAACAACAATAACTATTCCTTAAAATTTCTTAACATGAATAGACTCAATTCCCCAATAAAAAGACATAGAATAAGAGACTGAATACGTAAACAGGACCCAACATTTTGCTGCATACAAGAAACACACCTTAGTGTCAAAGAAAGACAATACTTCAGAGTAAGGGGCTGGAAAACAATTTTCCAATCACATGGTCCCAAGAGTAGCCATTCTAATATTGAATAGAATCAACATTCAACCTAAAGTTATCAAAAAGCATAAGGAAGGACACTTCATACTCAAAGGAAAAATCTACCAAGAACTCTCAATTCTAAACATCTATGCTCCAAATGCAAGGGCACCTACATTCATAAAAGAAGCTCTACTAAAGCCCAAAGCACACATTGTACCTCACACAATAATAGTGGGGGACTTCAACACCCCACTCTCATCAATGGACATATCATGGAAATAGAAACTAAACAGAGGCACAGTGAAACTAACAGAAGTTATGAAACAAATGGATTTAAAAGATATCTATAGAACATTTAATCCTAAACCAAAAGAGTATACCTTCTTCTCAGCACCTCATGGTACCTTCTCCAAAACTGACCATGTAATTGGTCACAAAACAGGCCTTTACAGATATAAGAAGACTGAAATAATACCATGCATCCTATCAGATCACCACGGACTAAGGCTTGTTTTCAACAACAACAACAACAACAACAACAACAACAACAACAGAAAGCCCACATCCACATGAAAGCTGAACAACGACCTACTCGTGATACCTTGGTCAAGGAAGAAATAAAGAAATTAAAGACTTTTAGAATTTAATGAAAATGAAGGCACAATATACCCAAACTTACGGGGCACAATGAAAGCAGAGTCAAGAGAAAACCTCATAGCTCTAAGTGCCTCCAAAAAGAAATTGGAGTGAGTATACACTACCAGCTCAAAAGCACACCTGAAAGCTCTAGAACAAAAAGTAGCAAATACACCCAAAAGGAGTAGATGGCAGAAAATAATCAAACTCAGGACTGAAATCAACCAAGTAGAAACAAAACGAACTATACAAAGAATCCACAAGAAACCAAGAGATTTTTTTTTTTTGAGAAAATCAACAAGATAGATAAATCCTAGGTCAGACTAACCAGAGGGCACAGAGACAGCATCCAGTTTAACAAAATCAGAAACAAAAGGGAGACATAACAACAGAAACCGAGGAAATTCAATAAAAATCATCAGATCCTACTACAAAAGCCTATATTCAACAAAACTAGAAAATCTGGATGAAATGGACAATTTTCTAGACAGATACCAAATACCAAAGTTAAATCAGGATCAGATAAACCATCTAAACAGTCCCATAACCCTAAAGAAATAGAAGCAGTCATTAAAAGTCTTCCAACCAAAAAAAGCCCAGGACCAGATGGGTTTAGTGCAGAATTCTATCAGACCTTTAAAGAAGACCTAATACCAATACTCTTCAAAATATTCCACAAAATAGTAACAGAAGGAACACTACCCAATTCATTCTTTGAAGCCACAGTTACACTCAGTATTTTCCCTTGGAGATGGAATGGTTTCTGTCTAATCAAGAACTTTTCACAATTTCCTTTCATAGAGAACTTCATAAGAGATTTATTTTTCTATTTCTATCATGTTTAGTGTTCCAAATAGATTTAAGAAACTGACAACAATGCATACATATAGTTATATATACAATTATATACTGTATATAATATACTAACTTATTACTATATATACTGACATAGTATTATATATACTAATATTGCTATATATATTAATATATATCATATTAGAGAGCATGTAAAAATTTGTCAGTATCATCATGGATTACCTTGCTTAATGTGATACTCTAGTTTGATCCATTTCCCTGCAAATTTCATTTTTTATAAATGAATACAATTCTATTGTAAATACACCACATTTTCATTGTCTATTCGCCAACTGATAGGCATCTACACCAACACCACTTCCTGGCTCTTGTGAAAACAGCAGCAATAAACAAGCATCTGCAGTAACCCACGAATCTTTGGAAATATGCCCAGGAGTTCTATAGCTGATACAAAGATTAAAAAAACAAAAACAAAGAAACAAACAAACAAAAAAACCCAAACTGTCAATCAACACACTGGCCAATAAATTGAACCGATGGTTCTCAAAAGTAAATGAAATGGCCAATATATACTTTTTTTTTTTTTTTTTTTGGTTTTTTGAGACAGGGTTTCTCTGTGTAGCCCTGGCTGTCCTGGAACTCACTCTGTAGACCAGGCTGGCCTTGAACTCAGAAATCCACCTGCCTCTGCCTCCCAAGTGCTGGGATTACAGGTGTGCGCCACCAGGCCCGGCCAATATATACTTTTTAAAGTTGTAGGGAGCCAATGAAATCCTAAGCAAGTACGCTTGGGTGAGCCAAGTCCTGAGTCTCTTGGTGTGGGCACAGCCATGCCAGTGCCTCGGCCCCGTGGGAATGGCAGAGCCTTCTCCAGGTGAGGCTCAGAGGGGTGGGGACACCTTCCTCCCTCGGGTGAGTACCAAAGACCCATCAGTGTGTACTAGAACAAGCAACTGTCACTTCCTCCCCCTGGATGTTTACAACCTGAGACAGCTTGCCTACTGACACCTACTACCAAGACCAGCTAACCCCGCCCCATCTGCTATACGCAACAAACGTGCCGAGGTTCCAGGCCGCTGCTGTAGCTGGTAATACTCCAGCAGAGTGCACACAAACCCTCACCCCAGCCTCTCTGTATGTGAGTCTCTGCCCTTTCTTTATTCCCTCATTATATCAACCAGGGTTCTAGACCTCAGCCAGGTGAGTTAGAGTTAGAGTGTTAGCCGAGCATGCTGAGGCACCAGGGGGCGAAAACTGAAACTGCTCCGAGGGTCCATTTCACCCCTATTGTAGGGAAAGCAAAGGCCAACAATTGCTGGTGAGGATACAGGAAAGGGAGAGCCATATTTATGACTGGGACTACAAACTAGTTCAGCTGCTATGGAAGTCAGTGAGAGGCTTTTCAAAAATTAAAAATAATATCATATTTATAGATATAGGAGACCCAGTACCTGAGAAGCAGAGGCAAGTGGCTCTCTCGAGGCCAGCCTAGTCTAGAGAACGAGTTACAGGACAGCCTGGGCTACACAAAGAAACCTATCTCAGATAAGTAAGGGGGGGAACACGACAGACAGAGAAACAGAGACAAAGAAACACACAGAGAGAGTCTTAGAGGGAGGGAGGGAGGATATGGGAGAAATGCTGATGATAGACTATAAAGGTGTTATACTACTCTCTAATCTGAGAACTATTACATAGTCTTTCATTTCTAATTGTTCTCACTTTTATACTCTTGAATAATTTTTATCTTGCTGTAGACATAGAGCATGTTCTGGATGTATGATTTTAATTCTTTGAAATTTGTTATAATTTCTTCTGTCTTCGGTACAGGTTCAAAGTTTCCTTGTGAGAGAAACATACGCTTTCTATTCATTTGATACCTGGTGTTACACATGTAAGTATACATAAAACAGCACTGAAACATGATCTGCATATGTGGACACATGTACAAACAGCTCTAAATTATCATTCCTATGTGGACCCGCATATTGGTGTGCACATACATGGGGAGTGCATGAATGCTGAGTGCATGTATTATTGACAGGATCATGGCTCCATCAAAGACCCCAGTGCCTCAGACTCATGAAAATGACAAAGCCTTCCCCATATGAGGCTCAAGAATTGGCAAAGCATTGCTCTGGTCCAAGCGTGAGTGTTTCCAGGTGACTGGCCAGTGTGTATATAAACTAGCAACTGCTCTCCCTCCTCTGGATGACAGCCCCCTGACTGATGTGAACCGCGTTTCCTCCTCCATGTGACTGATGACTGACATGACCACCTGCTCACCTACTAAGACTCACTAGCCCTTCTTCCTGGGCTGCATGTAATAAATGCTTTGACTTTCCAGGTTACGTTGCTGGTGCCCTCCGTCAGAGTGAGCACGACCAGCTTGAGCCCAGCTTTTCTGTCCATGTGTCCGTCTGTCTGTCATCTTTACACTCCCTCTTTGCCTCAGGTCCTTGATCTGAGTTTTTCTGTTTACTTAGAGCATAGGATCTCTTTCTTGGCATGTGACTTCATGTAGACACACATGAGGCTGCATCTCATACAAGCATTAGCTCCTGTAGGGCCATGTTCTGTGCTCTGAGACTCCACATTGGGAAGTAACTGGGGTGTCTCCCCACCTGAAGGGGAAACTAGCTTTCAGGACTAATTTTCACTTCCACGTCATAGTGTGAATTAACTCATGCATTTGATTGAGGTTGGCAGCTCAGACTTTCTCAGGCCACTTAAATTCAAAGTGTGTGCTGTTCATTCTAACGTCTGGGTTTGGGAATATACAAACACATCTCTGCCAGCTTTAGTATTCAATCTACTATCTTATCCTGTGGGATTGGCCATTTTCTTTTATGAGCTTGAATTTCTTTTAAAATGTCATTTGGCAAATGGTGACCTGTTGGTTGGCCTCCATTATGCAGAGATCAAGGGTTCTCAGCCTCACATGGTCAACAGTATAAGATGAATGATGTTTGTCGCACTGTGGGAGGCTCAGTTGAATCTCTGGCCTCTGCCCATTAGATGCCAACCAGCAGCATGCACCTCCTTTCTGAACGGTGATAATTAAAAATGTCTCCAGAGTGTGCAGAATTTGTCCAGGGGATAGGATTGGGGGAGAGGGTATCACTACCAGTTGAGAATCCCCATTATACAGAAATGACATGTTTCCCTTTAAAGCTGATGACGGCATGTTTGTCTCACTGAGACAATAATTCCATTGATTAAGTCTTACTGCACATGAGGCACCATGATTTTATAGAAGCAGCTTTACTTAGACTCAGAGAAAGAAAAGCATGGATTATCACACAGGCATGTAGGGACATCCTAGCAGTGGGCTCCACAACCACTCTGTTCCTATAGAGTTCTTGGGAAGATATGTGCAAACTGGCCAGGTCCTGTTGAAACAAGTGTCACTCGGCACTGTTGTTATTACCCAAACTGCACTTGTACAGAGAGAACAAGTCTCATCTGCCAATTTGACCATTCTACTCCTGGCTCTATGATATGTTGCTCGATTCTTTCTGAATATGTTTGTGGAGACAAGCCAGCCAACATGAGTGAAAGGGAATCATGTCTTGACCTGTAAGTAGTTAAAGCTCAGGTCCCGAGTCTCCCTGTCATAAAGGAGCAGTGGCCCACGCACCTGCATTGGTCCACACATGCTATCTGTACCTAGGGCTGGAGAAATGAAGTTACCAGGCACTTTCTTAAGCCTGGCTCATTATCTGGTAGAGACTTTCAGAGCTCCAACCCAGCAGGCCAGCGGGAAGATTGCTTTTGATTTAACAGTGCTCTGAACAAGACCCTCCTATGGCTCTTTAAGAATTAATTACAGAGTTTTGGGGAGGCACCTGCTGTCCTGTTCCATGAATGGCTTAGTGGGCAGTCACAGCAGCCGCACCAATGCCAGCGGCCGCAGACGTCCTTGGACAACTGCTAAAAAAGATCAGAGGCACGTGGGCTCGCCACCTCTACTTGTGAGAGAATTTGAAGTCAAGGGGGGCACTAACATAAAGCATCCGTGATTTCATAGACTGCTGTGTGTGGGGGGGCGGGGTTAGGGGAGAGAAGAGAGGAGAACAAGAGAGAATCTTCCTCTTTGGGGCCTCAAGGACAGCCTTGAAGAACAGAAGGTCCAGTATGAGCTGGAGAGAACAGGTTTCTAACCACTGGGCCCTCAGTGCTGACAAAGTTTAGACAGCCTTGCCCCTGGGCCCAGGGAGTTCAGCACACGTGCGAGAGTCTGCAGCTCCAGACCAAGCAGCAGCACAGCAAATTCCACCGAGGGTGTTTCCTTTAGGAGGTACACTATTGGGGTACACTATTACCAATACTGCCGGATTCCTCTCCAAAACCCTTCCTGTTGGTTCGAGCTGCAGAGGGCAGAGGAAGGAGGCCCCACCGAGGAGCAAAGACGTGGGAGATTCCCAGCTTACAACCTGCTGCCTCCTGCAGGGCAGCTGCCTTCCCTTCAACATGGATGGAGCTGCAAGGCCCTTCCACGGCTTGCAGACTGTTTCCCACCCACTGTGCCCAACCCCGCTGCTCTCCTGCAGTCCAAACACCTTTTCTGTTGTGAGGTGTGAGTAATGGGAAGGTCTCAGCCTCCTGTTTGTAAAGCAACCGCGAGACACTGTAACACAGAGGTCTGCTGGTGCATCAGTGTTACACAGAATCAGCTGGGGCCCCTCTCATCTAAGAGTTATAATCCCTTTCTTTAGTTCTTGGACACTGGGCCAGCCCTGTGGATCTGAAATGTGGCTTCCGGGGACAGTCCTAGAGCTTGCAACCTTAGGACTCAAGCAACTCCATTATTTCTAGCAATTTCATCTTCGTTATGCATCTGAGAGAAAATGAGATGATCTGGATAGGTGGACTGTTTTCACCAGCCAGTGGAACCCCAGAATGGCCTCCAGCAGCCTTACAGCTTCCAGAGAAGGCAAATCCCCAAGTTCCCACCTCTAGTCCTGGCCCTACTTTGAATGGCCAAGCCCCATCTCAGGGCCCACCCAGGGCCTCCTCTTAGAGGGCTCCTCCAGAATCATCCACATGCAGTACCCACAGGCATCAAAAGAGGGCGCTGTTAGATCCCCTGGAACTGTAGTTACAGAAGGCTGCCAACTACTGTGTGTGTGTGTGTGTGTGTGTGTGTGTGTGTGTGTGTGGTGTGAACATGCTGGGAATTTAACCAGAGTCCTCTGCAAGAATAACAAGGTCTCTGAGTTCTCTCTCCAGCCCCACTGGCTGGCAACTTTCATTAAACCTGGCCACGCCTGGTGTACTCACTTATAAGTGTGCAGTAGCCATAAAGTACAAGATAACCATGCTACAATCCACAGACCCAAAGAAACAAGGAGAGTCCAAGGTGTGGGGGGGCACCCACATCTTATTGAGAAGGGGAAATAGAATAGACATGGGGGAGTAGAAGGAGGGAATGGGATGGGGGAGGGGTTAGGAGGGGAGCAGGAGTGATCAAATTGGGGAGGATGAAGGGAGAGAGAACTGGAATCAGTATTGGGGGTGGGTGCGAATCTCCGCGACAAGCTAGAAACCTAGGACAATGGAAACTCCCCAAAATCTATGAGGGTGACCCTAGCTAAGACTCCTAGCAATGGGGGTTGTGTATCCTGAAATAGCCACCTCCTGGAACCATAAAAGGTTTCCAATGAAGGGACTGGGACACCCACCCAGCCACAAAATCCAAGACCCACAATTTCTCCTGCCAACAAGATACACAGGGGTAAAGATGGGCAGAACAGATGACTGGCCCAGTTTGAGACCCAGGCCATGAGAGAGAGCCCACCCCTGACACTATTAGTGACATTCTGCTCTACTTCCAGAAAGGCGCCTGGCATGGCCGTCCTCCGAGAGGCTTCTTGCGGCAGCTGGTGGAGACAGACGCAGAGACCCACAGCCAGACATTAAGCGGAGCTTGAGGAAGCCTACTGAAGAGGGGGGGAAGGACTGAAGGAGCCAGAGGGGTCAAGGCCACCACAAGAAAACACACAGAATCAGCTAACCTGGGCTCATAAGAGACTGAACCACCAACAGAGGCCATTCCCGGGATTAGGACCTTGGCACATACACAACAGTGTGCCCGCTCGGTCTGCACGCGGAACCCCTAACAGCTGGGCCGGAGGCCGTCTCTGACTCTGTTGCTGCCTTTGGGTCCCTTTCCCCTAACTGGGCTACTTTGCTAGGCCACAACAGAAGATGTGTCCGGTCCTATAGCACTTTGACCTGCCACGACGGACTGACATCCATAGGAGGCTCCCTTTTCCTTGCAGTCCCGACTTAGAACCTTAGATTCACCACAGACCTCATCCCTACCGGCTTTCCCCACCACCCTAATCCAGAAAACTGGGATGCCCCTGATCCTATGATGCAACTGTTTCTCCAACTGTCTCTGCTACTACCAAGGTAAGGGTTACTGCTGTCTTATGCCTGGATTACTTTACAAAGAGACTTCAGCATTTCCTGATGGGTCTTTTGCCTCCTCGCTAGTCTTCCAAGGTATGTTTATAACCCAAAGGTTGAAATGCTCAATTTAGAACCTAAATCACATCATATCCCTCCCCCTACTCATGACCATTTCAGGGCTCAACATTTCAATTGAACAAAGCCAGGGCCTTTATCTCTGTACAGGACATACAGGGCTCCATATCAAGGTCCTGTATGCTGTGAGCATCTCACGTCAAGGCCCTGCATGGTGTGAGCATCTCCTCCCACTTCCACCACAAATTCCTCTTCTCCTTCCTACCCCCTCTGCATCAGTGATTTTGGCCCTCTGACTGTTTCTCCTGGAGGCCCTTGAACTGTCTGGGGTCTTCCGATTTGTGCCTATCATGGGCTAGCTCCTTTGCCTGCCAGATACTTAAATAGTCCCAGTGAGACTGGATCTGGGTACCTTTTTAAAACGACAATCACCCCATCCCCCACCCCACCCCCTGCGTGCCCAAATGCTGAATCCCTTTAGCCTTTTTGGGTTTTTCTCTCACTCACATCATCTCCTAAAAGAATAATGTAATTACTTACTGTGGTTATCACTCGTCGTCTGTCTGTCTGTCTGCTTCAGTGATGCCTTCCACGTGAACATAGATGTTCCTGCCCATAGCTGGTGTATGGATTTGATGAGTGAATAAAGTGCTCTTCTCTACATTTAAAGATGTTAAGCATATGGTGGGAACCATCGAAGAATGTGAGTAGACAAAGGGTATTACTAGAAGAATCAATGTCTTTGATCACTTTCACCATTTTCTCCTTCATGATCCAATAATGTGTGATGGAAGAGTAAGAACCCATTGGATGACTCGGTTCGTCAGGCAGGAAACCAGTCAGGCCAGTTTGGCACTGTCTGCTGACCCCTGACACACAGCCCTGCAAATGCACGTGTGCAGCAGCCTTGGTGGAACGCACAGGGACACATTTAAGGGCTGGTTTTGCCTTCTGAATTCACTGCCACTTCAGGTCATTGGCACATTTTAAATTATCAATGTGTTTGATTACCAAGAGCTTACATTGATGTCTATTTTAAAGTGGGGGAGCTGAAGAGGCGGATCACCACTTAAGAGTACTCTTAAGATCCTTCTGAAGGATCTGGGTTCAATTCCCAGAACCCACAGGGTGGCTTACAACCATCTGTAGCTATTCAGGGGGATCTGACACCCCCTATAGGCCTCTGGTGGTACTGCATACATGTGATACATACAGTGCCCATACATACATGCAGGCAGAACATTTATACACATAAAATAAAATCTAAAAAAGTTAGTTGGGGTAATAGTACACATTTTTCATGCCAGTACTCAGGAGGCAGAGGCAGGTGGATCTATGAGTTCAAGGCCAGCCTGATTTATAGTGAATTTTAGGACAGCCAGGGCTATATAATGAGACCCCATCTTAACAAAACGAAACAAAACAAAACAGACTGGGAGTGTGTGAGTGGGGTGAGAGAGGTGGCTCAGTGGTTAGAGTGGGTACCAGTCTTGCAGAGGACCACCTACTCAGTGGCTCACAACTGAAGCTCCAGTTCCTAAGTATCTGACACCCTCTTCTGGCCTCTGTGTGCATCAGGCACACATGTGGTACTCAGACACATACACAGGCAAGCACAAACACATACCAAAAAAAATCTTTCAAAAGAACTTTAAAGATGGGGCTGCGGCGTGGTGGAGAGACGCCACCTGAGAAGTGAGAACCCTGGCAGCCTGGGCACGCTGCGGATGCCGGCGGAAGCATCTGTCAGGGTGGATGTGGACGGCCCCGCAGCGTGGCAGCTCCATGGAGCACCACTTCCTGTCTGGTGAATGGGTGGGGTGTGATTCCAACCCTGGCTGAGTCACCTGGGTGACGTGAGCTCACATGTGTGGCATCCCACGGGGTGTAGCTGTTGTGTGAGGGCCAGTGGAAGGGAGCGGCCATAGACACAGCAGGAGGACCGCCTGGGAGGACCACGGGTGTGGAAGGAGTAGAGAGCTTTGGAGGCAACCAGCAGGACAGACCTCAAATGCGCATATTTTAGGATGCACTTGGAAAGCTGTGTGTGTGGGGGGGGGGTCGTGGCCACACTTCATGAGAGCAGGATGAGCAGAAGGCGTTTCCTCTCAGCTGCCCGTTTCCCCCATGTTACTCTTCAGCCATGGCTATTACAAGAGTGGGGCCTACTCGCAAGGGACGAGCGCATTTGACCAAACCTCTTGTCTGTTGTAGAGAGCGAAGGCCTGTCTGTGATAGAAGGTGAACGCCCACCACTGACCCTTGAGACTCCAGCCAGGACTTGGCATAATAGAAAACTATGATTTTAAAAAAAATAATTGGATTAGAAAACCAAAAGTCCAACTGAGTGTTCTTCCTCCAAAGCAGAGTTTGTGAGTAAAACTGATGGTCTTATGACGGGGTTCTTCACCACGTCTGACACAAGAGACCGCCATTGGCCTCTCCATGAGTGTTGAATGTATTTGATTAGAAGTAATTTTTAGAAATGAAGGGAAAATATTAAATTATCTGGTCCAGAACAAAACAAAGGATCCTGATTTCAGCCATCCATCAGAGTTGGCATCGAGGGTAGTCCACGCTATAACTCAAATGAAAGGATTCCACTTAAAAGCACAATGTCCTCATCCATGCTGTCGTTATAGGAAATCGTTAAAGCGTCTGCTCAGCGCCGTGTGCTGGAAGCGTGCTGTACAGTTAGTTTTATTGCCCAGCAAACCCCTCTGAGGCAGGCCCTCCTCTACATCTTCAACCAAAGTGGAGAGAGGAGATTAAATTACTTAGGTTTTACAGAGAATAAATGAGTGGACCAGAGTGAGACCTCGGATGATAAAGGCAGCTGTTTTAATCTACTCAACCATTACGTTAGAAATTTATTCACTGTATAAAATGTTACTTAATGTGGGCCTAGACCTGGTATGTGAATCACTGCTCTGGTTCGACAATGTTCCTTCTGAAAGTGCTGAGAGTTAGTCCCCATTAAAGATTCTAGGAGACAGGACTCATAAGAGGCCAGGAGGGCTCTGCCTCCGTGAGGGAGTGGCTCTCTATCCTGTGATTAAGAGAGTGAAATGTTCTCTTGAACGTGCATCTCCTATGAGCGAGTTTGGCCAGCTCTCTCTTGCCATGCGGTACTTCGCATGCAGTACTCCAGTACTCCTTCAGGGAGAGGGCCGTCACCAGACCAGCCCCTCAACCTGGACCTAGAACTACGGGCCAAAATAAACCTCTTTTCTTCATAATTCGCCCAGTCTGTTGATATTGTGCTATCAGCAACTTAAAACAGACTAAGGAAATTGCACGGCTGGGTAACTTTTCAAAACCTCTGAAGAGTGCTAAATTCCTGGCGAGATTTAGTGAAAAGGCTAGGCCACTGTATTTGAAAAGAGAGGCCTGAAAAGAACAGCGTGCTGTTCAGTCACGCTGCTGTGGCTGCAACTCAGTCCAGGGAGGAGGGCGCGCAGGAACCCAGGTCTTCCTCGGCTTCCTGAGTGGGCCCCAGTACCCCGGATGTGGAGATGGGCAGGTGTGGGAGCCAGGCTGTCTTCCTCAGCCTGGACCAGTCATTCCGCCGTGCGCTTCAGCTCCTCTCTCTGTGGGCATTACCCCTCGGCGTCTATGGCCCACGCCAGGCCCATAGCAGCCCTCGGTTCTGGTTCGTTTACAGAGCACCGTTCCCTATTCCAAGACTGGCTTCAGTTGGATTTTAGTCTTTCTTTTGAATTTTGAACTAAAATGTTAGTGGCAGTTCTGTCCAACTTTTGCTTGGAATAGATGTTGCGTCGCCCCTTAAATATGCTGTGGTCTCCCGTTTCTCACCACCCTATTATCTCCAAAGGCCTTTCACACGGTTCATCTCACTTGCTTCTGGCAAAAGAATCTCTTGATGGTCAAGGGACCAGGGTTCCTCCATTACATTTGCTTAGGTTCAACATCTGTGGACGCTTGGAAGCAAAATCTTCTGCTCAGGGAGGGCACATCCATCATGACAGCTCAGCCCTGGATCTGGCCTGTCACGAAGGACTGGAGTTAGAAGGTGGCATGTGCCTTACCACGGGCACTGTCCTGGCCAAATGTCAAACCTCCTCATCTTCTTCTTTCTGTCTTTTCTTTCCCCCTCCCTCCCTCCTCTCTCCTTCTCCCTCCTTCCCCCTCTTTGTCTTTCTTGTCTTTCTCTCTCTCTCTCTCTCTCTCTTTCTTTCTTTCTTCCTTCCTTCCTTCCTCCCTCCCTCCCTCCCTCCCTCCCTCCCTCCCTCCCTTCCTTCCTTCCTTCCTTTCTTTCTTTCTAATTGTGAATCAATGATGGTCTTGGCTTCGCCCTGTCTGGTTTTGCGTAGACTAAGAACATGGAATGGAGAGAAGAGGGAGGAGGGAAGAGGAAGGATGGAGAGGGAGGAGGGAGGAAGGAGGAGGAGGTGGTGGGAGGCAGGAGGGAAGATGGGACGGAGCTACCATGCCTGAGTCTGAGCATAGGGTTAATCTCTGCCATTCCTCAAACGCAGAGAACCTGGAATTGGGAGATCTTTACACCCTAATTTAGATACTAGGATTTATTTATTTATTTATTTATTTATTTATTACTAGCCACAAGACAATTCTAAAACCAATGTTAAGAGAAGATGGAAGTGAATGTGAAACGGCGTGAACGAGTTTGTCACGGAACGTTCTGGACTATGAAATGACTTCCCTTGGTGGTAGTGGGCACAAGTGTAGAGTGCCATGGTCTTGCTCCTACATGTTCACAAGACAGGTGGCGCAGTTGGGGACCCAGGACTTCACTCACTGGTTGGTCAGAACTCTGACTTTCGCCTTACGTCCTCGTCCTCAGCTTCTGCAAACAACTTTGACCTCATTCTGGAAGGAGGTTACATTTGGCCGGGTGGCTGAGCCCCTTCTCAGAGCCTCTCTCGGGCCGGCTGCCAATGACTCTCCCTGAAACTGTGTTGTAAGTCTGGGGAAAGTTGTTCTGGGTCACCGCCCAGGGCCTGATGCCCCAATTGTAGACACATATGTCACAATCTTTATATCCCTTTATAGAGCTGAAATTAGGCATCCTGATGAGCAGAGAATTCATCCTCTCGACGGTTGTAGCAAGTCTATAGACTGGAACCTTAAAAGCAGTGTTCCCCTAGCCGGGCGGTGGTGGCGCACGCCTGTAATCCCAGCACTTGGGAGGCAGAGGCAGGCGGATTTCTTAGTTCGAGGCCAGCCTGGTCTACAGAGCAAGTTCCAGGACAGCCAGGGCTACACAGGGAAACCCTGTCTCGAAAAAACAAAAACAAAAAAACAAAGCAAAACAAAACAAAAACAGTGTTCCCCTTATAAATAAAATTTTGAAACCCTCATGTCTGCTCTGTTTGGAAAGGCTGATATGGCTGTTCCCATTAACTTTTATACCATCCCTTTGACTTACACATTTTGGGTGAGTTTCTGTTTCCTGAAAACATATGCCCTCACGAAACCGCTGGACATTTGGGTACTGCTCGAATTCCAATATATTTAAAACAAAGTCGAGCGTCACCCGTCCAAATGCGAATGTGTCCATCGGTGCTCTCAGAGCCTCACCTTTTCCGTGGAGGGTCTCACGCTTGTGCTTACGGCGGCCTCTCTCACGGTTTTGTTTTGAAAAGTGTGACGTCCAGTCCGAAAGGAGTTGCATATTTAGCAAGGGGGTGGGGAGGCGGCTCAGGAGGAACAGGGGGAGGGGGAGAAAGAGAACAAAACCGTCCACGGCAGCCTCCGCCCAGGGTCTCAAGCTATTCTTAATCCTGACAGCAGGATTAATGAGGGGAAAACAGCCCGCAGAAGAAATGTGGCCAGAGGCACTGACCTGGCCTCCGTCCGCTCATGCCAAGAGGGACAAAGTCTAGAGAAAACTTCCCCTGTGGGGGTTACTGGGAAAAGAAGGCTTTGGCTCTTGGTAAACACTCCTCGACCTTGGGGGCAAGCAGCCTAGTGTCAAAGTGTACCCAGAGCTTTAAGGCAGAGGAAGAACCTTCTGGAAGGCGTCACAGTTTGGATGGGGAAGATCACCTTCAGTTGGAGACAATGTGAGCCTTACAGCGCTGTGTCGGGCAGGGCCAACCTAGGGACATGGCAGGCAGAGACCTTTGCAGGCGGGCTCCCGGCTGGGAAAGATGTCAGGAGAAAACAAAACCTGGGAAGCCTTGCAGGAGACAGACACAGGGGATAGGACAGTGGGGAAGAGGTACTGGGATGTAGGAACAGGGCGTGTCGTAGTGAGTTGTGGCAGTTAAAATGGAAAAACTGTGGGCGATGGAAGTGTACACCTTTAATCACAGCGCTGGGGTGGCAGAGGCAGGTGGAGCTCTGTGAGTTTGAGACCAGCCTGGTCTATAGTTCTAGCTCCAGGACACCTAGGGTCTACACAAACAAACCCTGTCTCGTCAAGCTGCCCTCCTACATAAAAACAGATGCATATAGATAAGGGCCTGGCTTGTTTCTGTGAGGTCAGAGATGTGAGAAAAATACACTGAAAATAACCCTTCTCTTAGTTTTTAAAAGGTGGCTTCCAATCAGTACCTCCATAAAAACTTATTTTTGTTTGCAATTTATACACCTGATTCCTCATGTTTCATCAACACCTAAGTAAGTGGGTGGATGCCTCAGTGACAGGAAAGTCTCACATTATGAGCTGAACAGTCTCACATCAACTTGACATAAGCTAGCTATCAGCTAGCTATCAGCTAGGAGGGAGCCTCAGCTGGGAACGCGCCTCAGAAGACCAGGCTGTGGGCAATTTCTCAATTAGTGATTGATAGAGAAGGGCCCAGCCCATTGCAGTTGGGGTGGTCCTGGGCTGGTGGTCTTGGGTTCTGTAAGAAAGCAGGCCATGAGAGCAAGCCAGTGAGCATCCCCCCCATGGCCTTTGCATCAGCTCCTGCCCCCAGGTTCCTGCCCTGATTCAGTTTCTGTCCTGACTTCTTTGACAATGAGCTGTGATATGGATGTGATGTGGTTTGGCCATGGCGTCTCACCACAGCAGTAGAAACCCCAAGATGCATTAAATATTTTTTTAAAAAATATTATTTATCCCATGAAGTAGTGAAAGTGTTCCCAGTTTACATTCTTGCTAATAAGAGTTTTCTGAAAAGTCAGAGCTATGTAATAGAGACTGAATTCAAGCTCGGGAGCGCTCCTGATTCCCAGTCTGAAGCCTTCCTTCCATGGCTCGCCCATCCATTTTACCAGCAGAGGTGTCTGTGGTGTCAGTTAAATAGCAAAACTGTAGGCCTGCACGTGAATGAACACAGAGAACTGGTTCCTCCCTCCACCCATAGCAGGCGGGCCCGGATTCCTAGGAGGGAACCAAGCTCCTCCCTCCAAGAGGCGGGAGCATCCGTTGGTCATCGCCCACTGGAATAAAGCAACCCCACAGAAGACATCAGCTGCCTTCGTGCGGTTCCTATGCTTTGCCCCGGGAATCCACTGCCAGGAATCTAGTCTGAGTAGAAAAAGAGCTACACGGCAAGAACTTCCATAGAAGCAAGCTGAGCTTCCTGAGGCTCAGCAAGAAGATTAGTTATTAACGCCCTAAGGGTACCACTGTCTTAGGCTTTATTACTGTGAAGTGACGCCATGACCAAGGCGGTTCTAATAAAGGACGACATCTAACTGGGATGGCTTACAGTTTCAGAGGTTCCGTCCATTATTATAATAAGAAGCATGGCAGTATCTGGAGAAGGAGCTGAGAGTTCTACGCCTTGGTCAGAACACATCCGGGAGGAAACTGACTCTTCTGCAGGCAGCCAGTGGGAGGGTCTCTTTCACACTGGGTGGAACTCCAAACCCCACCCCCACAGTGATGCACTTCCTCCAACAAGGCCACACCCCCTCACAGTGCCACTTCCCATAGGTCAGGCTTATTCAAACCATCACAGTGGCTACCATCATTTTTGCAGCTCTTTGGAGGCTATGAATTTACGACAACTCAGTATTGGGAAAATACTTATGCATCAAAGTAAATGGCAAAGGCCTATTTCCCCAGAGTATGTATGTATGACTAGGGAAGAAAAAGAAATGTACCCAGACTTAAAATGAAGAGAGTATAAATTTTAAAAATTATACCCCCTTTCCATAAAAGGGGGGGGGTCACTTGATAATTAGAAAAATGATTCTACTTTTAATTCTTTAAGTGGTAAAAGCAGCCAGTTACAGTAAACTAAGATGAGGAGTGATTAGGGATTTTAAATGGTCATTTTTATCAAGATTGATCTCTGAATTCTGTAGCCTTATGTTCAGGGAAAACTAGTGTGTATAATATGAAGCTGCCACCTGTCCAAGGGGAAGATTAAGATGAGGATTCACAATTTTAAGATCAAACCGCAACTGCGGTAAAGCATGTGGCAATGAGTTTGCCAACTCAGGGCAAGTTTGGCTAGGAGCCTCTTCCAGCCTAAGCCAGAGTCCCTAAGCCACAGGGAGCTCCGGGGGGTCTTGGAAGCACAGGACAGCCCCAGGACTTCCTGTCATTTGTTCTCTTCTGTCTGGGGCCTTGGCTTGTTCTGTGCAGTAAAGAGCGGCCGTTCAGCCATCGGCTCAGCAAGAAAAGCTCACAGAGGGTTAGAACGTTCTAGCACAGGCTGAGGCTGCGCGGCCCCTCTGCAGGGGCTGGGGCTCTGCTCTCGGGGACTTCAGTCCCTGGAGGGCTTCCATCATCAACAGGAAAACATGCGCTCTGCATTTACTTTGCCTTGGTCCCCCCCAAGGTCGCCACATCAGCTTCCGCGGTTGCTGAAGTCGAGTCTCTTTCCATCTCAGGGACTCCAGGGTACCGGCGCCCAGGATGCTGCCGAAGGCACTAGACAGCTCACACAGTGTCTGACTCTCCTGCCGCAAACAAGAGCAGGAGGCCCCAGGCCTGCTTTGGGGGAAATGCCCCCTTATGGCCCAGGGAGTAAGTCTGGAGAAATTCTCACCAACTCGGCTATGCAAGATACCCAGTAGTGTCCAAATTCCAACAGCCTGATGGCCGCTGTGGACGACTTCCTATCACTTGGCCACCGGTATTTGTGTTCTCAGCATTTTTAATTAGCAGAGACGCCACCGCTGCAGAGGACCACATATAACCCAGAAAAACTGTCAGGGGCACACTATAAAAATTGAGTATGTGTCACCAGTAGATTTAGATTCTTCAGGTTAATATTATTTTTGCAATTAGGTAGTGAACTGACATTAATTTACTCGTGCTGTGTGATTAGGTTAATTTACTTCAGAAAAGCTTACATTTTCAGAATTAAAAATGGTAGCCATGTCTTCTCACTATCCATCAAAGTCGCAGCTGTGCCATAGGAACGCGGCCATTTTGTATTCTTATAGGCTGTGCAATCGTGGCCGAAGATGAACGGGCCCCATAGACCTTCCTGCATAAGTACCTACGAACGAACTGCTAAACTCAAGCAATTACTTTTCTTATAGGATGATAGTTCAGCTTTTATAAATAAAAATCAGCATATAATACCCAGAACACTGAATCTGAGATGTAATAATGCCTCTGTGTGTGCAAAACAAAAGAGGCTTGCAAAAATAAAGCTAACTGGTTGTTGACCTCCGTGGCTGCTAGTGCCCCCCCGCTACGTCTGCCTGGATCGGTTAAGTCCCTTAATGATGCCAACGGGCTCGTCTTGCTCACACAGTCTCTGGAACTGTGGTCCTGCTAGCATTTTGAAAATTACTTTAATTAACCTTATTTCATCTTCGGCAGTGTCAGAACACTTTTGTTTGCTAACTATGCATTCGTTCGTTTCATCTTTAACCTTGACTCTGGCCCTTGGAATTGATGGTAATTTATATTGTGAGTCTCCGTGTTAGAGAAGCGTGCACTGGGGCACCCAGCAGCCATGCCCTCCTCGGTGGCTAGGATTCTGTGGATTATGGGAGGCAGAAGCAGGAGTTGGAGGGCTGGAGGGAGAGGATGGTGGACTCTAGTCTCCAGCAGAGGGTGTGGCTTTTGGAATAGCCTAGGCTCGGGCAGACTCTCAAGCCACTCCTCGGCTACTCCTGAAGTCAGAGAAAGGGTTCATTTATTGAAGGGGAGAAATAATGGCTAGTCCCAAACAGTTCCACTCTAATAATAATAATAATAATAATAATAACAATAATAATAATAATAATAATGTAATATTAAGAATAGTGTGCCCATACTTTATGAGTATCTCTGTCTTTCCCTCTCTCCCACTCTGTCCACAGCCAAATACCTCTACCGTGTATAACCAAGTACCTCTACCATATATAACCTTGCATTTATAAAGTCCTTGGCTTTGTATCTGCACTCTTGTCATAGCACACCAAAACCCAGGCTCCACTTCTCCTGCCTGTTTTGTTCTGTTTATTCCTAGAAATGCCGTGTGTGTGATTCACAAGACACTGCAAGCCAGGGCACTGTGAGGCCACAGCCGGGGAGGTACTGAGGTCCTACTCCAGCCCCCAAGGGCGTGGCGCTTGTGAGCTGGCAGAAACAGCTTTTCCCTGAAGTGCCTTGGCAAGCCAGAAGGGGGCGAAGTCAGTTTCAGTACAGGAAAAAACCCGACATTCCACACATACTCTAGTGGTTGGGGTCTGTGTGGCTGTGTGCCAACGTTACTTCCTGTGCATCGGCACCCCCTTTATCCCGTGAGTTAACTCGTGAGCCGCAGAAGACACATTTACTGTCTGTGCTTCTTAAGTTTACAGATATCAAGGGGGGCGGGGGGGGGTCATTCAGAAAGTCAGTACTTTTCAAAGAACCAAGCCGTTCCATTTTCTTCTCCATAAATTCCTCAAGATCCAGGCCTGTCCTCAGCCCCCCTCTTGACGGAAGGATATTGTGGGTTTAAACTTCCACGAAGGCCACTTGGTGGGTTGAAGTGGGCGGGGAGGCTGTGGCCAGCCGAGCAGAGCCCCCGGAAGCCGCCCACGCGGGTCTCCTCCCTCACTGCACTGCTGCCGAGGTGAAGGCTGTGTGTGTCCGCTAATAGCTGTCTAGAGCACAGGGGAGAGGCATGGTGGGGAGAAAGGGGGTCTTGGATGGGCAAACCTGTGGGCAAAGAGCCTCTTAGCAGGGACAGCTTCGTCCTAAGTGTAAACCTGAGTGGTGAGGGGCGGGGGCTGTAGGGGGTAGAAAGATTGTCGTGGGATCCCAAGATTTGCTCAGGTGAGGAGGACACCCTGGTTTTGACACTTCCCAACTCCCAAGGAGACTGTTATTACAGAGAACTAGGTGAGACTCCAAGATCCTAAAGGTCAAATCTCCATTTTTTTATGGAAGCCATAGTCTTCCTAGTACGTTACTTAGTGAGTGCTGACTAACAATGTCCCTAGTCAATCACAGTGGCTTAGCACAGTTGAAGTCACACCTTGACCACGGACCTCCCTGTGGAGTTTGTCGGTGCCCTGAGAGGGTCCCTCTCACACAGCGACTCGGGGGACCTGGTGCCTTTCATGCTGGGGCCCCACGGAGCCAAGGGCCACAGCATGAAAGGCACCAGCAAGCTCTAGGTCTCTGCATTCTGCTGACACAGACAGAGGACCTTGCAGGTGACAGGCAGGCCTGCTCACATTTCTTGGGCTGGGGGCCTCTGTTGGAAGAGTCTGGTCTCTGTCACCTCCTATGGCACAGGAAGAAGGTGGGGTGGGTTTGGGCACACATAAGGAGGAATTGGCCATTTGCATTGCTGCCCCCCCCCCCCACGGAGATGAGATGAGTCAGTGGACAGCTGTTCAAAGAGCGATCGTGAATAATTCAGGACTTTTGATCTTCGGAGGCCAGAAGACTTGGGGTTAGTTGTTTGTTGTTGTGTGATCTTGGGCTAAGAATTAAGCCTCCTCCTGTTGTCCTGTGGGAGATGGGGCTGTCTCAGGGGGTCACTGTGACCGTGAAAGGGAACAATAGATACAATGTCCATGTGGCCATGCATGCTGACTCGTGGGGGGGGGGAGCCCTTGGGACTGGGTGGGAGGAGGGAAGGAAGGGGTACTCTCTTTGTCCTCTTTGAGTCAGCCGTGGGTGCCAGCGGTGCCCAGCTGGGTCCAGGGACCATCTTCCGCGAGACAGCAGAACGGCTTTAGTTTTCTCAGCCTCTTGCTAAATTTCAGTCATGTGCTTCGATGAACATGGAATTTGCAAACAAAAAGCAAAAAATTCCCCAGCCCACGGCATCCATTTTCTCTGATCAATAGAAACCCAGTCACTTAGCATAAAGCTCCGGAAAATCATCTTTGTTCAGTGTGAGACTGTCACGGATAGAAAGCAGTGATTTTACTGTTTTTTTTAAATATGTATTTCTAGAGACAGTAAAAAGGAAATAATCTTTTTTTAATATCATTTTTTTTAATTACAGATTTTGGTGTAAAGGGGGTCAAAAGAATTGCCTCCTCAGTTTGCGATCCCGGGCACGGGACTTGGCTGCGGTGCCTGGAGCAGCCAGAGTCTGGCAGAGTGGCAGGCATGAAGGGTTTCCACAGATATTTACTGACTGCATTAGGAGAGGCATGGAAGCGGTTACCTGGGTAATAACAATTAAGATAATGCGGAAACACTGAGGCTTTGTGGGGGAGCACTGCACACTGCAGAATAAATGTGATATTTCCCAAATGGTTCCTTCTCTAGTAAACAACACACACACACACACACACACACACACACACACACAGAGAGAGAGAGAGAGAGAGAGAGAGAGAGAGAGAGAGAGAGAGAGAGAGATCCTACACAAAGCAACACGAAGAGGAAGACAAACTCCTTCTTAACACATTGTCTTTTCAAATAACCTTGTAAGCTTTCCTAGTTTTGTAATGATGCAATATCTAAAACTATAAATAAAATAATGTCTGGTGCTAAGAAGGTTAACAATTTTTATTTGTCTTGGTTTGTTTTTGTCTGTTTTTCTTCAAAAAATGATTGTATAATTTGAGGTGGAAAAAAAAGGGCGCCTGAAATTGCAAAACATGGTCCTGTAGTGCCCCCTGGTGTCAATTTTATAGAATTGTCAAAGCCTGAATGGTGTTCCGCCCTAGTTATTAGCATAATCTTGACTTATTTATGAGCCTGAGCTAGGTTCATTTAGAGGGGAAAGTCCTTACTTGCTGCAGTAATCTCTCTCTCTCTCTCTCTCTCTCTCTCTCTCTCTCTCTCTCTCTCTCTCTCTCTCTCTCCTACTGGTGCACTATCACAATGTTAAAGTAATTGTACATCAATGCTAGCATAAGATTTAAACTAAAAGCAATATTACATTGGAAAGAAGCCTTTTAACATCAAAAAAATTAATGGTTTTAAAAAACTATTTTTCAGAAGGCAGATTATTAAGCAGTTTCTTTTGTCCATAAAGATATTCTTTATAAATCGGTCTAAGAGAGGACAGTTTTAATTTTAATTTTAGAGATTTATTATCACATGTAATAATTAAGCCATTCTTTTTTTTTTTTTTTGCTAAGACCATTCATTTATAGAAAAGATAGACAGAGCTAGTCTGTTTTTGTGAGAATAAATAGATCAGATAAATCCACAATAATCCAAAGGGCAGTACTTTGATTCCTAAACACTGTCACTAAAATCGCTTTTAAATTTATTTAAGAGGGAGGATGTAATTCCTTCTTGACGATGTAACACCCTTCTATGACAATGACAGTCGATTTAGTGCAATTGGCAGGGTTTTTTTTTAATAAAGGACCAGACGTTATCCATGCTCTTAGGGAACTCCAGACATCGGACGGATGCTCACTGGCCATACTCAGTATATGGAGCAAATGTAATATAAGAGGAAGCACCCAGACTGCAAGAAAGGAGGGGAGACTTCCCCAGGGCCCAGGACTTTGGAGGGCCGCAACAGCAGAGGAAGCAAGGGGAGCGGGACCTTACACGGTAGAGTGGGACAGAGCAAGGAGCCCCCCAGCACCGAGTGTGGACAGTCAGGATAAGCCTCTGCGGGGGAGGTCCTACAAAGAGCCCCGAGGGTCCCAAGGAGTTAGCATGAGAGAGGCGCGAGCAGCAGCCTACGCCCTCCCCGCTCTCCACCCCCTCCCCGCTCCCGGGTACCAGCTGGAGCTGACACCAGATTATCAGTGAGATGAGGCTCAAATTCCCTCTCCTGGCTTTCCAGGAACAGGGAGATAAAGAGCTTGGGTGTCAAGGAAGAGGCGCGGGGTGGAAGGACAGAGCCTCGGGCTCTGTCCTGTCCTCAGACAAAGCTCTGGTTGGGCGATGCTAACCTCAGGCATGCTTTGTGGCTTCTCTTGGTCTCAGTCCTTTCTCCTGTAAAGCAGACGTGATAATTTCTTCTTTATGGGACTGGAGAAGGCGTGGGGGGTGTGCATGGTGAAGGAGCTGAGGCTGCAGGTACGCTGTGAATGGCAGTTACGTCCCCTAAGCGGGGCGTCCTTGCAAGGGATTACATTATAAAAGCACCTTGTTTGCCTCCGGGTTCTTACGCGTCAATAGCATCTGCCTCTAGGCTGGGAGTGTCCTGTAAGGCAGGGCCACCACATCAGCACAGGTGGGTGCAGGGAAACAGGCATTGTAAAGGTCGGGCGCGTCTGCACAGCCAGGTTCAGTGATGAAAGCTAGAAGCGGGAGTCTTTCCCATAGCACCGTGTCCGGCCTGAGCCCTGTTTAGGGAACGCCCACTTGAATAATGGCGTAAGCCAAGCGGGTGGACAAAGACGGAAAGAACAGGCTGCAAGGTTGGAAAGCCCTGGGTCGGAACTCCGGTTTCCCTGACCCTATCTACGTCTGATGGCTCAGCTGTAAAATGGTCTGTGAGACAAGATGGACCTACACAGTGCTTGCCTCCGGCTCCTGTGAGTGCTAGCACTGATTATTGCATTTAAGATGTAAGAAGAACTCAGTAGAATGCACGCCTAGAGTGCCCAGATCCCCGAATTTGAGCTCTAGTGAGTAAACAGGGCATGGTGGCACACGCCTGGAATCCCAGCACTCCGGAGCCAGAGGCAGAAGGATCAGAAATTCAAAGCCAGCCTTTGTTACCTGGTGAATTTGAGGTCAGTCTGAGTTACGAGACACTCTGTCACCAAACCAAAAGCAGAGCTGGAAGGATGGTTCTGGGGGTCAAAGCACCGGCATGCTCTTCTAGAGGATGTGGGTTCGATTCCCAGGACACGCACATACAAGGCAGCTCACAACTGTCTGTAATCCCAGTTCCAAAGGCTCCTTTGCCCTCCTCGGGTCTCCGTGCGATCCGATGCCCTCTTCTGGCCTCGAGGGGCATTGCATGCACTTGACAGGCAAGCAAAACACACATAAAATCAAAATATTCTTTTTTAAATTAAAAACAAATCCCCAGGAACTTTGGTCTCATTAATTCCACACAGCAGAAACTGTAGGTAGCTGTAATTATTCAGTATGCTATGTGCAGATATGATGTACATGTGTTTTCATAAAATGACGAATAAAACTCTCTTGACATACAGTAGGAAAAGATTTACTTTTATATAAAATATGAAAATGAGAGACTAATGACCAGTCATCCACACCCCTGACACCACACACACACACACACACACACACACACACACACACACACACATCACCGACACCACCTCCTGAGGTGATCAGCTCTGCTGTAACATGTTCCTGTCATGAGACAATAAACCGAGGCCCAAACAATAGGGCTACCCAGTCACCGACTGCAACCTTCAAAAGTATGAGCCGCTATTTATTTCCTCTCATTACAAGCCTTGAGTGTGTTGTCATAGTGACAGATGTTGAGCAGTACATAGGGTGTCTTGGTACAGTTTGGTTCTTTCATAATGGTTCCTTCAGACGTCGAGCCTAAGGACACTGCACGTGGTAGAGCCTCTCCGTGTGCATGCAAAGAGAAGTCCATGTTCTGAAGGGGCGGAGGCTCTCCTTAGAGGGCTGTAGGCTTCCACTCTGCGGCCTATGGTTTAAAATTGGGCTGTTTGAGGTGATCAGAGGAATAGACTAGGCAATAAAAATGCTCGGTGCTTAGAGGCCAGTGTTCAGGAAGCCTCCCTCTGCCCAAGAGGATACAAGGAGATGGTTCTGCCCTGTGGGCAGTGGTCAAGTGTCCCAGCAGACAATCACCGAGGAATAAAGTGCCCGCACCCTTTTATAATTAAACAGAAAAGTCCAGCGATTTTTGTTTTCTCTTTTTGTTACTCTGAAATCTTCATGAAAAATCAGGAGAACGGTTGTACTTCACTGGGTGCAGAGTTCGAGCAAATGCCCGGTGCTGGGGTCCAGGTGGATGCCCCGTGCTGGGGTCCAGGCGGATGCCCCATGCCGGGGTCCAGGCGGATGCCCGGTGCTGGAGTCCAGGCAGAGTAGCAAACGCTGGCTGGCATCATGGTAATCACAATTTTCACCACAGATAGAGCATTGTAGAGACGTTGTTCCTGATGCGGAAGTCCCGAGCCCATGCAGGTCATCCCTGGGCTTGGTTTCCATCGAGAGAAGAGCCCTGCAGAATGTCAGCTGTTAGAGGCTCAAGGGAAGGAAGGGAGGGCTTCGTGCTGGGGTCCGGACTAGAAGGCGGTCCCGGCAGGCACAGTGAACACGGAGCAGAGGCACCTGCAGGCTGACCCAAATTTACGAGAAGGATTGTCAGCACACAAGTGAACCAGCAAAGAGAGATGGCAGGCACCGAGGCTGAGGGTCTGTAACAGCCTGGCGGGGTAAGCCCCGCTCCTCCCCAATTCTAACTTCCTCCTGTCTTGACTTTGTTCGTCTACAAAATACCAAGGCTTACTTCCATGAGATCGGTGTGCCTTTCTTTACTAAAACCCCAGGGTCAGTGAGTCCCAGGATCCTCCTGTCTCCAACTCTACCCCTAGTACCTGGGTGACCAGCGCTTGCCTCCACGGGCGGCCTTTTACACGGCTGCTGGCACCTGAGCTGCGGTCTTCATGCTTGCCTGACAAACATGTTACCCAAGGATTCATCTCTCCCGCTTCCATGAGCACCTTTAAAACATGAAAGCCAGACAGAAGGTGAGAGAAGGGCCGGTGGTTTTTTATAAACCTTTAATCTTATATGATTTTTACTTAATTGGAAAATTACACAGATATATAAGTCACAAATATGGCTGCGGACCATTTGTTATGTGACCTTGAGATAGATATTTATTATTTTGTTTCACGATGAGAATAATGATTATCCCTACCACCAACATTATGAGATAACGACTCCTCAGCATGTAAGCCTGTCTGGCTGTAGGTTGTGCCAGACGAAGATGATTTAGCAAGCAATTTGCATAACAAAGTGAATATATTTCACATTAGTCACCTGCGCATTAGAAAATATTAAATTTAATATGGATTTATGTCATGTGTTTTTACCACAATTTTAAATACCAGAGTGCATGCAGTGTGTGTATGCAGTAAGAGTTTAATAAGTGCACAGTATCTATTTGGTTTTTCAGGGATGCTGGTGTGACAGACACAGTGTGCTGGGGCGAGGGTTTACAAAGAGCATGGTTATAAGAGCATCCTTCAGGAGCCCCTGTCGGAAGCGGTGCTAGAAGCTGAGGGATGCGGGCTGGCAGGGTGGGAGGAACTGCTCTCTGCTCCCCGTGTCTTCCAGAGCACCCAGGTTCAAATGCCAGCATCCAACATGGCAGCTCGCAACTGTCTGTAACCTCAGGATCTGATGCCTTCACACAGACATGCATGCAGTCAAAACTCCAACACACACAAGATGGGAATAAACAAATTATTTAAAAAACAAAAAACAAACCCTGTACCTTTGAGAGGGGCAGATGTGCCGGGAGTAAAGCTAAGGAAGGCCCAACCCACCGCCATTCTTCCATAGCGGCCAGAAGTCCCTGACAGGGGGCATCTGGTCACATTCCCCTGTCTGTGTGACACTTGTGACAGGAAGATGATGTGTCTCTGCCTGTCACTGTGGGCCTTACCCTCACCCACACTGTTGGGACTCTGGGTGGAATTCTCTTCAGGAGCCACACACCCACCCCACCCTCTGGCACTGAAATGCCAGGCATGGGCTTTCCTCTGTAGGCACCAGAGCACTGGAATTAATCTGCACCTGAGCACCACAAGTCGACAAACTGCATTCTGCGTTTGTTTTATTGTGGACTGGTGGTTATAATAAAATTAGTTCTAGTCCATATTATTGGCTCATAATTAGAACTTCGTGAACAAAACTGATACAATCTTGTTGAGCCTTCTGTGGCCTAGCAACTGAACTGAGTGCATAGCTCCTCCTCCTTCCCTCTCCCTCCTCCTTCCTTCTCCCTCCTCCCCTTTTTCCCCTCCTTCCCTTTCCCCCTCCTTCCCTTTTCCCTTTCCTCCCCCTCTCCCTTCTCCTCTCCTTCTTCCCCCTCCTCCCCCTCTTCCCTCTCCTCCTCCTCTTCCCCCTCTTCCCCTTCCTCCTTTCTCCCCCTCTTCCCCCTCCTCCTCCTCTGCTTCTCCTCCTCTCCCTCCTCCCTCTTCCTCCTCTTCCTCCTTTTCCTCTTCCTCCTCCTTCTTCATCATCTTCTTCCCATTTTTAGGTTGTTTGTGAACCCCTTTAAAGAACAAAACCTATTTCAACTGGATTTTTTTTTAATAGTTCCTAGGTAGGGTGGCTATATAAATCAACATCCAAACTGGGACAGCTGTGAGTGCAAAGGGTGCCTATTAATAATTAAGCTGGCGCAGGAGCATACGCCAGCAGGCTACAGCCACCCCCATAGGTGGCAGTCCTTTTTTTAGGGACAGGCTGGCCCTCTCCAGAGGTCCTGCTAAGCAATGCTGCTTTCTTAATTTCTTCAGCTGCCCCTCCAACCTCTTAAACTATTAATTTAGGGCAATCGTCTTTGTACATTTAAAGTTCCTCCCTGTGACACAGCTGGCTATTGTACAACTTCAGAACAAACTTGAGAAAGTAAAAAGATGAGAAACAGGAATATTTATATCCAGGCATAGGAGACTGTTAAGGGCCTCCTTTGATGTGACCACCGGACTTCAAAGGGAAATCTGGGCTGGTAATTCTTCGAGCCAAATTTGTGATCTGAACCTAAATGTGAAAAGGTCCCAACTCTCCCTTAAGTCATAGGAAATATTTGATAGGTAACACCAGAGTCTCTCCCCTCCATGAAGGTCATGGTTAGGCCTACAGAAAGTCCACCCTTAGGACTGGGGCAGAGTGCCGTTGAGGGAGTGCTTGGTTAACATGTGTGAGGCCCTGGGCTTGGTCCCCGGCACCATATAAAGCACTCATGGTGACACACGCCTGGAATCCCAGCTCTGTGGATGTGGAGGCAGGAGGATTTAAAGTTCTAAGCCATCTTTGCCTACATTGTAAGTTTATGGCCAACCAAATTCTTCACCTTTTCTAAAATAAAAAATACAAATGAAAAGTGCATTCTTTGACATCAGAACAGAATATACGTTTGTGAGACATAGCCTCATTAACCCCCGTGGTGGCCAGGACTCCTGTCCTGGATTCCAGGCTGATTTGAGCAGTACTGATTAGTGACTATACTTGCTACCATTATCCAGTCACGACTGGCCACAGGATGGCTGTCAGCAGGAAAGCACGATGCTCTGATTTTGGTTTCTCCAATAATCCCGAGGAAAGCAGCAAGGGCCTCGAGACCAGAACCACTGTCCAAGTAGAAGGATTGTTGTTCACATATTTAAGGTTTCCCTGTCCTGTCTTCTCTGGTCACACAGGTTTGTGTGAAGTCCCACTGTGATCACACCAATGATAAAGGCCCCAAACAGCATGAGCTTCAGGGTCGATGGGATGCGGTGCACATGTTGGCAGTTACAGGTTGACCTGCTGCACATCCAGAGGTTTGCAGGGTCTGACATATATATTAGCTGGGGCTGGCCCACTCAGGTGTGGTTTGTGTGTGGCCTCAAGTTAAAACACATGGAGGGGGGCTGGAGAGATGGTTCAGTGGTTAAGAGCACTGGTTGCTCTTCCAGGGGTCCAGAAGCCTCACGGTGGTGTCACCATCTATAATGGGATCTGATGCCCTCTTCTTGCAGGTGTTCATGCAGATAGAGCACACACACACACACACACACACACACACACACACATGCACACACACGCTCATGCATGCACACACACACACACACACACACACACACACACATACACACACAAACACTGCTCTTCCAGAGGACCCTGCTTCAATTCCCAGAATCCACATGGCAGTTCACCCCTGTCTATAACTCTAGGTCCAGGGACCTAACTTCACACAGGGGTGCATGCAGGCAAAATACCAATGCACATAAAATAAAAATAAATTATTTAAAAAGAAGGAACATAGGGAGGGAGAGAGGAAGGGAGGAGGAAGGAAAGGAAGAATGACAGGGGTGCGGTCAGCAAAATGGGGAGAAAGGAGGTGCAAAAAGATACGGAGCTTGGGAATGTCTAAGGCTTTCAAACAGCATGCTCTCCAGTCCCCTGACCAGGGAGTGTAGCCACCATATCACCATGAGAGCGGGCTCAGATTTTCCCATCATAGAAGATATAAAGTGGCAGGTGAGTTGGAAGCATACCTCCATCTTGCCGCGTGTGGAAGCAATTTGATTTGTTTCCTCCTTGTGTATGGCTGATCTCAGGTACCCCAAACTGGCCCCGTGCTGATGTCCACACTTACAAGGCCTGAGCCGCAGGGGATTGCCAGCTGAGACGGGGGTGGGGTGGGGGTGGGGCTGCTTAAAGCAGATCTTCACCTTTATAGTTTATGGGGCCAGTTCTCTCTCCTACCCTACCCTGTAACAAACCTGTCTGTGCCGTGTGTGCATGCATGTGCATGTGGAGGGAAGTATGTACGAGCCAGAGCATCTGTGTGAATACTTGATGTCATGTTGGGTGTGATTAAGAGAGAAAATGGGGCTTTCTTTGTTTATTTTGCAGATAAATCTCACTTCTAATCCAATGCACAGCAATGCCTTGTGCAAAGGAAAGGACGCCCCTGATGCCACTGCTGGCTGACACCCGTATAAATCACAGGCTTTATTCCTGAGCTGCAAGGGGCTGTGCAGATTGGAGCGACGTCGCACACTCTCATTGGGTGGTGCTTCGTTACTTGACGGAAAATCCCCAAGGCTGAAATGTTATTTAAATGTGCTATGAAAATAAATGTGATTTACACACGTGCCGTCTGTTGAGACGTCCTTCTCTGCTTCTGCAGGTGCTGTCGGGCCTCAGGATTAGTGCCTCAATTTATCGCCAGTTTGAGCTACACACATGGTCAATGACAAGACGTTGTCCACAGCCCCAGAAGTTCCAGAAAGGAGACAATGTTTACTGAGTGGTGAGCTTTGGCTGTTCAGTGTGTTTAGCTTTGTGAACTGAGTGTGTGTGTGTGTGTGTGTGTGTGTGTGTGTGTGTGTCTACACATGTGTACACATGTGTGTCTGCACATGTGAACGAATGCGCTAAAGCTGGCCCCACTTCCTTTGAAGAGCTCAGGGAACACATGCTTTGAAGCAGACGCATCAGTTTCCAGCAGTGGGAAGACGTTTCTGGTCAAAAGAGAAAGAAGAAGGTATGGTGTGTATTTGGGCAGGGCTGGGGCCCACATGTTTAGCTCAAAGTGAGTGGAAAGCTCTTGAAAGGCAGGTTTAGGATAATGAATGTCAGCGGGCTTTCGGCCTAAATGAGATGTGACTCACAGGAAGGTGTGTGCTTGGGATGTTTCCATTACCGAAGGGAAGGACTTGTCTGAAGGGGTGAGGATGCTCCTCCCAACGGCCCACGGAACCTTTTCCAAGGGTTTCCAGAAGTGCTCAGAGCCAGCTCCTTCTGCCTCTGCTCTCTTTCTCCCACACGGTGAGGGTCCTCAGTGAGATCGTGGGTCTTGCATGCATATAATGCATTTTGAGCAAATCCTCCTCGTTCTTTCCCTGCAATTCTTCCCTCTCCACTTTCCTCTCACAACTTTCTGTTTTGTTTTTAAACCTAATGGGTCTCCTTTGAGTCTCCTGACTGTAGGTGCAGACCATCCGCTGGAGCACAGGAAGCCCCTTGACAACCACATCCATGAGAAGAACTTTCCCTCACCTCATTGCATTGCCAATAGCTACTCTCCTGGGGGTGTGGCTTCGTGGCTGGCTTGATCTTGATCTTGTCTTCTGTCTGCAATCACAGCCACTGTGAGTTCACGTGTACCAGCACTGCCATGGCCAACAAATATTACTTTGCTGTGGGTGTTCACTGGCTCTGGTGCTTACAGTCTTCCTATCTCTTCTTTTGCAACGATCCTTGAGTCTTACAGTTAAAAAGATAAGGAGAGTTGATTGCTGTGTCTATTTGCAGAATAATAATATTAAGTTCTCCTAATGACTCCCCATGACTTAACCAGCCATGGGTTTTTAACCCAGTCAATGGTACCAGGCGTGGGTTCTTTCTTCCAGTCAGAAAGTGCTTGGTTCAGACCATAGTATTTGTGTCATGCACCAGTGGGCATGTCTTTCCAGGCCAGCCTTTATTGTAGTTTCCAAGGTTACAACAAGGTTATAGATCTAGAAGAGACTGTTGATTGTTTTCTCTTCAGGGAGTATACAATGACCCTTCCATCTCTATGGATGGTAGCCAGTAAGGGTGAAGCTTCCATGGGACCAGAATGATTCTTCCATGTGCTGTGACCCAAGTGTGTGGTGTCTTCAGCAACTGGGTCTTAGCATCAAGTTCTGGACGGTAACCAAGAGCAATGATAATAGTCTATAATGTTTGGGAGGCTCCACGACACCCCACTGACCAACCTGTAACTGGCACTGAGCCTTTTACCTGAAGGTCCTTGGAGTGTGGGGGAGGCATTGTCCCCTGTTACAGGGCAACTCAGAATTCTTCTCATGTGTGTTTTTGTAGACATTTTGGGAAGCTTCTATAGTACTAGGGTTCCAGTTGGCATTTACAAAGGTCTTCAGTGTTAGCGAACCCTTCAGACTTATTCATGTGTCTTCCCCTCCTCCTGCCCCAGTCAATCTCCCCCCATCCTCCCCCTTCATACACCAGTATTCTCTATCCCTTCCCTTGGACACGCCCTCATTCCCAGCCTTACTAGTTTTCTGGCTTCCTCGGTTACTCTAGTTGGAACACAGACATCTAAAGATCTGATTTAGTGATACCCTAAATGGAACATAATTCAAGTTCTTTGTAGACCAATGTTGGCAAGAAAAATACAAGCTACTTACAAGTACAATCTGCTAGAATTTTATTTTAAACAAGCAACAATATAACCCCAGCTACTTCAGAAGCTGAGAGGCAGAAGGCTCACAAGTTGAAGACCTGACTAGGCAACTTAATGAGACCCTGTCCCCAAAATAAAAAAGTAAAAAAGAGGCAGGCTCAATGGTAAAACATTTGCCAAGTATTTGCAAGGCCTTGCACTGAATCCTGAAATGAAATATATAAACAAACAAATAAGCAAGAATAACTCTGAATGCCTAAATAGGATAATTTAAAAAAAATTTAAAAAATAAATTCTGATCTACATAAAATTTTCAGCAAGAGTGGTAGTGAACTTTTCACAAGGTTCCTCGGATGGTAAATACCTTTCTCTCTCTCTCTCTCTCTCTCTCTCTCTCTCTCTCTCTCTCTCTCTGTGTGTGTGTGTGTGTGTGTGTGTGTGTGTGTGTGTGTGTGATTTCTTTGCTCAGTGGTTTGGGAATAAGTTGTAGATATACTGCTTTTTTATCCCAAAAGACTTCTGTGCATATTTCCTAAATCTATTTGCATAACTAACAATCCAAGAAATTAAAAGTCTCCTCAGTGTTATGTGCAGACAACTCTCAATCATACGTAGCCACTTCCCTTTCTAGAAAACAAATGTTTTCATTTACTTTGGGAGAATTCTGTTCTTTTTGTGAGGACCTCTTTGAAAAGGCCAAGTCTGTTAAAGTTTTAACATATTACACTTAAAAATAACTACTCAAAATATGTGTGCACTGTACCTGTGTATATATTGTAGCTACATCCATCTTTACTTGATACTATAGCTATAACCAAATCTATAGCTGGTAAAACTTTTATATATCCTTGGGACAAAACAATGGCAGATCGTGGAGTCCACGTGATTTAAGTTTAGTCGTAGGTCAGAAGCTGAACCTGCCCACGCGCCACTCACAGATTCTGAAAGCCTTGGCCAGGACTCTGCCCCTGAGCCTGAGCTGAGAAAGTGGGAGTCTAAGGTTGTGTTTGCAAAGTGTTACGGGACCTGGTGACTTGGTTTGAAAATGTGTCTCAGTGAAACATGGTGCCTGCTGAGCCGTGACACTGGGGTGCCACTCATTAGAGCTGGCTCCCACAAGCGCATCGTAGGTCCTGAGAGCCAGGCACTGACCAGTAAGAGGAAAAGACGACACCACTCAAGGACTGACAGCTGACCAGAGATGGATTGGTGGATTGCCGTTATAATGGTGTTGACAGACAAGACTCGAGACTGTTTTATAGGCTACTGCGTGAGTTCTATCAGACCTCTCCCAGGCAGCAGCTATGTTTCCGTGACATGATCTGACCTGTGGTTTATCCAGATCGCAGTAGTAATAAGCTCGGTGGTAAGGACATTCGCGTAACTGGGTATGCGCCGCTATAGTAAACTTCTTATGAAACCAAGCCAATAAGGGCTCTGTTGTTCCGCTGGTTCCCGGGAATGGCAGGGAGCAATCAACGTGCTCCCGCCAAGCCCTATCCATCCAGGTTTGTAAACGCTCTTTATTCCTCTCGGGGAAATGATTTTAGTCTTAGGAAGGAAACACATGGCTTTCTTCTTACAGCTCAGCCTTCTTGCCAACTGCGTTTATTTCCCTTGGCCTGGCACTAATGAAAGGAGACTTTGGTGAGCTGTGAGTGGTCACTACAGTTTGAGGGGAGCCTAAAAGACCCGACTGTTAAGGTGCTCATTTGAGGATATGTCTGCCTTATCTCTAAACACACATCTTAGAAAGTCATCACTGCCTCTGGGTGAAGGAAAGACCCATAGGGCCTGAGTTACCTGCCACAGTGGTTTTCTGCAAGTTGGGCTCCTCAGGAAATCAATGTTGGGAAAGTCAAAACAGCCTCATATCCAGCCCACTTCTGTCTCTTCCAGTCCCCACTGGGCTCAGTATACTTTAAAGCAAATTTCTGCTTTTTTGTTTAAATGTGTGTGTTTTTTTTCTATAAGGTGTTAGCAATCTGTCTTATGTTCTCCCACCCCTGCTGGGATTTATGATCCAGTTCGTATTTTACTACACCATCTTGGCAGGTTACCCTACTTGAAATTCAAACCCAAGCAACTTGATGGGGGAACAGACATAAAAATATTAATTTGGTGGATATTAAAAAAAATCACACTGGTTATAAATCAGGGGCTGTCCACTGGTTCCTTTCATCATCTAAATGGTCCTTCTAACCAGACTACAAATCTTCCTGGGGAGGAGGGGGCTTTGAAGGTGGGGGTTCCCTTCCTGAAGTTTTGGAGACAGCTTACATCCAACACTTCCTCAAACCTGGTTTTGTTTTCTAAAGGTAATAAAAAGCCAGGACTTCTGGTATAGGCGGGCTAATTAGCCAGCCTCTCAAAACACACTCAGGGCTTAAAAGAAAAGTTGGCTTGGTCTGAAAGAAGTCAAGTTGTAGACTTTCTAAATGGTGATTAGGACTGGGGCTAGGAAACGTGGGATGTGTGTCGTTCCTTCTGGATGCCCAGTGACCGGGTTGAGTGACCCACTCTGCTACAATAGTGATGGAGTGGTGAGTCTGGACTAAGGGAACAGAAGCAGTATGACACAGTGGGTGTGTGTACCTGCGGCAGAGCTGGGCTGGGCGGCATGCTCATAGCTCCTGCCAAGCTTCGAGTGCTTGATAGTGCCCATGACTAGACAAAACCAGGGGCAGTTCCATTCCTACTGAGTAAAATTAAAAACTAGCCGAAGATTCTGTCTCCCATAATACTATCTTAATAGATTCCTCCATTTCCATCTCAGAACTGATCTTTACAATTAAAAGGTTCCTGATAGGTGTTTTTTAAATTTCATGAAAACTCTGGGAATTGGTTCTTAACAACTGTAGCTGGTTGGAAAGCTAAAGCTGTCCTTATCACAAATATCCAGGCACATATATGGACAGACAGGCAGACAGACAGACACAGACAGACAGACAGGCAGGCAGGCAGGCAGGCAGAGAGACAGGTAGACAGACAGACAGACAGGGAGGGAGACAGGCAGAGAGGCAGGAAGGCAGGCAGATAGACAGACAGACGGACAGAGACACAGACACACACAGTTTGTAGCTGTGAGGAAACAGGATATTGAGGATAAAGAGGAAATCTGCCAGCTAAGAAATGATAACCAGTTTTCTATAAAAACCAAAGCAAGGTGCTGATGCCAGTGGCCAGCAGAAGGGAGACACTCGCCAGTGCTGTGGGCTCCTTTGTCTTTAAAGGAGAAATATTGCTAATAATCAGCTCATATTACTTTTTTTTAAAAACATCTTCAGAGGCATCATTGAAGGGAGGCCTCATTCCTGCCTGAAGAACATAATGATGAAAATGATTTCATCTTTAGCAGATTGTTCTAGCAGGTTACCGTGCAATCTCATCCTGACAATGCCTTGGACTTGAAAAATGATGCTCTCATCTCTGAGAAATGGAAGTTGGGAGAAGGTGCGGGCCTTCGGCGCTTCACTCTAGAGCAATTACGGGCTCTTCACGAGTCTCGGACAAGAATTGATTTTTAATTTTAGATGATTAAGCTGTGGGTGCAAGGGAGTTAGGATACCCGACCGTCTTCTGACCTTGAAGGTTGAACTCTTCTTGAACGGATTCAATAAAGGAAAGGAGGACTGTCTACAGCGAAGTTCTGTCTTACTATTCCCAGAGGCACAGCCTGACTTTTCTCTTACCCAAACCTTCCTGTTTAGAAAGACAGACAAATAAATAGGATCATATGTGGGGTGCTGGATGTGAGCATAAATATATCTGAAGTGATCGCAGTGTGGTAAAGAGACCTAGCCGTGAGGAAACCTTCACAAGGCACTGAGGGACGCAAGCCCAGGTCCCCTGGTGCCAGCACTGCTGTGCCCACGCCCCTGCATCCAGAGTGGAGGGTATACTTCTCCCATCTTACTCACGGGTACTGGAAATGATGTTCACATATTTAGATACTGCTCTTATAGGATGTATCTTTATGTATGGACAAATAAGTAGGATCATATGTGGGGTGTTGGATGTAACCATAAATATATCTAAGTAATGGAGGCCAGAGGAGGGCATCGGATCCCCTGGAGCTAGAGTTATAGAAGGTTGCGAGCTGCCATGTGGCCCTGGGAAATGACCCCTGGGGTCCTCTACAAGAGCAGGAAGTGTTCTTACTTTCTGAGCCATCTTCTCAGCCCCTGAACACCGATTTTAATAGCCTCAAGTGACCCTTGAAAGGTCTTCTGGTGAAAGGCAGGGGGGACCTGCCTTTGCCGCCCATGAGAGGCTCCAGGCCTCCTTCTCAGACTCCTCCAGAGGGTGAGCCCTCTGTCCAGACTGAGCCATCTTCCGATGTCAAACGCTCATGCAATCCACAGTGTGCACTTTGGACTCTCCTAGATTCCTCCCACCAACCCAAATCCCAAATGCTAGGATAAGAAGGAGATTGGGGACGCCATCACAAACTTCCCAGATGCCCACATAACAGCAGACCTCTTAAGTGGGTGCGTGGCCAACAATTCAGAGAGAACTGAGATAACACAGGGAGGGCCACAAGGGTGCGGAGGGGACTCTTCCTTCAGACTCTTGAATAGCCAAAGAATGGCGACATCACTGACATCACTCCGACATCGCAGGACTCCTGAGAGAGGCTGCCTGGCTGAGAGCGGGACCCCCTCCCTGGTCCTCCCTGGTCGATACCTGAAGCACTCAGGAAGCAAAACCTTAGAGAGTGCCATCCATCCCTGCTGAGATAGAAGCACCGGACGTTTGTTATGGAACAATGCATGTGCATACATAAATGCTATAAAATTATCGTAGACAGCTGGCAAATCATTAATTAACAGCAGAAAGGGTCTTCAGATTGCACTCTGGGGAGAATGCAGGAGGAAGAAGCCCTGGGACTGGGTTCAGTTTTACCCATGATCTGAATTCGTCCTGGTAAGAAAGAAGGTGAAGTGGAGGGAAATAAGACAGACACCACAACATCTCTGCTATCCCTCCCCACTGGCTCCGAAGGGAGCAAACAAGAAAGCCATCACACTGCCCGGCTGCCTGCCAGCCGTACCCCCAAACCAGACGCCAAATGAGCACTGGGCATACAAGGCTGTGCCCGGGACAGGATAATTGTGCCATAAATATAATTAAAGTCAGCAGGAAGACCATTAAGGAGAAAACCAAACTTTAAAAAAAAATTAGTACTAGTGAGGAAAATATCATACATTCTTTTTATCCCAGTCTTAATTTTGTTTACATGATTCATACAGTTTGCAAGCGCATCCCCAGAGAACATTAGGATGGCACCGCATGCATAAACATTCATATATAACATGCAAATTAGAAACAATCTTAGGATTTATATAGAAATTACAGCCACTTCTAGCAAATTAATTCAATGACCGAAAAAGGCTTACTGTCTCTGTTCAAATCAAGAGGGGAAAATATTGGGCAAAGCAGATTTATTTATTCAGGAGGCTGTGCCTTTTCTGGGGATGATGTCCCTTTAGCCTGGAGATTTCCATTTTTTTTATTGGATATGTATTGGTGATTGAATTTACTTTGAATTCGAGAGCAGTCAATGGGGGCCATAATGGGCTGTTTTAAGTGAGAGCGTTGCTAATATCATCATAAAGCTGATTAGGCTGGAAGAGGTTTCTGTGGAGACCCGGCAGAAAGAAGGAGGTTGCTGGAGTTAAAATATTCAAGATATTGAGTCAGGCGGCCCCATGAGTGCGAACGAAATGGTTTATAGACGAAGAAACTGAGCTCCAGAGAAGATTCGGCCTGACCGAGAAAATAAAGAAAATGATTTACAAAATCCAACCAAAGCGTGGGTCTGTTCTCCAAAGCACTTCATGAGCACACTGATGTTTTCGAATAGATGGGGCAGGTGACATTCGAATACATTTTCATGGAAGATTTTCTCGACATCATTTTTTCAAACATCGTTTGCTGGCGATGTTCCCTCTGGGGACTCAGGTAACCAGCTGTCAGAATGACACCTTTCCCTTCGCTGCATTCATGTCTTTCTCACTGTGGCTTTCTCATTCTCCTTTTGGGAGAGGGCAATGTGACTTACGCTAGCCCCCCCACACACACACACACAACACAGTAATGGCGGCTAAGCCTGCTTCACCGTGTTTTCTCATGGTAGCTATTGGGAACAGGCTCCAGCTGGCCTGCAGGAGAGATGAGAGAGCAAACATTTGGAACATACTTATTCCAGAAATTAATTCTTGCTAATAGAGAGTCCTTAATTTCATCTGTGAGCCAACACATTGAGGAAATCCCAGATTCCACTACTCCGTGTTAGTTGGTCTGCCACAAAACCATCACAGGGCCTAGCCTAGAGCAGCAGATCTGTGCCTAGATCATGGCTGAAGACAACGATTGAACGAGCACAATTAAGGGGGAGGGGGAGGGGTAAGTATAGAGCTCTTGCCTATCACACACAAGGCTCCGGATTTTAGGGCACACGAACACTAGGTTGTATGGGTGTATCAGCAAACACATGTAACACTTTATCCAGGAAGCTGAGGCAGGAGAGTTATGCATTCGATGAACCACATAGTGCAAACCTATCTCAAACAAAACAAAAGATTTAAAAAGGTGCCTAGGGGAGGCCATCAGAAATGCTCTTAGACTCATGAGCAAAAATAAACACTTACTGGCACATGACACGCAGTTTGTGTGTTTCTTAGTTACATGGAGTTTTTCTTTTGGTTTGGTTTACTATTGTAGATGGCCAGGAACTCTCTGTAGAACAGGCTGGCTTGGGATTCATAGAGGTCTGCCTGCCTCTGCCTGCTGAGGGATGGGACTGAGGCATGGATCACCACAGGGCAGGTTGTTAAATAGTGTTTTGACAGTGGCTACCATAAGGATCGTCAACTTAAAAAGAGCCCGTCTCTCCTTCAGGCTGACTAGGGCTTCTTCCCATAGCTAGCAAGAGAAAGCATCACCGTGCTCAGACTCCATCACTGTCTTATTCTGGCCAAAGTCAGTCACGCTGCCGGGCTCAATTTATGAACCAGAAAGCCACATCTTGAGAAAGGGAATCAGATTGGCTTTCAGATGGGAGTCATCTGATTGTCGTGATATTGTCTGTGTACCCTATGCAGTAAAGAGAGGCATTTTCGTGTACATTCTGGGGCTCTGGAATCTATAATAAACACACAGCAGTCTGATAAGGATGCCTTGTATGGAGCATTTAAGGTCTTGTCCTTGTTCTAATACTCTGTTTTAAATGATCAGCCTGAGGTTATGTCTGCTAGAGAAGACAGCGATAGAGGAACCAATGGTTCTTTGGGTCTCCGGCGGTCCTGTGCTGTGGCTTCGGTGCTATCTTTTTCTAACTCCCACAAGCTCTCTTCTTCACCCTTCATCCCGTTACGTTACGTGATTCAGGAGCTGGTCATTTCAGGGCCCAGCATAATCCCACTCGGAGTTGCATTTTGCAAAGCTCGGCTTCTGGCATCTCTTCACTGAACTCCTTGCTTCCATGTAACACCTGGCAGCTTTCAAAACTCTTCTACATTTGTCCCTTCTCCGACTCCACAGTCTCCCTTGAGAACTGTTGTCACCTTTTTGAAGATGAAGAAACCAAGGCTCAGTGAATCCAAGTGCTTTTCCTAAATTCACTAGCAGCCAAGCTAGGACACAGTCCAGACTCCCACTTCCTAGCCTTGAACTTCTGGAAGGCTCTGCTCTCTCCAGCCTGGGGTTTTGCAGCCAGGTGCTCAAGGGTTACTTGAATAATGCTTCTGTCTGGGCCGAATCAAGTGGAAACAAGGTATTCTTAAAGAGGCCTCTAGAAATCCCAGGCCTCTGCTTTAGGAGGTCTTGGTGCAGATGACCGATGACTGTATAAATGCCTGCATCTTGTAACAGTCTGCCTGGGATTCCAGAACACAGTCTTGTATTGTGGATTAATCACTCCATATCTGTTTTAAAACCCCGTTATGGGTTTTTTAAAGGCGTGTTTAAAGATGTAATGCTCCACCAGGAGGCATGGTCCATTTCAAAGCAGGGCTGTTTGCAGGTTGCTGCCACAGGAGGGTTATTAAGAGCAGAGGCAGTGGGAGATCTCTGCCTCCTACTTCAGGTAACTTCTTTCTCTTTGACTCTGTGGATGGAATGCGTTAGCTGCCCACTTGGGAGTGCTATCTGCCTTATCCTTTGCTTCATCTGGGTTCCGGAGCACCAGGGAGAGATGCTGTTAATGGTCTAGGAGTGAACGATTATCCTGATTCAACTTGGACTGGGATGAACTTCTCCTGGGATGTGGGACATTCAGTACTAAAGCTAGGCCAGTTCCCAGCAGCACCTGCCCACTCTACCCCATCCTCTCTAGTTCCTTTGAGGGGACAGATTGGCAAATCATTCCCCACCCAAAGGCAGCTAGTGTCTTCTGCGTCCTCTGCTCTCCACACAAGAGTTCTTGTGTGGAGGAAGCTGTGACTGGGAGATGTAAAGTAATGATGAGGGCGGAGCTTGTCTTGGCTTCCAGAACCAGGCTGCGTGAAACCGTGCACGAAGATGCTTGGAAATTAGGAAATCCTGCTCAGTTTCTGTCCTAGGCCACTAACTGACTATCCCTCTGTTTTCCTCTGTGTGAAGAAGGGATACCCACCAAAGTTGTCAAATTTTCCATCTCTATTATGTATTCTAAAGTCTCATTATGAAGGGGTCAGTGTCCCCCCTTCCCATCGTCCTACGTCATCTTAGCTGCCCTCCCAGGACCGTCCCACCAAGCCACCTTGGAAGTCTTTCATTTTCCTCAGTCTAAATGAGAAAGTCTCAAGGCTCCTGCTTATCTCAATGAAATCTTTCAGAATAGTGGAAATATTTTGTATTTGCCTTTTCTAATGTAAGATTTAAACTTTAGTTCTTGAGTAACGAGTAACCGGAGACTGTTGAGTCTGGAGGGGGATCATGGGAAGGATTTAATCAGTTAACTACAATGACATGAGGTAGGGGCAGTGAGGTTTTGAAGGTCAATTTAAAGCCTCGGCAGCAACTGTCTCTTCTCTGACACCAAGGTAGTGTTGTTCACCAATGACCAGCCATTGCGCCATTGCAGGGGCTGGTTAACAATAGAGAGTGACTGGAAGTAAGGTAAAATTCAACATGTATGTCTGACGGCAGATTTGCTGGCCCTCTTGAGGAAGCAAGTGATGTTTTCTGCAATTAAAGCCTCAGTTGGGGTGTTACCATCCAAGAGCTCCCACTACATCCCCAGAAGTTGTGAGATCTGGGGTAGCTTCCCTCTTTAGTCAGAGAGATGGAGTTGGCTGCGTCCTTGCATCTCCATTATGGAATCCCCATTGTGATGACACCTCCTGGCTTTACTGTCAACACTGATACAATGCTGTATGCATGTCCTTGGCTGGAGCCACGGAATAGTTTAGCACTCACCGAGAGCATCACCAGTGGCTCTCTTGGGGTCTCTGAACCTCCACGCATCTCACGCCTGGCAAGGCTTTCTGGAACACACACACATCATCTGCATGACCTGGAACCAGTCCTTTCATCTCTCAGCTGATTCCCATTGCGTACACCAAGGCTCAGGACTTTTCTCAGGCTTGGGCTCTTTGAAAGTCTCTGTGGGCTGCCTTAACCCACACAGCTTCGGTCCTGGAATCCTGACTGGGGTGGTGAGGAAAGGAAAGAAGAAAGGATGATGCACAGAGACAAGTACAAAAAGCTGGGCTCAGGTCCGCTGCACGCACTCCGATGGAATGGCCAGCCTCAGCAAGCAGCAACGGGAACGTTAGCCTATTTATTATGTACAGGACAGGGGGAAGGGCTAGCTAGTCTTCATAGGAGGTCTCTGTAGGCGAGAAGTCTCAGGCTGTTAAGAGGAAGAGGAAGTCAGACTGCTAGTTCTTGCACAAAGTCATCAGTGGGCCACAAACGCTCACACTTGGGCCGGAGGGAGCAGGCTGTGTTGATTCTGAACCTGATCCACATGGGGAGAGGCCTTGCCAATTTCCCATGAGCCTGGGGCAATGGCCCTTGTCCGCCTTCCTCCATAGTGGGCTGTGCTGTCCTGTGTTTCAGAAAGCCCTTTCAGTACCCAGAAGCTTCCCAGAACCCCATTGAATGTTCTTAGGTGCCAAATACTTATGGAGTCCAGGAGGCAACAAGGCCTCTGGGGGCTTTTTCTTTACTTAGTTCCTTTCACAACAAATGCATCTTCTTTTCCTTTTCTATCTCTTCCTTCCTCCCCCTTCCCTCTCTCCCTCCCTCCCCCTTCTTCCTTCCCACTCTCCCTCCCTCATTTTCTTCTCTCCTTCCTCTCATGTTATCTGGGCTGATCTTGAACTTATCAAGTAGCACAGGACGTTGAACTTTTTTTTTCCTGTACCAAAACTTTAAACCAAAAACTTTATGTTTTTTTAATATTTTATTGGTTATTTTATTTATTTACATTTCAAATGTTATTCCCATTCCCAGTTTCCCCTCCACAGCCTCCCTATTCCCCCCCTCTATGAGGGTGCTCCCCCACCTGCCCACCCACTCCTGCCTCAGCGGTCTAGAGTTCCTCTAGCTTGAGTCATCAAGCCTCGACAGGACCAAGGGGGTCCCCTTCCAGTTATGCCAGATACATATCCAGACAATCCTCTGCTACATATCCAGCTGGAGCCATGGGACCTTGAACTTCTGATCCTCCTGCCTCCACCTCCCCAGTGCTATCATTACAGACGTGTACCACAAGGCTCGGCTTATGCAGTCAGTGCTCAAGATGGAACCTATGGTTTTGACACCTCTTGTCCCTTCCTTATCTTTCTTTCAGTGCTCAAGATGGAACCTATGGTTTTGACACCTCTTGTCCCTTCCTTATCTTTCTTTCAGATTCTCCCCAGGGAGAGATTTCACAGTGTCCTCTAGAAACCTGGTCTGGTTAAACATAATCAGCCTGCCCAGGACCATCTACCTCCCCTGAGCCTAGCCCTAACTTCTCATCTTCTGACTAGGGCATCACCTGCCTCTCCTCCATTCTCTCTAGTTTATGCAGACTCTGGTGCATTCTTACCGGCACATTTGCTTTCCAGGACTTGCTGCAGTGAATTCTCCCTGTTTTCTGAATTAAAGACTGAGGTTCAACAAGGTACGGACTAATTAGAGCCTGGCGGGGGAAGTAGTAACCCAGCCGTGCCCAGACTGAGCGTCACACAGCTCGCAGATGAGGCAGCGCTTATGAGAAGTGGTACTGTTATGGGATGGCCATGTCCTCTCCCATTTGGAGGCTTAGACTTTTCCCTTCACCCATTAGCCATCTCTGGCTCTTATGCTGAATCTACCCTGTTGGGTCACCACACTCAGAATTTGTTTCTGTCCTCGTAATCAAATAAATCAGTCCCCCCCCTACCCCATGTGACAAATATAGGAGATAAAACAACTAAAAGCGTTTGTTTGGGGGTACAGAGGGGCTGTGTCCCTGGGTGTGCAGCAGATCATGGCAGAAGATAGCAGCGTGTGTGTGTGTGTGTGTGTGTGTGTGTGTGTGTGTGTGTGTAGCTGTTTACTTCCAGGTAGGCAGGAAAGAGAGAAGTAAGTGGGGTTGCTGTCAACCCACAGTCCTTAAAGGGCACCCAGTAGGCTTCCTCGTAAGCTCAACGTTCTGGCATTCTGCACTTTCCAGTGGTTACTCAGATTCTGAATGCATCGATGGGATGAAGGTCAGAGCCCTCAAGATCCAGGGGTGTCCGTAAGTGTACACACACACACACACACACACACACACTCTCACGCTCGCGAACACACACATACACAGGTTTGTTTTACTAGTTCTCTTGGAACCTCTCAATCCAAGGATGTCTGTGATCAGGACCACCACAGCAGTCTCCCCAAGTCTTATCAAGGCTCTAAGAGGGGTCCCCGTGCCTGGCTCTCTGCACTCATGACCCCTCTCCTGCCCTGGTCACTGCCTCGTCTGTTATTTTCAAGCAGATGTTATTTTATGCTTTTCCTAACTCGTTCATTTGGAAATTTTCCATTGAGTGCTTGTTCTGGGCACAGCACCGATTCCGCCAACAGCCAAAAGGCAAGCGTGCATCGGAAGAGGATTATCAAAAAGAGGACGTCAGCTAAGTGACCGAGTGGGAAGCCCCAGGTGCACAGATCCTCTGGAATTCCCGTTTACCGGCATCTATTGGTTAAATCACCTCTGTGAGATATAAGAAAGAGACCTGAAATGTCTTCTATTCTAGGCAAAAAGACTTTTTATTTAATAAAATAGGCCACTAATGCACATAGTATAAAAATAAGAAGGAGTGAGCCAGCAAACACACAAACAAAAACCTCTTCAGGGGCTGGTGAGATGACTCAGTGCTTGCCTGAAAAATGTGGTGATCTGAGTTCAATCCCTTGATTCCACATAAAGTTGACCTCTTATCTCCACAAGCGTTATGGTGTGTGAGCACCATCAGCATACGTACATGCACACTAATAAAATTATAAGTAAAAAAAAAACCAAAACAAAAACAAAAACAAAAAAACAAAAACAGGGTATGGGGCAGTACACCTTTAATCCTAGCACCGGAGAGGCAGAAACAGACAGACTGATCTTTGAGTTCAAGGCCAGCCTGGTTTACACAAGAGTTCTAGGAGCCAGGGCTACACAGAGAAACCTTGTCTCAAAACCAAGCAAGCAAGCAAACAAAAACAAACAAACAAACAAACAAAAAACCCTAAATGTTTGATTTAGTTTTCTAGGAGCTTTTTGAATATTAATAATTTTCACCAGTCCTATGAAGTGATAGATTGTAATTATTCTAATCATAGAGGGAAATGGAGCCGGAGAAAGGACATTCACCTTGCCTAGAGTTGCACAGCTGGCCAGAGGCTGAGCCAGCACAGCAGGCAGTCTGCCCTGCTGCTCCACTCTCCAGAACACTTTTAAAATTGGAAGTTGGCACCACCTGGGCGTGTTCTCTCGCCTCCCAGATGAACAGATGCTCAGCTTATGTTAACTTTGGGATCTGCCTTTCAAACCACCATTGTGTCCTAAAAAGGAGCAATTGAGTTCTCCTAAACTTGGCCCCCGATTTAATAAACAGAAGGGGCTGGTTTAAGTTTGGGTTCTCCATCTTGGATGCCTTTGATGGATTTCCCTAGACCGAAGAACAAAATGGCCCATTAAACTGGACAACGAGCGACGACGATTGGCTGAGACCTTTTAGAGTAAATACTTCTCACAGCTTAACTGTCCAGGTCTAGACTTTCACTGCATTTGTAACATGTAATTTGGAACTATGTCGCATTCCTAGCATTTCTTATGAGGAACCCACATACTGACATACCAATAAGCACCCAGAGGCATGGATACTGGTCCTTGTGTTTCTCTAAAGTCCAGAAAGAAGAGACAGTTTGAAAGATACTGTTAACACAGAAGATTGGGGGTGCTCTAGAAACCCCTTAGCGGCTGTTTCGAGGGAAGGGATTCCCCTGGTTAGGAACAGTATTGTTCATATCAATCAGCAAGCTGATAGATCTCTCCTGTCTGTGCGCTGGAGACGGACAGCCACAGCAAGAAGGCATGTGCTTCCATGTAAGACTTGGAAGGGCTTCAGCGTTGATGCCAGAAGCTAGAAGTTTTTGTTTGGTTGTTTTCTGGAATAGGCTTCAAGTCTTTGTAAGAGAAACTATGTATAGAGGAAGCAGGGGTTTCTGAAAAAAAAATCAAACGATTGACGGTATCTCTCATGAAGGCTAATAATTAATTTCTCTAAAGTAATAAATCATATAATTAAAATGGATCTGGTGTTAGTCAAAGTTTTCAAGCGTGAGGTGAATTAATAAAAATGCCTTCTTCCTCCCCACCTCTCCCTTTACTTTTGGAGTTTGTACAGAATACAAAGAGGAAGCGAGCCCATCTGTTTTTGATACTTCTAGACTTGAAGTATCAGAGTGTTTTGAAGCAGTTATTTGATGTTTAGCGTGCCTCTAAAGTATTTTCCATACGGTTGAAGCCTGTTCCTTTACTGACAAGAAGTTTGTTTTTAAAGATTTAGATGTCAACTTGACACTTAGAAATGAGAAAGGTCAGCTCCTAAGTCGCAAACCCTTGACTCGGTTATTTTTCTTTACCCACCTGTAGGGAGAAAAATCCCCAAAAGAAACAGAAACGGACGAACGCACCCACACTTGATTCTCAGGGTTTTCCGTAGTGCCTCATCTCCTAATTTTCCTTTGCTGTCAAGGTAGTCTTTGTGTTAGGAAAGAGCTGCCCTTCTCCGGAGGTGGAGATCGATCCAAGGTCCCAAGGAAGGAAGGAAGCTGGAGACTTTTCTGTGGAAGGGTCGTGGGTGGGTGCGGAGAGAATAAGCTGGCGCTCGGAATGTGGTACCCAACTCCCAGACCCGCTTGGCATTTGCACCTGCGCGGGGGTTGGGGGCGCAGCCGAGATCACCCTGGGGATCTGGTTAAGCCTACTTTGTAAGCTCAAGGGGCTTAAGGCTCATCTCCCGGAGCTTGGAGACCTGGGCATCAAAGACAAACAACATCGAAAACCTCGACAGCTACTTTCTGAGCCCCTTTGCCACTTACCGAGGCAGTTCTACTTAGTTCTAAAATTGTTTATTATAAAGTCTCAGCTTGAGCTGAGCATCCTTTGGCCGGTGCTCTCCCCAGCATGCAGAACGGAAGGGCTCGGTCTCCTCCGCAAGCAGTTAAGACTGCTTGGACCGTCAGCGGGCCGAGGCTCCCTGGCAGCTGTGGACTGATTACAATGTTTGGATAACGGATTTTGCTTTTCATTCAATGAGAAATTCTAAGCAGAAACTAAATTTGAAAGAAGGGACGACAAAGCACAGACTGTCGCTTTCCGGGTCCCCCCACACCTGTCTGCACCCCCCCAAAGTCTACCCCCCTTGCTCCCTCTGTTCAGCTCTTTGAAAAATCGCAATAAAGAATGTGTGCAGCTTGAATTATTTTATTAGTATCTAAGACTACCACATTTTCAACATCTGCATATGTGTTGCTTATAAATTAGTACAAAGAAAAGATTTTTTAAAAATCCACAAAACAAATACATCAAAACAAAACAAAACAAAACAAAACACTATGTATGGTAAACTGGCCAGGAAAGAACCTGGTGTACGGAAATCTTGACTCTGTGTGTGTGTGTGTGTGTGTGTGTGTGTATTTTTAAAAACGCAGTTTGGTTAAAACTAAGCCATTTGAAGAAGAACAAGAAGAAGAAGGAGGAGGAGGAGGAGGAAGAGGAGGAAGAGGAGGAGGAGAGGGGGAGGAGGAAGAAGAGGAAGAAACAAAAACAAATAAACCAAAAAGACTCCACATGTACAAGAGGTGGGGGTAGGGAGGAAAAAAGAAAAGGCTTAAAAAGCAAAAGGAAAAATATTTAACAAAAGTTTAAAAATATATAACGGCTTTTACAAGGATCAGCCTACGAAGACAGTCACCAGTTGAGGAATCCATAGTGCACCCTGTGCTCAGCACTATTCACAAAGTCAAGACTTTGAGAGCCTGGTGGAGGACAGCTTGCTGAATAAATCCAGCTAGAGTCTTAGAAGTAGACTGGACAGCCAATCCCCAAACATAGAGGAACCCTGAGGCCATGGGAAAAATGTCTTACTTTATACCGAGGCTATTTATAAGTGCATTTTTTGAAATGCAAAAGGATACCAAGAAAAATTCCAAAAATATATTTATATATTGTTTGTATATAAAATAAGATATATAAAGCAAATATCTCTATACATATATACACATATAAATATATATATATATGCAGTTGCTTTCATCGGTTAAGGATGAATTTTGCTTTCCTTTATTCATTTTTAAAAATTATATTTATGTAATTATATAATATATAATTATTTATATACCATATAAATAATTTGGGTGTTGAAAATAGTAGCCACACAATGAAATACATCTTGAAACTTACATTAGCCCATATGTAGCAACCTTTAATGATTAATGACTTTTAAGAATCAGGACAAGTCCTATGTGTATCACATTATCTGCCAACATCATGTTTTGAATTTAATCAGGATATTGGCCAGTTGCTTTAATATCTGCTCAAATATGCTCATGAACGATACTGATATTTTGCATCTCCTATCAGAGGCTTAGAAAAAAAGAATGAACTACAATCATCTTTTACATGTTTAACTCAGTAGTAGTTATTTTTCTCCTCAAAAATCTGTACCATCTGTACCATACCTACCCCTGGAAGTCAGAAAACTATTTGAATTCACAATTTAGAATGTAGAGTTTTAAATAACATAGTGCTCACCATCACGGAGCTCTGTAAGGGGCTGTGCACACGAGACAGCAGGCAAGTGGGGACAGTATGCTGTTAGTAAGCACTCCTTTCTACCAACGTTAGCCTTACAGCCAAGTTCAAGTGGATAGAATTGTTCAGGGGTGGGGGAGGTGGCGGTGACTTTGAATTGTCCTTTCAGCCAGCTTCAGGAAGTTTGTAAAAATGTGTCCATTTCAGAGACACACTTACCTATTTTCCTCAGATATTAATTTTTACCTTTACATAAAAGCCACTATTCTTGCACATTTTTATTTTGTACATATATTTCATGTCTGTGCTGATAAAGGCCTATCTCAGCTCCTTTAGGAGCAGCGGTAGATTGCAGGATTCTTACTAAGGGCAGCCGCCGCTGCCGCCGCCACCGCCGTTTCTGCTCCCCTGCCCTCATCTTGTCACACTGGGAACAAAACATTCTTGTTTTAAAGAAAGAAATGACATGCAAATGCAAGAACATATCATCATATACATATAAATCCTTACTGGTAAATTTAAAAGCACTCACTATGAGAAAGAGACGAAATAAACAAAACCGACGACGCCTCCCACTGTGTTCTTAATTTCCTTTTTTTTTTTTTTTTGGATGATGTTTGTCCACAAAGGCAAATGAAGTCTTTAAAATGTATATGAACAAGCGCCTTCCAGCTGTGAGCATGTAATTGGCCAATCAGTTTTTATTCAAAGAGATTTGTAAAATGCCACTGTAACATTCCTGCTTAATTCCTATCTGGCCTGGCCACTGCTTCTCTATGGGGCACGCCAATTTCCATGTCTTTTTCTTATACAGAAGAGAAAATGGATGAAATCACACCCCCCAATTCATACACAAGAAAAAATGGAACAAAATTTAATTTTTTCACCGTTAGCAACTTTTATATGTTTAGGACGTGTTTCAAGTTATCATTTGAACTTTGTTTAGATGGTTTAGAATTAATCATTGCAAGCTAAAGGAAGCCAATATGAGGGTTCTTTTCACAACCAGCTGCCACCACAATGAAAGAATTTGGCTTCGAAGTTTATTGGATATACGCTTTATTATAAATAAAAGTGTATTGCTGTGAGTTTATGATTTAATGATAAACAGAGCTATTGCTTTGTTGCTGGGACCATATTATCAAGAAGCGAGAAGAAGTAAATAGCATTAGAGACCGTAAAACGAACAGTGAAATCGGTCCATTTGCTCGGTTTAGAGGCCTGAACGTAGCCAATCATGCATTTTGTTAAATACTTGTTTGATGATATTCTTAATCACACATCCTTTGTCGTTCACTGGTGTTCTCAGGTGCTGTTAATAAAAACCAGTATTCCTAAAAACACAAATAGATTGGAAGCAGATGTCGTTAGTAAAACGGATTTGGCAAAAGGAAAAAACGTTTGCAATTTTAAAAACGGACTAATGTCTTTAATGTGCGAGTTTGCTGTGGTCACGCGTTCCTGCAGGATGTGAAGCCCAGGGAAAGAGCTCAGAAAAATGTCTCAAAGAACCATGCTGGCTGGGGTTGCCGGCAGAAGCTGTCGGAGATAAACTAAACATGAGGAAGGTCCTCAAATCATCCCGTGTTAAATTGTAACATAAAACATGACTTTATGTTTATGTTTATTTGTTTTTAAACAAATCTTAAAAATACAAAAAAGGTAAATTAATTAGGAACATATTTCTCTTTTAAGCAAAGTTCTAATTACATTTATAAATGCAAATTCCTTTTCCATTTGCCAGGTATACATGATAATGTTTCATAATTCTGTGTTTAAAACAAGCAAGCGTGACATCAGGAATTATCTATGGCCCGATTATCATTATAGCTTACTCATTTTTTTTCAAATGATTATTTCCGTATAATAAAATGAAGCTTTCAAATATAGGTGTAATACAACTGATTTTTTTTTTTTTTTTACAAAGTCAAGTTATAGTGAAAATAGAAAAAAAAAGAAGAAATCTCAGTTTGGAAAAGTGAACTCTCATCTATGATGTCATTCTCAATTTTGTAATGAAATGAAACAAAGAGAAGTTTCTCTGAGAAGCTCTTAGAGAAAGGTAGGAAGGGGACACCCGGCTCACAGATCCAGTCAATGGTCGTGAGACTTGGGTTCCCTTCCGTGCTGTTTAAATGGTTAAAGAATAGAAATACATATTAATCCATCACCAGAACGACTTTGTTTACAAAAGCAAAACCCTCCCCTAAACAAAAACCACAAGCACCACTCTTGGATTAAATAACTGTTCACTTTGCTTTCTAAAGTCCGTAGCTCCTGGAACCCGCACTGCCTCACCTACAGCCTGCTTCATAAATCGGAGACATAAATATAAATGTAAGTTTTTGTCATGAGGTCATAAAATTAACTGTAACTACTAAGACGCAAGTGTGCAAAGGCGCCGGTGTTTTATTACTCTACCTTACCTAGAGTTCAGTTTCAAATAACAATTTTGACAAATTATCAACTGACATCATGTTTTCTCGGATGGAGGCGGATGTGCATGATTAATTGCCTATAATATTATAGACATTAATGTGCATTTCAACATTTAATCACTGGAATATTTGTGGATATAATTTCATGTAGGAGGCATAAAACAACGCGACCACTGACTTTCAAGACTGAAATATATGACTTGAGTTACATGTCATCAATGAACTGATGTAAATCCAGGGGCAGTTATTAAACAGATTTTCTTAATTTTATTACACATCAGAAAATGTTTTAGAGAAAAAAGATAGCTCACACTAGCCCCACGTGAAATTTCTCCATTTTCCTAATTCCCCTAAACCTTTTCTTCCAGAGCTGGCCAGGTTTCCACTTTTGAAAGCTACTGGCCTCCGCAATTAGTCCTTTGTGGACAGGTATCTGCCAAACGGGGAATAAAGAGAAATTTAAAAAGGGGATGGGTAAATGGGAGGGGAGACTTTATTTTCGTTTTTGTTAAGATTTTTTATTTTTGCTAAAAGAAATAGAATCTTTCCCGTTTTACTTTATTATTATTATCATTATTATCATTATCATTATCATTATTATTATTATTATTATTATTATTAATCAAAAAGCCTCATTGACCACGTAGTCTTTAAAGCGTAGTCGACATTGAGCCATGAACACTCCCAAATTTGAGTTCAAACAGATGACCTTCATGTGATAATTATGTTTCTGAAAGTTGAAGAAATGTTACCGAAATGACAGTATTTTTAAACTCCCGGTCCCGGATTACCTGTTCATTCATTTGTTTTTCAAATGTTTGCCACTCAGTACTTTAACAGTATCGAAAAGGTAGGTTTTATGTTCGGTTCAGGACATTAAACAGAAGAAATTTCATAAGAAAAAAAAAAGGAAACATACTTCTCAAGAACAATTTTTATTTTACAGCGCCAATCGAATATCCTTGGGGCCTTTTCCCGTTGGAAAGAATTTTAACACTTGCCTCATTGACAAGCAATGATGGTTAGTCTGAAAGAAATTTCTGTCTCTCTTTGGTTTTTACACTCTACTACTCAGTTCAATCGTTGAAAATTGTCGAGGCAAGGAATCCATAGTAAAACAAACATGATTTTATAATAAAGAGAAACTTATAAAGTTGCTCCCACACAGGACTAGAGTATAATAATATTAAAAGGAAATTAATTCCGATGTGTGGATAATCTGTATTTCATGGCACAACCTTGAACAATTTGTTAAAGAAAACGAAAACATGGGTTTAGAAATATATAATTCCCTTAAGAGGATGCATTAAAAAGAATCTTTTTTTTTTTCAGGAAAGCATTCCTTTCCTTTAAAGTCGCGGAGTAAGTTGGGCGAGGCTGCCGGGACCCGCCTACAACCCCCCATGGCGAGGTGTGTTCTCCAGTTACTGTGGGAACTCCCCTTTTTATGCAAAATAGGAGGTGGATGTTTATTAATCTAGCCAATGAGCAAGCGGCATCCCGCTCTAAAGAAGGTGGAGCCAAGAACCCCAAGCTACGCCTCGCCGTTCCCGCCTCCTGTTTCACCAGAGGCGGGCGGTGGGCGGAGAGAGAAACACCCAGGCGCTTTATTTACATGCACCCATACTATTGGCTCGAGCTGCCGCGAATGGAGAGGGAGGGGCGGGGAGAGGTCTGAAGGAAAGTTCAAGGATTGGTCTAGCAAAATGATGACGCAAAAAGGCATAATTAGCAAATGAGAGCACTGAACTAACGCCCCTCCTTCTAGTTCCACCCAGTAATGAACAATCCAACGAATGATGAGCCTGTGCAGAAAATTCCTTGGATATTTAAATAACAAATCAAGAACTCTATTTAAATATTTATGAGGAGGACGGAGGTATAGGATGTCTCCAGGAAGTGTTTCTGATTGGCTGATTTTCTCAAGGGTGTGTTAGTCGTCCGATCAACTACTTTATTGATTATTGTGTTTCTGGCTTTATTTTACCTTGCTCCCACCAATTTTTTTCTCTGTAATTGTTTGCATGTGTAAGTCCAAGCGGCCCAGCGTTGTCATGATTCGCTGTTGATATATATATTTTCTTTTTCGTAACTCAAGCTCTATTTTCATCGATTTTTAAAACGCAAAGATCTGGGACAGATGGAAACAATTAGAAGCTCCGCTCTGTCGACGTGTATAATCTTATTAGTTTAATGGGTCACAGGGCGCGGAACCTATTTCCTATGGATCAAAGTGAAAACAAACACGGTTAATATCCCATTTTGTTTTAGAACCAAATCGGATCGGGTTCCCTCTGTCGGTCGTGGTAATGACAATATTAAGAGAACTTAGGCTGCCTTGAAGTTTAGGAGGAAATGGAGCCATTGAAATATTCTATTTTAAAAACTCATTAATATTCCCACCAGGTAGCTGGCTGCAAGCTTTCTGACCACTCTTGAGTTTATCACAGTAGCATGGCTATTAAGGATTTCTGCGTTGCTTGTTTTGATCTATTGCCTTAATGAAGTGAAAAATCCTGCATAGTTCCCTGCTAATTATACCGCCTTCTCAGGTTCCTCTATTCCGGCTCAGTGAGAACACTGAGTGCTGGGCGCAATTTTCAACTGCAGTTTCTTAATAATTTCTTTCTTATCTGTAGATGGCGAAAACAGAACTTTTATTTATTTATTTATTTATTTATTTATTTTCAGAATTTACTTGGTTATTTGGAGACGGGTTTCCTTGTGCAGTTCAGGCTAATTGCCTTAATCCTCCTGTCCCAGCAGCCCCCGAACTGGAATCGTGGGCATGCCCCATGCCTGGCCGGAATTGCACTGTTATCCTTATTATTAAAAGTAATGAACTGAACAACCAGCACCCAAAATTTAGTATTCCATTTGCCAGCATTCGGACTCTTGAAGATCAGTGGACCCCAGGTAAGAATCAAACTGTAAGAAAACTGTTTTCACATTTTGAGTTGTATGTGGTTGTGCTATTCTGAGGCAAAATTATAATCTAAGCACCTACAGGGTGGGCCAGGGCCTCTCTTCTTAGCAAAGCCCTTCTCTTTAAGACCTTCTCCCCTGTAGTAACTTCTCACCCTAATAAATTAAATGTGACCACCGTGTGGTCCATTAGCCTGGAGTGTGAGGTGACGACGCCTGTCAAAGGTGGCTGGCCCACTACAAACCCTTAAATATTCCTACAGATAATAAATATCCGCACAAGGGACGGATGTAAATAGTAGGTTTGCATTAAAAAAAAACCAAAAAACAAAAAACCTCTGTGCCACAGCAAGGACTAAAGCCCCCCCACCCCCAGAGCTGAGTCCCCACAAAATGGGGAGTAGGAGAACCAGATCTTGATCTGAGTGCAGGCCTCTGGTGTGTAACTCACCCAAGCCTTCAGGAGTGTAAACACATTTACATTTTTGTTTCTACTTTTACATTTACATTAAATGTAAAAAAAAAAAAGTCACACTTTTGTTTGTATAGACCAGGATTCTCCCCAAAACAGTAAGCACTGGTTGTTAGTGAATTATTTTAATTCCAAAGAATAGTTACTAGTAATTGGCCAAGCAGGGCTAGGATTGATTGAAAAACAAACAAACAAACAAACAAACCCCAACCATTGTCTCAGGGGTTTCTGGGTCTTGGCTTTCCAAGCTTCCCAGCAGCCTTCATACCTGACCCAGGCCTGAGACAGCTTAGCATTGCACCTCCTCCGTGCAGTACACACCCCCAGTGCTGGTGGATCGGTTCAGAAAGTGCATGCGGAGAGATCTGACATCTGGGACAGATGTGACTGAAGATCTCTTCAAATTTGTCTTTTTTTTTTTTTTTTTGCCTTTGATCCTTATGTTTCAGTAGAACATGCAATAGTAGCAGGTCTCTCTTACAGTCCCTTGTCCCCTGTCCCCTGTTGGTAGATCAACAATATTTTATTTTGGAGAAGAGATTAGTTTTCAGCTGTGGGGGGAAGGGAATGGTGAGGAACACATTTTCAAGCCCCATGTCCCAGGATTTAACTCTGTTACTGGTTGCTGATACAATGTTGGAAACTGTTAACATTTTGCTTAGACTTATTTTGTTTTCCTAGGTGGACACATAAATCCTTTTATGCCAGTGCCTGTAGTACTCTAGACATTCACATCATCTTTTCTGTGGACAAAAGAGCATTTACATGTGTGACAAAATAATTATTTATCCGAGATAACAAATGCTTTGATCTTTCTTTGTCTTTTTTTCTCTTATTTTTGGGTGTACATCTTAGTATCTAATAATGGCCAGGGACATTGCATCCTCCTAATTCTCCAGGGCAAAGGAGGGACCTCACTAAATAAGGTTCAGGAATGAATTCCCTCTTTCACTTCAGGGTTTCTTGATCCTTTAGAGATTTGTTTTAGGCCAATGGGGCCACTGCTGTAGTATCTTTGTTAATCGGAGAGGTGCAGCAGTAGAGCAGGGGACTATCTGATTTACACACCTGAGGTGTGTCTAGGGACACAGTCATTCCTAGAAGGAAGGAATTAGATGTGCGCCCTCTCCTGCAAGACTTCAAGACTCTCAAGCATCCCATGGGCTACAGCTCTTTATGCGCCTCAACACTCAGTCTCTCAGTTCTCTCTCTCTCTCTCTCTCTCTTTCTTTTCTTTCTTTAAATATTTTTTTGTTCTTCTTGTGGAGTCAAGGCTGGCTCTGACCTTCTGCCTCCAGAGTGCTAGGGTTGTAGGCCCGACCTGCCACTCTCAACCCCCACCCCGTGATGTCTCTGACTTTTGACATGTTTTGTTTCATTTAACATTTTGTTTAGCCACATTTTATTTTATTTTAACATTTTATTTAATCAGTATGCCTGCTGAGAACACACTTGCTTAGGATTAACACACCTTTAGCTTTCCCCAGATAGTACATCTAGGCCCTGACTTCCTCTTCAACCAAGGAAGGCCAGCCAGGGAATTCAGGGATCATACCCCTGGCATCTATCAATTTCAAGGTATTTGGTTCGCGCGGCCCGGCCTGGTGGGGTCGCGGGCTGGAGGGGAGGCGTTCGGATCAGAAAGTCCTGTGGGGAGGTTTTGACTTGACATTTATTGTCACAGGGCTAAGACTGGGCCTTAAAGTGGGCTCCCTGGGGACTTGAGGCAGACCCTTTTCTGGCCCCATCGCTTCTGTGTTCCTCCTCGCATGTCTGGCCAGTCCTGCACAGTGGCCCAGGTCCAGAATTCCCCATCAGGGAATGCAAGCTCGCCTGGGTTTAAACCCGGCTCTGCTACCGGAAGTCATTTGACAAATCTCAGGCAGGGCTTTCTAATCTTTGCTGCTCCTCAGAGTTTTGCAAATCTTTAAACAAGCCGTAACCTCCTTCAAACAGTTCGCCAGACAGACAGACAACCCCTAGGGTCAGACAGAACGCATCTGCACGCCACTTCCTCCAAGGTCAGGCCCGCACCTCATCCAGTCTCTTTCTGTCTGCAGATTCCCGTGCTCCCATTCGGGAGCCCAAACCCAGGAATGTCCTCCACCCTGGAGGCCCAGGCCTGAGTACTGGAGACTCATTGGAGCCCTTAGGGGCAGACCAGGAGGAGAGTGCCCTCTGGGCAAAATCAGCGAGGTGGGGGTTGGGCGGGTGATTTATGACGCTTATTAACGTTTTAGGAAGCAGAAATTAACCTGAGGAGGATTAGGCCCCCAGCTTTGAAGTTCCTGGTTTTGTTTTCCTTCTGTCCACTCCCATGATCAAACAGTTTTGTGTTCCTTCCAACCCTCTCCTCCTCCTCTGGCTATCTCTTCTCCCCCTCTCCTATGCCCTAGCAAGCCCTTTTGCATTGTTTTTCTTAATTTCAAATAGAAAGCTCTTGACACTAGCTACCGAGTTCTTGTCAGTGGTCTAGAAACAGAAAGACCCCTCCCCATCCCTGTCCTCTGGAAAAAGTGTTTAACGTTTGAACATTCACTTTCTGTTTGCATGACCAGAGGTAGCAAATCTGTAACTCTTCTTTTCTTTGGCACTTTCTTTCCGTCCTAAGCCCTTTGCCTAGTCTCGCAAAGAGGCTGGCCTTCCCAGGAAGGTTAAGGTGGTTAGCGTTCCTTTCTGGGTGAGTGCTAAGTTCGCTTAGCTCCTCACAGCTCCAGGTACTGCGGATTCCTGGAGAGTCCTCTTAGATCGCCAGTCTTCCAGGGCGCGGGACTGTGCGGTGCTTTTTCCGTGCTGCCATTTATTCCCGCCCCCCACCCCCCATTCAGGCTTCCGAGCAGAATCGCCTCCCGCAGTTCTTTCCTGTAGGCGCCTGTTGAAAAGGCAATTTCCTTGAGGGGGTGTGGTCCGTCTGAGAGCGAAACAGAAACCAGGTTTGTTTGGGATCCTGAAACCATCCACGTTTTATTGCATCCGCCTCAGAGTCAACTAACTCTTAATGAGCATCCAAGCGGGAAAAGCACAAGGAGGTTTGCTTGGTGCTCGGGAGGGGACCTGAGTGAGGGGAGTCTGTTTACTTCTCTTGCAACTAGAGGTTGCAACATCTTCCCCAAAGGGCTCCTAGTGTCGGGGGGTACAGACAGGAAAGTCAGAAGGCATCAGGTTTCAGCTCTTTGAGTAATCCAAGATCATTCAGCCAAGAAGACCTTCGAAGTTGGCCTTGTCTACAGCTTGTAATGAAAAGGGTAATCTGTCGTGTAATGAAAAACAGTACCCACAAAACAAACCAGCCTCCGGCGGCCTTCCGCCTCGCACCACTCTACCCTAATACCCGCCAGTGACAAATATTACTATCCAGTTCCACCCCCCAAAAGAGGAAGCAGTAGATCTTCCTCTTAATAACTTCCCAAAGTGTTACAAATAATAAAAGGGGCACATAAATCATCGCTGGAGCGACTCAATGCGAACCACGAAGGATTTACTTCTCCTGAGCCCTAGCTTCTAATCGCTCTCTCATTGGCTTCTTTCTTGAAGTCCGCCCCCAGATCAGTGCTCTTATTGGTCAATATGGCAGGGTGACGCATAGAAAGGGCGTGGAGTTAGTGGGGGGCTGGATTTTTCCAGTGCGCAAGCGTCCTAGGGTGTGCGGGTGTGATTGACAGCCAGGGAAAACAAGTGCGCATGCGTGGATGAGTGAGAGAGTCAGAGACACAGAGATACAGAGAGACAGAGACAGAGAGAGAAAAGAAAGAGGGAGAGGGAGGTAGAGAGAAAGGGAGAGGGGAAGGAAGGGAGGAGAAAAGATGAGAGAGAACAGGAGGGGGAGAGAAAGAAATAAATGAAGTGTAAAGAGAAGGAAGAGAGCGAAGGTGAGAGAGACCAAGTATGGTGAGGTGGTGGGTGCTGGCACCCTGGTGGGGTGCAGTCCCAGCTGCAGGCATTTCCCGCAGAGTCAGGTTGTTGTCGCCCCGTCCTCCACAGATCCTCTCGGGGGGCCTGGAAGGTCTACACCGGGCTAACTGTGGGGAGGGAGTAGAGAGAAACAGGAGGCTTGTTTTCCTGAGGAATCCACTTAAAATCTGCAGAAGTTTACTTTTAGGTTTCGTGCATTCCAGGAAAAGTACACAACACGAGCCCTCAGGGTCCCAGGTACTCAGGGTCCCAGGCACTCCATAATACCCAGCCTCACTCCAGCCCAGCGTGGCTTCCCACAAACACAGCTGCCGCAGCGCCAGAAGCGGCTTGTGATCATCGAAGAGGCCAGAGAAAAAGACACACTGTAAGAACTCTTTGGTGGAATGAAAAAAAAAGAAAAAAAAAAAAAAAAAGAAAGAAAGAAAAAAAAGAAAAAAAATACGTAAAGAAAGAAAATTAGAAAATTGCAGCCACCGAAGAATAGTGACAGAAAACAAACAAAAAAATCCAAACTCCCCCCAAAACAAACAACAAACAAACAAACAAACAAACAAAAAACCAAAACAGCGGAAGGACTGTTGGCTACTGAATGGAAAATTTGGAAAACATTCCACACCCGGCTTCACACAGACGGGACGGACCCGGTTTGAGCAGACTGTTAACGCCTGCTACAAAATTCTCGAGAGGCGAGCGCGGCTCTGCGGCTGCGGCGCTGGGCCGCTGCCCGCTTGCATCCAAATCCCAGCGTCTGCGAGCGAGAGGCCCCAGACTGTTTCCCCACTTTAGGCAGCGGATTCCTTCTTGCACATATTTTAGGGCAATAATAAACGTCTTATGAATCTGCACATATTTTAAATTACAATAACCCTGGAAGATCTATTTGAGAATCTAAGGCTTGGGTTTTACGAATTTCTAAATTTAAAAACTGTCCATGACTTCTTCACAGGCCCTGCAAATTTCTTCTTCCACTAAAAATATTTGTGTTTGTGTGAAGAGAAACGTGCAAACAAAAGCATTCCTGTCTGTGAATGCACGATAAATAAATACGGAGGAGAGGATGATCTAAGCGTGTCATTATTGATAAATTAAAAAAATATTATTTTAGATTCTCTTTTCTGTGTTTTTTCTTACGAAGACACGCTTTTTGCTTGCCTATGTATTGAAAGCAATATTTTGTAAATATATTTATTTATAAATGCCATATTCACTTTTAATTTGAAAATGATCATTTTTAACACGGAATTGTTAGCTTAATTTTAGGCGTTTTATTATTCTTTTGACTACTTATTGACATTTTAAGCAGCAAAACTAAAATTAATAACCAAGGCTTTATTTTTGCTTCATTTAATGTCCTTATTTTATTAGGTATATATGTAGCTGATTCAATTTTTGAAACAATGAATAAAAACGATAGTTTTCTTTCGCTTTGCTAGAGCAAAAGTGTATTTTCATTCTTCTCCGTCCGAATCCTTCTCTTCTAGCAGCCACAGCAAACTGACAGGCTCCAGCCTTCTGGAGGACTAGTATGCAAATTTAGAATGATTGACACCTCTAGTGGAAACCAATCACGCTACAGTAGGCTGCTGATTGGCTGACTATGAGTTGACGTATAATTGACGTTTTAAAAGTCTATTATCCAATCACAACAATTCATGCAAATAAGTAAAGGAGTCATATTACCAGAGAGCTGAGAAACTTGAGTACGCCCCCATGTGTTCAGTAGTGGGTACTGCAGAAACTCCTGCCAAACTACGAAATGTTCAACTCTACTGCTTGCTTTAGCGTTTCTTAAATTTCGTTGTCACTGAATACAAATGATCATTAAAAAATTCCCCAAGTGGTATGATGGTTCGTTACCAAAAACTATGTGGCTACAGACTTTCATAATCTACCCTCTGTTTTTGTTTTTGTTTTGTTTCTTGTTTGCTAATATTTTTATCTTCAAATTTAATCTTCTGTAAAGAAGATCGTCCTTCTTTGTCTCAAAAGGACGAAGTTTACAGAGCCTTTTGGTGAAGAAATCCCTGTCGGTTCAGACGGGTCAGTGGCATTTGATGGCTGTCGTGAAGTTCCACGTGTTACCGCCAGATGGCATTAGGATCATCTTTTCTTTGCGCCTCAGCACTTCCCCAAATCATGCAAGTAATTTAGAAAAATTAATAACCAAACAGTTTTATATTTTATAACCGAGTGAAGTGGGACACACTTGTACTATTAGAAAGCTACATATTACGAAATCAGTTTGTTGGTTGTTGCTTTAATGTGAAGCTTCCTCTCGAGACTTTTGCCCAGCAAAGTTTTAGGGTAAACCACACATTCAGTATTTGCGGAAAAACTTTTCCTTAAAGGGAACTGGGCGGCAGTAAGGGAACGAGGCGGCCTCGCTTTGGAGAGTGTCATTTTCAGGTTTTTTTAGGAATTAAAGTGAAATTAAAGTTGGAGGGGGAAAGCTTAATTTTCCAACGACTGTTCTCCACACCCCCCGCCCCCAGGCCGCCCTGGAGTGGAGGTTGCTGCTTTCCGACACATTTGCAGTTGACGCGCTCGGCTCGCTCGGCTCTTTCAGAGATTCCGGTTGGGTCCTCGGTCACAGGAAGGAGTTTCTATGCTTTAGTCGCCTTACTAGGTCAGCGCTTTTGTTTTACCAACTCCAGCAGAAGACACAGGGTGAGACCCCGGCAAAGCGTTGTCCCTGCACCTCCAGTGTATATGTTTTTCTGTTCTGACTTATCAGGAAGAGAGGGGTTCGTGCGACCACAGTCCCAAGGCCAAACTAAGGGGAGAAGGGAGGAAAGAAAAGAAAATCAAGTTGATAGGCGAGCTCTGTAGTTTCCATGTACATATTAGGGGCTGACTACGCGCCTTCTTTATCCATTCACAACAACGACAACAACAAACAACAACAACAACAAAACCCCTGTACTCCTCTTTTGATCACTGTACCTAATAATCATGAAATTTAAAATCGTACCAGCTTTCAAAAATAGCTTCTAAAGAGGCATATTTAGTACTTAAAAAAATCGTTCAGAATCGAGCCATGAGGCCCTCATCCTACAAAATCGCGATTCATCAGGCTTGTTGCTTTGGGTTTCCCGTCTGCTGAATTTTATTTAAAAGCCAGTGATTAGAGTGCGAGGTAAACGCGAATCCTCCCTCCTGCGGCATCCTAACTGAGTTTATTTTGCACCCTATCCCTGGGTCCCTAGTGTCCACAGAGAAAGAATCTGCATTTCCTCAGCTCGGGGCCGAATAGTCAACTCCACACACTGTAGGGAAATAACACGCGAGGGCCTAACACTACCTTTGAGTTAGAATTGCTTCTCCAGAAGTTCAAATCTTAAGTTTATTTTTTACTACCCATAGGCTTATTTACCTTCAGAAACAAAACACACTTAGAAACGAAGAATTTGGGGGTACGCGTATTTCCCTTTTACGGGGCTAATGGTGGAGGGACTTGAGTTTTTTTTCGGTGCCTTAAGAAACACTCATTTCTTTAAACAAATGGAGACGGGCCCTGGAGGAGGACTAGGGGATCGGCTGCCCGTGCCAAACTTCTGAGTCTCATGCTTTGGCAGCTTCCGGACAAGCGTGGGTTCAGGGCTCGCCGGGCAGCTTGGTGTGTGTGTGTGTGTGTGTGTGTGTGTGTGTGTGTGTGCAGCGGTACCCCGCAGTCCCGTAGACCCAGGCCGGGTGGAAGGCCACCGTGGCCGATCGGGCGCCAGAGTGGGTTTCTCTTCTGCAGAGACCTCACCCGAGTCCCGGGCGCTGTAAATCTGCCTTCCCTCAACAGGAGCGCGGGGATGAGCCCCGGCTCTCCCGCTAGGCCCATGGCCACAGCTGGACCGCCGCCCCCGGGGTCCATCAATCAAGCTCCCCCGCCCCAGCCTGAGGGCCGCCCGGGGGGCCTGCTTTGTGTCTGCCTGCCGCGGGCCTGGGTGGGGCGCCCCGGGGCTCTCAAGGGTCTGGGACACCCCCTCAGCTTTTCCCACCCCGGGACATAGTGGTTGGGACCGCGATCTCTAATCTACAGAGTGAGTCCCCTCCTTTGCTGACACACCAATCCTTCCCTACTTTGTGAGCCCTCCAACACTGTCACCCCAGAAGAGGCGAGGAAGATTAGTCACTAGCAAGTCGATTTCCCCAGCAAGTCAAAGTCACACCGTTTCTGGACCTCAGTTTCTTGACTGTAATAAGTTTTTTCTTTCTTTCTTTCTTTCTTTCTTTCTTTCTTTCTTTCTTTCTTTCTTTCTTTCTTTCTTCCTTCCTTCCTTCCTTCCTTTCTTTCTTTCTTTCTTTCTTCCCTCCCTCTCTCCTTCCTTCTTTCTTTCCTTCCTTTTTCTCTCTGTCCCTCTCTTTCTCTCTCTCTCTCTTTCTTTCTTTCTTTCTTTCTTTCTTTCTTTCTTTCTTCCTCTCTCTCTCTCTCTCTCTCTCTCTCTCTCTCTCTCTCTCTTCTATTATTTATCTATTTTTATCTAGTTCCAGTGTTCTTTTGTTTGTAGGTGGAGAAGCATGAGCCTTTGCCCTATACAGTTTTTAAAATTTTCCTTTCCTTCCGTGCAGATCTTCCCTCAGTGTGGTGCGCCTCCCTCCACCCCCTCCGTCTCCAGGCTCCTTACTGGGCACCAGAAGACTGCAGAACTCAAGACACAGCACCTGAACCTTGGGGAACGGAGCCCCGACCCCGCCCTAGTCCTCCTAGAGAGGCCACCAGGGGGCGATGCAGACCAAGAATAAAACAACAAGGAGCTGCGTGTCTTTTTCTCAAAAATCGTTGTCAGGCTGGGCCTTGAACACTGTTCTTAGATCCACGTGTTTCATAAATGGCACAGTGATTTCTTTTGCCGATTCCGCGTGATCCTCGGCGCCCCTACTGATGGCTGTAGCCTGGGTGCGTGGGGAAAGGAGGGTCACAAGCCTCTTCCTTTATCTAAGGAAGAGCAGCAGATGTCCAAGTGGAAAACCACACCGAAATGTGCAAAATGCTAATCTTAAGCACCGAACTTTGATTCTTAGATTAGGCAGTTTAGCTCGAAGGCCACACAACTTCGTGGGCTCTGAGCTGGAACCATCAGAATACAAAACTGAGGCGTTGAACCTACAGAAAGCACACTCCTACTTTTGGGTTCTTCTGGTATGGTGAAGGCACAGGTAAACAGAGAAAGAAGAGGAGAGGCACCCCTGCTTCTCCGTGAGCAGCAGCCGTCATCTTCGCTGGAGGGTGTCTGCCTGGGAAGAATGGAGAGGGCCTGTCCCCGCCCTTTCCGTGGAGGCACTGTTTAGATCAGCTTGCATCTGTGACTGCCTATGCTGTACAGTGAGGCCTAGCTGGGGCCCAGGGGACACTGGGCCTTGTTCGCTGTGGCCAACCGAAAGAACTTCAGGAGAAAACGCGTAAGGCTGAAATATCTATTCCCACATGTGCAGAGGCTCTTGGATTGTGTTTGCTTTCAAGACCCATAAATGTTTTTATTAAACTATCTCTTTCTTGTGGCCCAGGCACGCATAAAGTATTTGCCACGTGTGTAAACGCTTCCATTTTGGTCTTCCTTGAGGGAAACTCTGTAGCTCTGCAGTAAATATTTGCTCTGGGGTAAAGCTTGGCAGGCCGTCACTGGACCCCTCGGTGTGGTTTCGGTGGATACAGGATGCATTTGTGTGCACATGTGCGTGTTTTAACAGCCCACACAGAGGAAAAATTGCAGGAGACCTTGGGAGTCTTTTTATTTTATTTTATGTATTTATCTTACCATGGGTAGAGAGGTGTGTAATGACTATAATTACTTGAGTGACATTATAAAATGAACCCAAGTCTCTTTCAAATATGAGTCTTCCTATGGGGGCAAGGGGCTCGTGCCCGTGGGAAGGTGAAGCAGAGGGATTGCCGCGAGTTTGAAATTAGCCAAACGACACAATGAGACCCTGACTCAAGAAAGCCAAAAAGATTTTCTCTTTATCGTTTTTTTTATTTTTGACAAAAAGATATTTTTTTGATTCTTCCTCGTACACTGCAAGCCCCCTCGTCCCCCACATCCTGTCAAGTCAAATGCTCTTCTGTAACCATCTTTCACAACAACTTTCTAACATAGTAGTGTTTGGGGCCAGCGAGTGTAGCTTAAAGTAATGAAGTGTAGGTTTTGCTTTCTAAATTCTATTTGAAATAGTAAGACTCTAAAAGCAAACACATTGTGATCTTTATCTTGTTTTAAAATGTGGTATGGTTTCATTTCCTTCAGTGTTTTAATTTGTAGCCATGTTTTAAAAATTCAGGAGAAAAAAAAAAAGACAGAGCAATGGGATGTTAGATAGTTAAGATGTGGGATTTTCATCCCTGAAGAAAACTATGAATTACTTAACTTCTCTGTCATGAAAGACTCCGGTTTTATAAAAAGATACTGGTCAGTTTGATAAGATTGCTGAGAGGGGCCTGGATGGGAGACCACTGAGCTCTGCAAATGGCTTCCACAGGACCGGCCAGCTTTGAGCAAATACTTGGGAATTAAAAAGCTCTGCTTGGCCTCCTGAACCTTGACATTGTGACTGCAGAGCTGGCGAGATCCTGCTCTTTTTAAAACATCACCCCACCTTCCCCTGGACTGAGAAGATATGTCCTAGGCATACCCACCCACCTCACGTCAATTATAAGGATTTTATTTATTCTGCGGCTGCAGCCGAGAAAGAGAGCTCAGCTCTGCTCTGCTCAGGAGAGGAGGGAACGTTATACCCAGGCTAGCTGCGGGGCAGCCTGGCCACTGGAGCTGGAGTAAGTGCTAGTCAGAGCCTAACGTGCTTTCAGACATCGCCCCCTCAGACGCTGTCTCTGTAAAACACGCGTGGACCCGAGTCACTCTCCGGAGCATCTTCCTGTCACGGCGCAGCCTGGCAGTTTCAGTCCAGAGAATTATTCGTTAAATATTTTCTTGACTTTTCAAAGAGCAGTAGCGTTTTGTCGTCTCACACTAGGGGCACTTTGAGAAATGGCCCAGTACTACATAGAGGAAGCGCCTTTGGCATGGCCTGAGACTATGAGGCTGTCCCCGGTGGGGGCTACATCTTTCGATGAACAGTTATCCAGACTTGAGAAAGAATCCGTGAAACAGAAGCAGCTGCATTCGTTAGAGGGCTTCAGGCTCCCTGGAGTTGGGCAGTGTGACCCTTAGGTTTGCTCAGCTGGTGAGCGCTGGCACCCTTGAAAGAGCCTGCATCCATCCATTCCGGGAAATTACCTACCCGCTGACTTCAAACAGGGCCAACACAGTGCGTTTTATTTGGGTACCATAGACAGGTTTTGGTCAAGCATTTATGTACATGAATCCTACCTTTATCTAAAAGGTGGGAAATGGATTCTTGAATTCCATTTCTGCAGATTTTCCATCCTAGAGAATTTTGTTTCAATAAAAATATAATATCTGCTATATAGGTAATTTCACATTTTCTAGAGTCCACATTTAATAAAGTAAAAAGAAATAGTTGAAAGCACTTCAATATGTTTTTTATTAAATACAATAACTCTAGGATATCATTTTCATGCATAATTGATATAAATTCATCAATGGGACATCTACGCTCTTTTTTTCTTTTCCCACCATCTACATCTTATGTGCACTTCACATTAGAACATCTCCCTTTGGACTAGTCATGGTCCAAGTGCACGGTAGCCAAAGTAGAGTACGCCTAAAGTCCTGGGCAGTGTCAGGCCTGGCGAGTCTAGGGGAACATTGCAAAATCACAGTAAACTTCTGCACATTCACACTGAGGTCACAGAAAATGTAAGGATCAGAGAAAGGACTAAGAGAAAAGATTGCATATTATATATGGTTTTGTGTATGCGATTTCTTTTCTTTTTGAGACAGGGTTTTGAGTTACAGCTCCAACTGGCCTTGAACTCTTTTCCCCCAGCCTCTCCAGGACTAACATTGTAGGAAGCACTCCGCCCTTGGGAGAAGCACACTCTTAACAGCACCATCATAACCGAAAAGGAGCCTTTGGTGAAGGAGAGCCTGGAGTTTGAGGCATGTGGGTAATGCTGGCTTGCAGAGATTCTTTTTTTCTCTTTTAAAGTGTTTATTTATGTTGCTCAAAATAAATCTTTCCTTCTTACAGAACAAGGACAAGCTAAAGAAAACTGGGTCACGGAGAGGGCCAGATGACCTGAATTTGAATCCTCAGATTTCCCCTAAAATCTACATGAAATGATAATAGTGTCTGTAATTCTGCTCTACCTTATCAGGAGATAAGGTAAAATGGAGGTGGGCTGATTACGGCAGGCTGGCTCCGACATTATCCTCTAAATGCCACTAGGGTGCTGTAGCATGGGCACATGGACAGCAGAGAGACAGACAGTCAGAGAGAGCTCAGAGCAAAGAAAATGACAATACCCACCTCTAGTCCCATATCTGCAGACAATTGTCAAAATGTTCTCGTGCTGCTGTCCTGTGATGACTGGCTCTACTAGACTGAACATCCTCGTGTCAAACTTGCCTTTCTTCATGGAATTACAACCACGGGCATCTCTGAACTCACTTCTTCATGAGGAGAGTTTTTAGTGTCTGGATGCTCTGTCATCCTGTGGGCAAACCAGAGGTTTCTGAGGTTGGTGACTTTTGGCAGCACAGGAGCTGTGGCGAATCGCCCTCCAGCCTGGCCCATGTGACCCCTCCTCATCAGCTTCCATGGGTGTAGTCACCCAGATCTCTTTCTCTACCTAGGCTTATTCTTCAGAGTAAACGCTTGAGAAAAGGCTCACCCCACCTTTCCTCACAAAATCCTCCCAACCCAACCAAGCCAAATGTATGTACCTTTACTACTCTTGTCACTTCTGGAATGTGACCAGAGAGTAAAGAAATTTTCTACAAAAATCTGAATTGAAAACAAGAACATTGGAGTCACCTCACATGTTCATGTATATATGTATGTATGCACGTATGTATGTTCGTGTGTATCTCTCTCAGTCCGTGGTCCTGAAGCCATCACACCACTCTCTGGGTCTAGCCACCCTTGATTAAACCAGGGTTGAATTATTTTTACTTCCCTCCTTGGCCCTTCTTTCCCACCATGTGTGACATAAATCTTGTGGAATGTTGGCTATGCGCAGTGCGGGAAGGACTGAGGCTCCCATCTCGGGCGGCCTGGCCAGTGTAAGCAGCTGAGGGTGGTGGGGCCTGTGGACAGACACTACAGGGAGAGGCACCGGTAGGGGACTCTGTGGAAAATCACAGGATGAACGAAAATCACAAGGCTAAGCTTGAGGTTTGCCAGTGACTCATAAGGCAACAGAGCCCCCGGGAGGATGCACAGGTTGTCCAGACAGGCTCTACGGTAAAGGCTATGGGCTGTCTCCAGCTTTTGTTTGGATCCTGGTGCACTGTGGGGTCTGGCATTGTAGATGTCTTCCCCGGGACTCCAGAGGAAGGCTTGAAGGAACAGCTTCAACAGTCTGTCAGCTCCCTCTAGTCTAGCTTGTCTTTTCCAACATCCAACTGTAGGCTTTTGGGAGATCTTTAACAACCCTTTTTTTTTTTTGGGGGGGGGGAGACGGGACTGATTATTTTTCTTATGGAGAGCATTAGGCTGATGACTATGAATACAAGTGCCCCTCAACCCCTTCCCTCAATCCTTTCTCCAGTTGTTTGGCCCAAGTGACTGAGGGCAGGGAGTTTGAAGGACACTTTGTTTCTGCTTAGGGCCAGTCTGTAACACAGCGAACTTTTTAACACTGCACTGACAGACGCTCTGCTCTAACAGAGTTGATGTATTCATCAGAGCTCTCCCAACATGGCTTTCCAAAAGGGAGAAAAACTTGTATTTTCACCTAAGTACTGGCCATTTTGTGGGCTGGGTACTTTTCCAAGATGTTAACCAGACTTGATGGAAAAGGTTTGTTCGCCTCGAGTTTGCCTTTCCCTCATTTTGTAATTTTTGGACTCGAGTCAATTTTTTTTGTCCATTCCTCTTCTCTCCTTGGGCAGAGGCCAGGGCCTCGGGCTTGCTCTCTCCGTGGTGTTGACAGAGTGCTTTTCAGTTATACCAAAGGCCACAGATTTTATGTCAGACTTCAAGATACTCAGCTTGATAAACATGTCTGCCTCTGGCGATTGGCAGCATTCTTCCTGGAAAAGAAAACAGAAATGGTTTTACATAAATAAGGAAAGTGGTATGAATAGCCCAGAATAACAGGGCTTTGAAGGTGCATCTGAGGCCCAGCCCCCACACCCCCTTGTATGTTTTGTTCTTTAGCTTGATTTATTCCCGAATTCCTATTTAAATCTACCACTGTCTGATGGTTTTCATTAACCATACATTTTATTTTTAACAAATAAACAAGCAAACAATTGATCTGTTTGGGGAGTTGGGTAGTGACTTTTTGTATATCGTATATGTATATATGTACACACACACACACACACACACACACAAACATATTGCTGTGTGAGATGGTGGATTATTGAAAACATCTTTCATTCATCTCAAACCACAGAAACTCCAAGAAAAGACAGCTGGAGAAATTTTCGTTCTTGGGTTTCTAGAGATGGAATAGCTCAGTCTCGCTTAGAACGTTGTCATCCTCCTGCCTCAGCCTCTCAAGTGCTAGTTACCGCCTTGCATATTTTCAAATTACATTTTCTTTTCTTTTTCACCCTTTTCCTTTGTTCTAGTGTCAGGCCCTCAAGTCTGGGTAAGGAGCCAGGCCGTGACAGAGGGCTCAGCTCGCTATTAGGTGGGCTGAACCCCATCGTCAGAGGACTGACAATTTTTTATAACAGAAAAGGGTCTTGGTTTATAATCTAGATTTCAAAGGCTGCTATTGAGAGGCAAGAGGGAGCAACATCAAGTTCTCCATGTTTAATTTCTTTTGGAAGATTGATGGGATGCTGATGGTCTCTTCAGAAAGCCCATGTACACTAGACAGCTTAGGGTGAGCAGGAGAAGCTTCTCTGTGGTGGCCTGTTGGATGGATCAGTGTCGTCTCACCTAGATACAGGCTGTCGAAAGGCTGCTGGGACTCTGGGCCACTACTCCCAAGATTCCCATGTGGCACTTAGCTTAGCCACTCCCTCACAGTCTTCTGCAAAGCTCAGTTCCAGATCTCTGATGTCATTGCAGGTCTATGATTAAATACCAGCAGGAGCTCAGCTCAGGGACAGGGAGGGTCATCAGCAATGGCTTTGAGAGTGATTTCATGGCCCAGGGTAGTATGTTATTCATTACTGATGTCAGATGCGAAACTCTGAACCTGTCTGTTCCATGGTAGCTCTTTAGATGACGCATCCCCAGGGCCATTGCAGAAGCTCATGGTTTTTGCACAGGAACTTAGTTACTTTATCAGGTATAGGAGCTGGACGGAGACAAAGCAGTGTATCAGTATTCACAGAGATGGAGAGCTGCCCGGAACACAAAGCATTGCTTGTTGGACATTTGATGGCTCTGACAGCCATTGCACACAAGCATGCATGTGCGTATAGACATATCAGAATATTGATACTGATGGTTAGTATTTAAGAATGACTGGATTTAGGATGTCTTGAAGATGCTGTGTACCTCATTCTATTTGCAGAGGCCAAGGTGCATGCCTGGTGGTCCTCTGGTAGCTACAACAGGATCTTAAAATCCTCCATAATCGTAAGTAATCATTGCAAGAGGGGGCCAGTTACCTAACCTCCACAGACGTTTTTAGTTATTGACGAGATAGGCCATGCTTGGCTGTGTTTGGCTAATGAAAGGGTTTGGTGGAAGGATCTGTGTAAGACACCACATACTGCTCAGTCTCAAAGCACTCGGTCAATACTAGATTTTCTCTGTTATAATTATTAGTTATAGTATGCCTTTGTGTATGAAAAACAATTATCTATCTATCTATCTATCTATCTATCTATCTATCTATCTATTGTGTGTGGGATAATGGTATATAGAGAGATAGAGAAAGAGAGAGACAGAGACAGAGAGAAAGAGAGAGACAGAGATAGAGACAGACAGAGAGACAGAGATAGAGACACACACAGAGACAGAGACAGAGACAGAGACAGAGAGAATGAATAGACATCAGAGGTTAACATTTTTAGGACTCCATTCTTTTCTTGGTCCTGGGCATTGATCCCAAGTCATCAGACTTGTATAGCAAGAACTTGGGCCTGTTGAGACTCCTTTGTGAAATTTCAATGGATGTAGAAGCCAGATTGAACAGGACTGGGTGACAAGTACCACCCCCAATGGGGCTGTTGGAGAACACATCTTTTGCAGAGTCCACATCACTTTCTCAGAGATGGAAGATGAGGACCTGGAACTAGTGAGGTTGACCAACCAGGGGACTCCCGTACCCCGGCAGTCAGGGAGAGTCTGTCAGGGTTTTTCGTCATAGCTGTTTTTCTTCCATCTTTTTTTAGTTAAAAACATTGTTCACATCACTCTGTTTTTAATATTTTTTCCTGAATAAATTCCATAAGATGTAGTTATATATCCTACATACAGGTAAAACCGATTTCCTCACATTTTGGGGAGTATTTGGACTGTGACGATGATAATAATATTGTAAACATTGCTTCTGCTTCATTATTATAAGATAAAGCTCTCGACTGTCAACTGCAGCTTTTCTGGGAGCATAGGTAAATGTGCCATATCCTTTTGACAGGCCTTCCTGGTGACCCAGAGGAGAAACAGTTGAACGACCCATCCAAGCTCTGCGAAGTTCCTGTGCAAAAGTGAAGCCACTGGGGAACACCCTGTATTCCAGCGACCGTGGGGAGTCGGCAAATGCTCCTTGGGATGGTGGCTCTCCCTCGCCCCTCTTCATAAAGCATTAGGCTCTGCGGACATGGCTGCAGGGACAAAGCTGTCTTCCTCATAATCCCGGTCACTCACATCAAATGAAGCCTACTAGCTAAGAAAGCTACAGGATGCCAAATTATGCATATTAAAGATAGACACTCAGGCCCTTTATCTAAAATTTAACTTAACTGGTTGAGAAAACAGATGCCTATAAAGCTAAATGGTATAATTCCTATATATGGAAATGGCTGTCCTTTCTTATATTTAAAATGTACCTTAGGACATAATTATCTGCCCACAAAGCCAAGTTTTAAATAGGAAACATCCTCTTGGCTGGTCGTTCTTTCCACTTCTCAGGGGCCCCGTGGAGCAGTGCCACTCTGTGACGTCAGGGGAACGTGTCTTGGCGAGAGACAAAGGTCCTCAGCGAACGAGTCACTGGGAAGCCCGCTTGCTCATCCACTGTTATGTGTTCTTATTGGGAGGTGGCACACCGGCTTCATGTTTGATGCGTGGTCCAGGGGTGAGGTACTGACTCACAACGGGGACTCCTCCCAACTGCCGAGGGCAGGATTAGGGGAATGGCTGTTTGGTGAGTCGCTATGACATCCCCTTATATTTTGACTTTAGGGCCCTCCACTATTCTGCATATAGAACTTGACTTCGTATAGGCAAGATGATGGCTCCAGGTCATTTTTTTCAAATGGCATTTTGGAGTTTGTTTGTCGGCGACAGTGGTCTGGCGGTAGCTCCCCCATCCACTGTCTTCACTAGTCTCCAGGAGCTGCCAGAAAAACCCATTATTAACTTCTATTTGAGTTTTCCCCCTTCTTATTAAGGAACAAAGAACTTTGGGGTATTCCTAGTCTTTTATTTATTTATTTATTTATTTATTTATTATTTATTTACGTACTTACTTACTTATTTATTTTTGAGACAGGGTCTTCTTACATAGTAGCTCCGACTGCCTTGGAACTCACTATGTAAACCATTTCTCAGGGGTCCCATTTCTTGACACACTCTAGTCTTAAGGTTCAGCCTTGAACTCAAAGCACCCCACCTGCCTCTGCACCACCATTCCTGGAAGGAAAGTCCGATGGGATGAGAGCAAAGACATCATTACTACAATATCAAACGTTGGTGCTTGTGATGGCATCTTGAACCCAGGGACAGAAGCAGGGGCCATTCGTTGATTCCTGAGGGTTATACTGCACTTGCTGGCCTGGCCCAGATACGCCGAGGTCTGTTAGCATGACTGCAGCCCTGACTTCACTCTCAGAGAGGAGGAGAGGCGGGGAGGGTTGAGCAGGCAGGTGAGGGGCACAAAGGCATGAGTGTGGTGTGTGGGATGCAAGGAGAGTCCTGTGGAAGGCCAGGAGCCAGAGGGGATGCTTCCAGCTTCTGCTTGGGGGGGGCTTCTCAGAGGGGCTGAACCAGGTGAACAGGATGGGCAAACCCAGAAAAGGAAGAGTCAAGTGAGGGTGGGATTTCGAGTCTGCTCTCTTGAAAGAATAACTCTAGATGAGTGTGTTTCTTTTCCTGTAAATTAGGGCCTGGCTTCCAGTTCTAGATTATGGGTGAGGCATGTGATTCTAAGACAAGAGAAGGTTGACGTAAAAAGACTCAAGGCAAAAGAGCAAGTCTACACAGGCCCGTGTACCACAAATGGCATCTCTCCCGCACTGGGGCAATCTGTTAGTTTATTGTGTCAGATAAACGTGATCTCTGGAGTTGGAAACATAGCCAAGGTTCCAAATCCCTCCGGCTCCCGGTGGCTGTCTATGGCCTGTACCTGTTTACAGAAGGAGTCCCTGTGGGCTCCAGCAATCATGTCTTTCTGGGAAAGTCAGGGGGCTGCATTTCCTGGCGCCGTCCGCAGGACCTCTATGAGGCTCTCTGGCTGCCCTGTTGCTCTGCAGACTGCAACAAGCCTTGTCCTTGGGGCAGGAGTAATTAATGGGGTGAGTGAAGGCTTGCGGCTTTGGAGCAATGAGGGTGAAACTGCTTGTCCATTTTAGCCTTCTCATAAACCACGGGGACCCCTTCCAGAGTCAGTGGTGATCCTGCAAGGCTCACAAAAGATACCCATTGATCACTGGCCTCTGAAATTGTTGCCAGAGTGAAGCTGTCCGTCACAACTTGCTGACATCTCTTGACAATTTAAATACGGCCAGAGCTAGAGGCCTGAAGCCGTTCCAGTGTAGGGCCAGGACTGAAAGGCAAATGCGAACTTCTGCCGCAGACCTTAGAGCAGGGTGCAAGGGATTGTGTCAACAGATGGCCCTTTGTGTGTTAGGAGGCTTTTCAGCGTCTCCGGGTTCTGCCTGAGCACCACTGCTGGCAAGAGAAATCCAAGCAGCCCCTGAACACTCTGCAAACAAGAAATTTGGAGGCAGCCATGTACCTTTAAGAACACAGAAATGTTCTTAGGTTGAAAAGCAAAGATGTTCAGAAGGCATGAACAGAGGCTGAGGCAGAGTTAGTAGATGCAGTTGAGAACAACTTTACGACTTCTCTGTAGTTGACGTTCAGAAAACTATGACTGAGATTAAGGCAAATTCCCAAGGCCCAGAGTCACTTCCATATCTGCTGTTATAATAAAGCTTTATTGGAACTCAGCTATATACGTTTGTGTATGTGCTGTTGATGGCCGAATTCCCTCTGGATCAGGAGAACTGAGGAGTTTTGATAGAGACTGAATAGCTTGAAAAGCTGAAGATGTCAACTACTTGGTCCTTGACAGACAAACCTTACTGATCCCTGCTCTAGATTAGTGAGGGCCAAGGGTGACTTTTGAGAAAGTGTGTTCATGTGTGCATGTATTCATGGCTGTCTGTGTACATCTAATTGCATATGTGTGGAGGTTAGAGGTCAGTCTCCAGTGTCGATGTTTAGGTACATCTACTTTATTTGTGTGTGGAATGGGGTCATGTTTGTATTTTCAGTTGTGTGGGTACACGTGCATGCATTTGCAGGTGTGTGGGTGCACATGCATGCATTTTCAGGTGTATGGGTGCACATGCATTTGCAGGTGTGTGGGTACACATGCATGTATTTGCAGGTATGGGTGCACATATATGCATTTTCAGGTGTGTGGGTATACATGTATGCATTTGCAGGTGTGTGGGTGCACACACATGTGGACCCTTTCCCTGGATAGTAGGGTTCACCAATTCAGCTAGGCTTTCTTCTGTCAAGCCTCAGGGATTCACCTGTTTCTGCTATACCTGCCTTCCTAGAAGTGTTCCTAAAAACCGTTCAATCACTGGGCAGTGGTGGTGCACGCCTTTAATCCCGGCACTTGGGAGGCAGAGGCAGGCTGATTTCTAAGTTTGCCTGGTCTACAGAGTGAGTCCCAGGACAGCCAGGGCTACACAGAGAAACCCTGTCTCAAAAAAACCAAAACCAAACCAAACCAAACCAAACCAAACCAAACCAAACCAAACCAAACCAAACCAAACCAAACCAAACCAAACCAAACCAAAACAACCGTTCAACTACACATGCTTTATTTTGTTGTTATTTTTGTTTGTTTTTTTGTGTGTATTCTGGGACCAACATTACGCCCTCACATTTCTGTAGCAAGCATTAACCTGACTGGCTGAGGTGTCTCTTCAGCTCCCTTTGTTCTGCTTTTGAGAGAGTCTGGCTCTGCAGCTCACACTATCCTGGAACTCACTATGTGGCCTGAGTGGGTTCTCCTGCCTCACCCTCCCAGCTGCTGGGTTCTAAGTCTGAGCCGCCACACCAGCCTAGGATAGAGTAAACTGGGCTTTTTTGCTTTTGTTTTTGTTGTTTTGTTTTTTTCAAGACAGGGTTTTTCTGTGTAGCCCTGGCTGTCCTGGAACTCATTCTGTAGACCAGGCTGGCCTCGAACTCAGAAATCCGCCTGCCTCTGCCTCCCAAGTGCTGAGATTAAAGGCGTGCACCACTGCCGCCTGGCTAAACTGGGCTTTATAGAAGGGACTTCTTTGGGAGAGGGAGTGAAACCGCGGTGCATGTTGTAGTCTTCGAAGCTGGCTTGAGAGAGCCAGGGCTACAGTCTTGCCTTTTTATGGAGACTAACTCCAGATTATTCTCATTTTATTTTGATAAGATAGTAATGCTTATGGGAAACAATTCCAGTCTGCCGTGGCTTTAGGGATCATGGGAAAACATGGGTGGAATTTAATTCCCTTAGTGTTCTCACAATCCAAACTGCTGCTTCTTTATCAGAAGGGTTAAGTCAAAAGCAGGTTTTGGTTATGGTTGGCTTAGGCATGACAGTGAAAATTCCCAGGGCCACAGGTAGGTTAAGGAACAGTCCACGGGCTTGTTCTAGCATCCTAGAATTAGATATCCAAGCTTTTTAGACAAACTTAAGAATAATAAAAGAAAAATTTAAATTACCCTACTGTTATAATAATAAAAAATTCATAGCTCTTTGGGTGTAAAATTCCACAACCTTTCCTTTACTGCAACTGACCCAAACAGCTTTGTTGCCAACATGGACGCTGAAGCAGGATTCAGAACAAGTGGCCTCTCAGCCTGTTCCACTTACTTTCTATTCTTACACTCAAAACTCTCCCACAGACATGCCGCTTGCTTTGGGCACAGAAACAGTGGGTTACTGTGCTGATTCTGAGGATGCTTTTAGGATGAGACCCAAGCCCCAAGACAAATGACTGACATTCACAGCGCTTTGAAGGGGCGTGAGGCTGCATATGCAGTGTAATTCCCACATGGCGCCAGGCCGTAGGGCTGGAGGGTGGTCTTTTATGTCTTTGCTATTGGTTTGCTCCTCTCATCAGTGGGCCTGAGTCTCGGCCTTCATCTTCCTTCCTTCCCTCTGGTGACGTCATTGCTCTATTTTATTTTTCCCTATGTTTATTTCTTTCTGTTCTTCTCTCTGTAAAGAGGACATCTCAAGAAGTCCATTTCAGACACTTCTAGGGACAACTTGTCTTTCTGTGGTCCACAGCCAGCCACACAAGTGGGTAGTCATATCTTAAAGAAACTTTCTAATTGGCCTGGATTTCACTCCTTAAGCTAGACTGACTGAGCAGAGAGCCCCAGGGCTCTGCCTGTTCCAGTCTCTCCAGAGCTGGGATTGCAAGTGTGGGCCACGAGGACCCTGTTTTTTGTTTTTGTCTTTTTGTTCTGAAAATTGAACTCAAGTCCTTGTAAGACAAGGACTCTGTGCACTAGATTTTAAATAATTCATTCCATCGCTTACATTGCCTTGGGTTGGTCCAGTGTGAGCATTTTCTTGAGACATAGCTCTGTAATTTTTGTGAGCATGGCGTTACTTTCTGCACAGCAAGTTAAGGCTCTGGATTATCCTTATTTTCTCTACCTCAGCCCAGAACCCATCCTGCTCCTGAGGTGCCCTGGATTCTGCTGTCGAAGGTAATGCTAGAGCGCCAGGGGCCCTCATAGACAACAAGATATTTCCTTTAGAGTCAGAAACCAGTAACAAAAAAAAATAATATTGTACATTTATATTGATATACTTCTACTTCTAATGCAACCTCTTTGGTTTTCCCATTGCTCCTTTGAATTTCTCTTTACAGTTAGAACCCCGCCTCCCAGCCTTAACTCCTTTGCCATGTCAGAACTATGGCATTTGCATAAAGCAGCTCCTGTTCCTTTCCTATCTACCTCTCCCGGTATCAGTCCTGTGCCCGGAGTTTCCCAGGGGCCTCTTGGCTGGATGAGTCTTATCTTCTAGAAGCTTCCTGAAGCCTGGCAGGTGTTTCATTATCCACCAGAGCTGCAGGCCTTTGCCAGCGTTACTTCTCGCTGCCAGTTCTGTAGGTTGGCTCTAGTTTTCTCTGACTCTCTAGGACTACGCATATTTTTTTTCCATGTCAGGACCAAGGTTGAAAGAGGCGCTTCTGCTTGAGACTCTCTTTCTGGGGCAGTGGGAAGGGCGGAGCCAAACGACTTCAGCACATCTAAGCTTCTGCTCAAACCCTATTGGTCCGGGCCGGTGGCCTAGTCATAGTCCCTTCCGCGCAGAGGAAGTACAGCACAAATGAGGCCGGGGCGGTATTCTTATGGGGAGGAGAGGGTTACAATGACCAAGTGCAGGGTAAGATATGGGGCATTTCACATAGCCCAGTTCAAGTTAGCTGATCACAGACTCCCTTCCATGAGTCTTTTATGTCTGTAAGCTCATGATCCCTGGAGGGCACCGAGGGAGACCCTGAGCGTATCCAGCCTGAGTCCTCGGAAATTATATTTCCTTGACAGTCTTCTTATACAGGAGCTTGTCATGTCTTAACACTCAGGCTTCAGCGAGAGAGACATAGACTTTCAGACCCTCCCAGGCTGATGACTTCAGTACCTGGTAGGAACTGTGTAAAACAGAATTGGGATAGAACCCCCAACTTCTCACTCTCCCTGTCCTGTGCCGGTCCACCAGTGCCCTTTGCAGGCCCCATTCCTGCTCCTTCCATGTTTTTTTTAAAATTTTAAATTTTTAATTTTTTTAATAATAAGATCAAAATCAGCCACATGACTAAGGAGTTGCAGAGGAGGCCCAGCGAGCATGGGATACGCTCGGGCCCTGGAACCCGCATTCTTCCACGAGAGCGGATAGTGAGGGGCTCTGCACCTTCCAGCTATGAGATGCAGGTCACTGGCCTAAAGGACAGGATGGACAGAGGTGTCCTCTCTTCAGAGAGTAACCCGGGCAACGCGTTTGTATTCTGTTGAGCTTGATTTCTAGTCCTGTACTCCTTGGTCTTCTCTCCCGCCAACAGGAAATCAGACATAAGACCTAGAAGCTCTTCAAGTGAGAGAAGTGTTGCCCACGTGTAGAAGGTGGCACATGGCACCGCCTAAGTTGCCTTAGTTTTTCGGTTTTTTTTTTTTGTCCCAAGTGTGTGCTCTTTCCAGCCTCTTTCTAGTTTGTTATTGCCAAAGGAATACAACTAACCATTTAGCAGTCTTGAAGCGACACTCATGTAGGGTTTAGACTATTCACCACACTGTACAACCATTAACACTCTAACTGTTCAGAAATTTTGCATCCCCCTGACTGAACTATGCTCATCACTAAAAACTTTCCCCTGCCCTTGTCCTGTTCCAGGCCATCCACTGTTTCTTGTCTCTATGATGGGCTTTTTCCCACCTTTGTTCTTTTTTTTTCTTTTTTCTTTTTTTCTTTTCTATATTCTTTGTTTACATTTCAAATGCTTTCCCCTTTCCCAGTTCCCCCCTCCCCATAAGTCCCATAAGCCCTCTTGCCTCCGCCCATTCTCCAATCAACCCCCTCCCACTCCTCTGTCCTGACAATCCTCAACAATGCTGGATCAAGCCTTTCCAGGACCAGGGACCTCTCCTTCCTTCTTCTTGGGAATCATTTGATATGTTAATTGTAACTTGAGTATTCAGAGCTTCTGGGCTAATTAATATCCACTTATCAGTGACTGCATCCCATGTGTGTTCTTTTGTGATTGGGTTACCTCACTTAAGATGATATTTTCCAGTTCCAACCATTTGCCTAAAAATTTAATGAATTCATTGTTTTTAATTGCTGAGTAGTATTTCATTGTGTAAATACACCACATTTTCTGTCCATTCCTCCATTGAGGGACATCTGGTTCTTTCCAGCCCATGCAAGGGCTCCCTCATTCATAAAAGACACTTTACTAAAGCTCAAACCACACATTACACCTAACCCAATAATTGTGGGTGACTTCAACACTCCACTTTCCTCAATAGACCGATCAGGAAAACAGAAACTAAACAGGGACACAGTGAAACTAATTGAAACTTTGGACCAATTGGATTTAATATATATATATATCATTTCATCCTAAAGCAAAAGAATATATCTTTTTCTCAGCACCTCATGGTACCTTCTCCAAAATCTATCATATAATTGGTCACAAGACAGACTTCAACAGATATAAGAAGATTGAACTAATCCCATGCCTCCTATCAGATCACTATGGAGTAAGAGTGGTCTTCAACAGCAACAAAAATAACAGAAAGCCCACATACACATGGAAGCTGAACAATACTCTACTCAATGATACCTTGGTCAAGGAAGAAATAAAGAAAGAAATCAACGACTTTCTAGAATTTAATGAAAACATACCCAAATTTATGGGATACAATGAAAGCAGTGCTAAGAGGAAAACTCATAGCCCTGAGTGCCTCCAAAAAGAAACTGGAGAGAGCACATACACTAGCAGCTTTTCTGTCTTTCTTAACACAGTCTCTCAGGGTTCATCTACATTGTTACACTTCAAAGGGTGGGGACGTGCCAGCTTTTTGTTAGTCTCTGTGCTGAGCTTAGAATGGACAAGCTGTGTCTCAGCAAGTTATGGTTTAGCGGGCTTAGGTTCACCATCTTCTCCTAAGGTGCTTTGAAACGGATTTATGCAAAACAAGAGTGTGTCATTAATAACACACAAACAGAACGGAGCCTCACTCTTCCTTTGGCCAAGTGATCTCCCATTGTTATATGTGTCACATTTCATTTATCCGCCCACCTGTTCACCGGTGCAGCGTGTTGTCGGTTGTGAAGTGTGCTGCTATGCCTGTGGGCTAAGGCAAGCCTTGGTTGGAAGGTTCCAGTCCAGCTCTGCAGCCTGGGAGTCCTGAGTCTCACTCAGTTTGCAGGAGATACAGCATTGGGTGAATTAAAGGAGTTAGGCAATAATCAGCTACAGTTCCGGTTTGAAATCTTACTGTCGTGCTGTCTTCTTTCTCCTCTCCTCTAATTCAGCTCTTACACCCCCCTCTGTGTGGCGGCAGATGGGTGATGGAAAGCCTTGACTTGGAAAAAGCTACAAGGCTGGCTGAGTCCTGCTTCTTTCCATATTAAGGGGACCATTTGCTGTTGTGGGACTGAAAGTATTACAGCTAAGTGACAGTTGTTTAATATTCAAGTTACGTGAACTTTCCCTGTTATGGTTTTGCCGTTTGATGCATTAGACTCTTGCATGTGATTGAATTTGTAAGCTGGAACTGTGTTTATTAACAGAAAGATTCTGCTGAGCGCTTATATTAGATGGACTTTAGTGACGTGGGATCCAGAAAGATGGGTTGGGGGGTGGCTGGAGTCCACACTGGCCAAAGTTTAAATTTCACAAGAAACTTTCTTGGACATGAAATCCATGTTTTCACTCATTTAGGCTTATTATGTGATGATGGATGTGAGACAAGAGGAGACAGGGTCCAAAACAGAGGTTTCTAGAAGTCAAAAGTCAGAGGGATTGCTGTTTTTCAAGAAATTGTCCAAGGGGGACCACAGAAAGGCACTTAATGGTCTGATTTTATTATTGTTTTTTTCTCACAAGGCCTTCTTGGCCGTGGATATAAATACACACTCATTAGCAGAAGTTTCCAGCTTACATTTTCTCTGGAGAATAACTAGGGTCTGCTCATTCCAAGATGGGTAAGTGGGTCTGGAGCCAGTTTTCAGGGTTGTTATGGCCCAGAAACGGGTGACATCATTCTCTTCTGCTCTCAGCTGAGATCTGAACCAACTGGCCTCAAACCATCAGCATGTTTTAATGTAGTAATGTTAGGAGTGTCCTGGCCTGATAAGGTAGTCTTAAACTTGTGCAAAACTCTGATGCAATACTAGTAAGATCCAAATAGATCAGAAAACTATAGTTATTTCACCATCTTGAAAATTATGTTTTTCAATTACTAGAGAGAGTTTATATGGTTAAAAATGTTAAGCAAACAGATTTGTTTCTAAACCAGGTATCAGTTTTAATTTAATAATTAATTTTTAAATTTTATTTTTAATTAAAATTTTTATTATTTTTTAAATTTATAAATATAATCACTGATAAGTATGTTCATAAGAATGTGCAACAGAGAAGAACTGTCTACAGTCTGGCATTTTTGCATTTCTTTACAGTATATTCTCATTGTTAGTATTTTTTCCATAGTCATAACCACAATTTAGGGAGAACTTTGCATCTTTTTATCTTTGCTTGATGTTGTGTGAAAATGTCTCCTGTGTTTTCACATTGCCTTCAAAGCCTCAACAGAAAATGGCACAATCAAAGGTAAACATTTAACGCACAGCGTTGTGATTAAATTCCAGGCTTAAACTACACAGTTGGCATTTCCAGATTTGTGATTCTAGACCTGGCCATGCCAAAGGTCTATGACAGGGGGCAACTGGCAATCTCTTTGGAGACATCCAGGGAATCTGAGTCACCGGTGGAGTGCAGGAGCTAGCCATCCAATCCTGACCGGGTTGGTTGTTTAGAGTCAGGATCGTAACCTAATTTCTGGTTATCATAGTCTTAAATATCTGGTTTATTTATTCATTTTTGAGTAGGCTTTAACGTGATGTAGCATAAAGGCCTAAGTACAGGCATTGAAGAGAAGGTTCTGAGAAAGGAGACTGCACCCTAACTACCAGCTTCCCTCTCAATAATTTTGATGGCTCAGTCCTGGCTATGGAGGTCTTGGTTGACAGATCTTAGGGACTGCCTGTTCCTATGGGAACCAGTTTTACCAATAACATGTTTCTGTTGCAAATCCAGCTTTTTAGGGCATTAGATCTAGAGGCCCGAGGAGGACTGGGCTCTGGTGGGGAGGGGTGCGCAAAGGCATAGGCAGGGGCGAGACTATGATGTCATTAGGAATGCAGGTGTACAGGACAGAGATCTTGTGGGCGATTGACCAGACCTGTTCATCACATAGATGTGGCAAGGAACCCGGGGAGTTGATTTCGTAGTGGGATTGATGGACAGCAGAGAACACAGAGAGCGGGGACTGAGGAGAGTGACCAAGGATAAAACGCTGATGAAATGACACGCTTAAGTAGAATACAAAGATAGCCCCTCTTCTTAACCAATACATAATTCCCGTAGCTTCAGAAACGATTATTCAAAAGTCACTGTGAGCCTCCGTGTCCTAGAGGACAGAGCCAGAGAGCTTCCCAGAGCTCAAGGGGGCCTGTCTCAGCCACCAGACTGAGTTTTTCCTGACGCCGATACAGAACATGTACAAAAATATTAGCATTCCCTGTTCAAACAAATAGGGTATAGTCTGGGGACACACGGTTGTCTAATTTTACTTTGAAAAGATAACAGTTGAGAAAGCCCGGAGTATAAACAGTAGACGCAGGCTACGCGCTGTGACCCTGGCAGCCCACAGTGGAGTTCATACTCCGGAACAAGAACACTGCCTTGCGGAGGAAAAGGAAAACAGCTTTTGCTTTTTTCAGTTTTGCTCTCCACAAAATTCCTGGTTAGACTCTGAAGATGTGTTTTCTTTTCCCTCCTTTTGCCCCCTTCCTTCTTAGAATTTTACACTCCTACCCGCCCGTTTCATTTTTTTTTTCTTTTAGCTGCCTAAGTGGACGCTGAAACACAGCCTGCATGTTAAGAGTACATTTCCTATGCAAACAAACACAGCTCAGACCCAAGAGTAAGGAAAGCAGTCCTGTCAACCCGAAAGGACCCAGCGCATGGTAATTTCTGTAACTGAAGTATCCAAGGGATTCCAGGACACAGGAATGACCCATAAAACGGGCCTGGGACCACACAAAACCAAGACCCTGGCTCCAGGTGGGCCCCGAAGATAGGCAGGCCCTTTAAGAAGAGTAGGAAGTGGCCGACTTGCATCAGATGATCTTCAGAAATCCCCCTTTAAGTGTAGAAATTGCCCCTTTAAAATTAGAAATCTCCCCTTTAAAATTAAAGTCCTTTTTAAGCCTCTCCTAGAGCGGGGGCTGGGAGGAGACAGGGAGGCACTGCGACTGAGACACTCCTGAGTTTCTCTCTCGAGGTCTTTCCAGTCTTTTACAAGCTTCCCTGGACTCGTATCTCAAGCCAGAGATTGCCAGTGACTTAGTGTCTGTGGAGAACTTACACATGGGAGACTCAGAGACAAGGCGCCGGGATACATATCATGCGTTTTTAATTCTTAATTTTTCTCTTCTTTTCGAGATTATGATATCATTTTCCCCTTCCCCTTCCTTCCCCAAACCTTCCTATACACCCGTTTTTGCTGTCTTTCAAATTCATGGTCTCTTTTACCATTAATTGCATATATGATATGTATATATAAATGATATATGATATGTCTAAATAAAACCTGCTTAGTCTGTATGATGACACATTTTCAGGGCTGACCATTTGGTATTAGGTAACCAATTAGTGTGCTCTTCCCTAGTTTTTTTTTACAAAGACAACACCAGTCAGGATGGTGAGATAGTGCCTAAATCCATTTTGGGCACAGCCGTCTTTGGTATCCTGTAAAATCAAGGATTTTTTTTTTTGTCTGCCTGTTATAAAATATTGAGATGTCCAAATTTTCTGTAATCAGAATGGCCGTACAACTTGTTCTTTTTATAGAGCTGTTAATATTCTAAAATACAGTTCTCTAGCTAGGTGTGCTGATGTACACCTTTAATCCCAGTGCTTAGGAGGCAGATGCTGGAGAATCTCTGGGAGTTGGAAGTCAGCCTGGTTTGTATAGTGAATTTCTTTTTTTTCTTTTTTTTTTTTTTTAATTTTCTATATTCTTTGTTTACATTCCAAATGATCTCCCCTTTCACGGTTCCCCCTCCCCATAAGTCCCATAAGCCCTCTTGCCTCCGCCCATTCCCCAATCAACCCCCTCCCACTTCTCTGTCCTGGCAATCAATGCTGCATCAAGCCTTTCCAGAACCCGGGCCCTCTCCTTCCTTCTTCTTGGGAATCATTTGGTATGTTAATTGTGTCTTGGGTATTCAGAGCTTCTGGACTAATATCCACTTATCAGTGACTGCATTCTATGTGTGTTCTTTTGTGAATGAGTTACCTCACTTAGGATAATATTTTCCAGTTCCAACCATTTGCCTAAGAATTTAATGAATTCATTGTTTTTAATTGCTGAGTAGTATTCCATTGTGTAAATATACCACATTTTCTGTATCCATTCCTCCATTGAGGGACATCTGGGTTTTTTCCAGTTTCTGGCTATTATAAATATGGCTGCTATGAGCATAGTAGAGCATGTGTCCTTATTACATGCCGGGGAATCCTCTGCAGCAATGTAGAGGATTAACAGGACAGAGAAGTGGGAGGGGCTTGATTGGGGAATGGGTGGAGGGAAGAGGGCTTATGGGATTTAGGGGGAGGGGGGAACTGGGAAAGGGAAAATCATATGGAATGCAAACAAAGAATATAGAAAAAAAGTATAAGTAATCAAGTTCAAGTGTAGATCAATGGAATAGAATTGAAGACTGAGAAATGAACCCACACACCTATGGTCACTTGATCTTCAACAAAGGAGCTAAAACCATCCAGTGGAAAAAAGATAACCTTTTCAACAAATGGTGCTGGTTCAACTAGAGGTCAGCATTCAGAAGAATGCAAATAGATCCATTCTTATCTCCTTGCACTAAGCTCAACTTCAAATGGATCAAGGGCCTCCACATAAAACCAGACACACAGAAACTAATAGAAAAGAAACTGGGGAAGATCATTGAGCATATGGGCACAGGGGAAAATTTCCTGAACAGAACACCAATAGCTTATGCTCTAAGATCAAGAATTGACAAATGGGACCTCATAAAATTACAAAGTTTCTGTATGGCAAAGGACACTTTCAAAAGTATAGTGAATTTCAAACCAGCCTGAGCTACATAATAGTATCCTGTCTGTCTGTCTGTCTGCCTGTCTGTCTGTATATCTACTGACCTACCCATCCATCCATCCATCCATTGACTGATCTATCTATCTATCTATCTATCTATCTATCTATCTATCCATCCATGTATCCATCCATGCATTAATCTATCTCTTTACTAACTTACCTACTCACCTATCTATCTACTGACCTATCTTTCTGGGCATCTGGCAGTTTCCATTATAATTCCTGATGAAGTGTCCTGGGACCAGTCTTGAGCCTCTATAGGTTGGAAAGAGGAGAAACCCTTTCTCGGCAGGGTGGCCATTTAGCCTCTCAAGAGATGGAAGCCTGATTTCCTCAATGTAAGTGGCAGCTTTGACTGGCTGCAAGGAGATCCTCAGTTTGTTTAATTTGAAATAAAATTTTATGAGTTAATCTCCAGTGAGGGAAAGCAGCAGTAAACACAGAACATATTGGTCATTCTAAGTATTTCTACATTCTTTCTCATGCATGGAAGGAGAGAAAATAATAATTAAAAAAAAACCCCTACAAAACTCCCTAAGGGGGCACAATACTAAAACATGTGTGAGTGTATATGTGAGTGTGTGAGTGCATGTGTATGTGTGTGTATATGAGGTTTGTTTTGACCAGACCATCTGGTGTACAACATACCCGAGGAGTAAAGGTAAACATTTACCAGGAGATCCACATGGTTTCTGCTGTCTATACACATATCGTAGAAGACTCTTATGTCTCTAGAAAGGAGAGATAAACACAGGCCTCTGTATGCGTTTACTAACACAGCTCCATTCTTTGCAGACCAAAACTGTTATTTATTTTAGCGGGCTTTCCAAACTCAGGTGGGCCAAGATGCCAGGGAGACACACACACACACAGTCTGGAAATGATCAATACCACCTCCAAGGAAACGCTACCTTTCCCCTCAAGTTTAATAGCATGGGAGGAAAACGCAGGGAGATTGTGAGACGGTGGTGTGCTGAAAAGCAGATTAAATCTCGATTACATCACAACATAAATAATATGTTAGCTAAACACGTTAAAGGTGAGCTTGAAATGGTCTTAAAAACAAAGGAGGCAATTTACCTGATTTATTAGGGGACGAGAAATGGAGCTTGGTGTGTGTTCTGTGGATTTTATGTTTAATGGGACAGACTTTTAGGAAAACTGCTGAGGATTTGAAGACGCTAAATCCAAAGCTCCTAGGATGCTGGCTGGAGTTTTAAGAGGCTAGAGGAAGGGAGAAACCACCCATCAACCGTGTATGCCAGCCAATCAACCACAGATGCCAGCCGATCAACCACAGGACCCGAATGGAATGCTGGAAACTACCAGGACATGCTATAAGGTATCACTTGAACTCAGAACAGAAATGGAGATTTGTTGGGAGTTTTGCATGTCCCTGATGACTGGGACCCTTGCTGTCACCGTGTGGTTGGAAAGCCCTTGGTGAGAATGGAGTATCACTGGGCTTTGCACATTCCTTGTAGTCTGGACCCTAGGGATCACATCTTCTGGACACTCAGGCCGGAGTCACCTTCTCAGGGTCCCTGAGTCTTAAGAAAGAACAGAAAACATGGTATTGTAGGCAGGGCTGTGGGGTGGAGACTCTGACAGGCATGCTTCCAGTGGGTTGTGTGTCTGAGGAGAAAGGGCCCACCTCTTGAGTTCCCGGCTTTCCTTTTCAGTTTGTGAGATCTGCCCTAGATCTAAGGTCATGATTTTCAATGGGGTAGAAAACCTGGGTTCTAAGAAGCAAGCTTCAGCAGGATTGGAGACAAGCCCACCAAAAGTTCCTGGGCTGATGAGATCTGTAAGAAACTTAAGGATGTCTTTCTGTGCTGACGTGTGTGACAAAGCTAGAGCCTTCCAGAAGACACTAGGCAGGCCCTTCTGTTCACCAAGCATGGGAATGAGAAGCCCAAAGATACTGACTGAAGCAGTAACATGAAAAGATAAGGAACAAGGGGCTTCCAGCAACTCAGTCTGATGGCGTGTAACCTCCTGCAACCCACAGTGTGACTTTTGTGAAGTGGTGGGGCACTCACCAGTGTGGGAGAGGTGTAGCAAAGCAACTGGCAGAGCTATTGCTTGGGAGATGAAACATTTCTGCCTGTCATTAATAGCGATGACAGGCACTGCCTGTCACATGCCAAGTGTACTATTTCTGGAAGCAAAACAAAGAGAAACAGATGACATCTTTGACTCCGGACATGGATGGATAGATCAGCAAATCTCGAGCTCGCTAGGGCTGGGCAGCAGAGTCACCTAGGTTGAGTAGGCATATGGAAGGGGTGGCTGCTTGCTTGGGGACTCTTTATGAAGACGCTAGTCACAGGTCTTCTGCCTTGGCAAGATGAGATGTTGTAACTGACAGCTGAAGCTTCATGAGAGAATGTACACGTTTATTCTCGACATTACACTCTGATATTTTATTTCCATTCTACTTTGTTTTCAAAACCTCCTTCATGCCTTGTGCTCAGCTGGTCTCATGATTGTTGCTTGGAAGCAATGCCTGTGGGCATATTTTAAGGGGGCCGCTGATGTCAGGTTTCCTGTTTTTCTCTTTCAGCCTTATTGAAATAGGGTTGATATGCCATAGGATTTACCCACGTATAGTGTGAAATTCAATGATTTTGATATAATTACAGATAGAAGCAATCATATTCTAGGTAGTTCTCTCATTCTTAAAACAAACAAACAAAACAAAAACTCATATTCTAGAGGTTCCCAGCCACTGTTGGCCTCTTGGTAGTTCACCGTTGCTGAGGGAGGGTAGCCATTTTCTTAGCGGTGTAGCCACTGTCAAGTTGCCCATGCTCTAGTGAATAACCTCTTGGTTGTTATTACTACTTAACTACTTCAACTACTTAAACTCTGCAGGTCAGAAAAAACCAAATGAAACAAATAAAAGGCAGGAAAGAAGGCTTCTTCTTCTTCTTCTTCTTCTTCTTCTTCTTCTTCTTCTTCTTCTTCTTCTTCTTCGTTGTCGTCTCCGTCTCCTCCTCCTCCTCACCCTCCTTCTTCTTCTCTTTCTTCTTCTCCTCCTCCTTCTCCTTTTCTTCTAGTTCTTCTTTTAGTTCTTTTTCTTTTCTTCCTCTTCCTAATCCTCGTCATCCTCCTTCTATTTCATCACCCTTTTCATCACCTTCTTCTCTTCTTCCTCCTCTTCCTTCTCTTTTTAGAAAGGACAGAAATTCAGTGAGGGTACAAGGGGATGGTGATGGGGTCTGTGGTGTGTGCAAATGACCCCAAATACATTATATACATGATGAAATTGTCAAAGAATAAAAAAGAAGCTAGTGATTATCCACCACTACTAGTATGCTCAGCTCACAAAGGTCCACACAGCTAGGAACCTGTCTATGTTCGGTGGACATAGATTGGCCTGTTCTGGGCTGATGGAAGGGATCAAACAGCGTGCAGACTTTGTGACCTTTATTCCATTGAACTTGTACCTTCCATGGGGACTTCCTATATTGACTGTTTCGGTACTTCCTTGTTAGGACTATGGCACATTCTGTTTGTCTATTTGCTTGGATCCTTCATCTTCATTTAAAGCACAGGCCACCCCATCTCCTTATGCTGACTGACCTTTGACTGAGATGTGTTCTTGGCAGGTGCTCTGGACCCTCCTGGATGTGAGATTACTTCCTGGTTCCATCAGTACCTACAGGGTCCCACTTTGTCCTGTGTTTGACTTCCTGTGTTTCTTTGTTCACACATTGGCTAGGATACTGCTTGAGCAGGGATGCAGGAAGATTGGACTTGAAAGACACAGGACTGGCCTTCCACGGTTTCACTCTCTGCTAGGGAACACAGGTCCATTTGTCAGGGCTGTGGAAGACGCTCTTTGGAAAGCCCTGCTCTGTGCCCTCAATGTGCTAAGCCTCTGGCATGCAGGTGATCTTGAGCAGCCTCCATTCAGATGGACCCTGCCTCTGAGAAGGGATCCCTTCCCGACCCAAGTCCACTCCGGACTTTTGGCTTGCTCTTTTAAGGCCCCTTCTTGTCTCCAAAAAAATTCTGAACTGCGAAGGTTAACTGCAAGGGCTCTTAGGCCAGTGCTACTCTTTTGTTAAAAATTCCCATTTCACACCTCGGAAGGAAACCATGACACAGTACTAATCCCAGGTAATGGATATTGCTGTCCCCAACCTTTGAGGGCCTTATAGAATTCTAGGGATGATCTAATTTAATGTTCGTGGAAGAGCCACCTTTGGCATGGACCAATATCTGGAATGTTCTTGGCTATTAAAACACCATCATTTTTCATTTTCCTGGCCTTGTCTCTGACACTCCATGCTGACATGGTTGTCTGAAATGTGCTTGGCATCTTCCTGGGTGTTTGTTAATCTCATGTTCTCTGTGACACAGTCCAAGAGGGAAAATAGAAGTGGAGCCAGGGCAGGATGGGGACAGTGCTACTCAGAGGGAATCCTGGGTGTCCCAAGTGGTGTCTAGTGACCAGGACACAATGGCAGAGGCTGTTCAAGGTCAGCTGACAGTGAGCAGCCTCACCAGGACATAGCGGATGCTTCCCACACAGTGTCTGCATGCATGCACTTTAGGCAGCTAGAGGAGCAGGGGTTGGCTATCTTCTACGTGCAGGCTCTAAGATGGCTCTAGGAAGGCAACATAGAGAAGGTTGTATAAAATCATAACTGCATGTTAGCAATACCTTCCTTAAAGGCTCCTGCAGCAGATACTCCACACTCACGCAGTGTCAGAAACTACTCCAGGCCCCCAGGACTCACCAGAGAATGTTCCCAGCCCTGCAGAGTTCCTTTATTTTTGAGTGGCCTCTGAAATGGAGGTGAGGCTTCTGAAGAATAACTCAGCTAGTCACGGCGTGGGGTGCTCTGTTAGGTGGAGTGACTGGCAGGTGGAGGGCTTGTTCTAGAAGGTGATACTGAAACGGAGGGAACAAGAAAGCAAACCAATGAGCAGCAGGGAGCGGGGTTTCTGGAATGTGTATTCCAGGATGGGGGAACTGTGTGTGCACAAGTCTCAAGGAAGGCTGGACATAGGAACTGTGAGAGGACAGGGCCACTGGCCCCAAGTGACTGGGGATGACCAATGAGGCAGAGTGCAAAAAAATTCAGTCCAGGTCCTTGGTCCCCTACTGGTATACATTTCAAAAAGGGCTACTTATGATACTGGATCACACAGTGAATGAGAGGCAGAAGAAACCCAGCCTAACACAGACCAATGGCACTGCGTGTGCTGAGAGGCTACGGAGTCTGAGTGAACCGTGAAGAGACAGCCACCTTCTGGGTGACCTTCTGCACAGTCTCCAGGCTCTCACCAGGTTGTCTTCTACTCAGTCCTCATTTCAGTGGGCTGAAGAGCGAAGTTGGCTTCAGTGCTGATAGCTCTCTAAGACGACCACAAGCATGACAAAGCACTTACCCAAGGAGAAGGAAGCCAGAACCTGGGATCTGGCTCTGACCTGGAGGGAAGGAAGTCTGCTGTTCTATTAAGGTGGTGTAGACTCCTAAAATGGCAGGATTGGACACTCACTGAGATAGACCAATCAGGGATTGAGAAACAGGAATAATGATGGGATTACTATAGAAAAAAACAATCAAACAAACCAAAATAAATAACTAAATAAAAAACCAACCAACCAACCAACCAAAAAAAAGCCAGTGCCCAGTGCAGCTTCCCAAAAGGAATCAGGGAAAGCCCTGGGCTGTCTTTAAGCTTCCCTCCAGCGTCACAGTACTTTGTCATGTGGTAGGTGGTTTCCCTTCCATTCCTAAGGATGTCAGATGCATTCTGGGAAACCCTCCATATGGATAAATTTGGAAATGTTGCTAGTTCTTTGTGGAGATTATGTCCAAGTAAGGAATGCTAAATTATCAGTCCTGGCTTTGTTTTACTTTTTTTTTAAATAATTTTTTTATTGGATATATTCTATATTTACATTTTATTTCCCCTTTTTCTGGTTCCCTGCCCCCCAAAGGTCCCACATGCCCTTTTTTCTCCCCGTGTTCCCCCATCTACCCCTTACCACTTCCCTGTTCTGGTATTCCCCTACACTGATGCTTTGAACCTTTCCAGCACCAGGGTCCACTCCTTCCTTCTTGTCAGACATCATTTGGTATGTGGATTGTGTCTTTGGTGTCCCAAGATTCTAGGCTAATATCCACTTATCAGTGAGTGCATACCATGGGTATTCTTTTGAGACTGGGTTACCTCACTTAGTATGATGTTCTCCAGCTCCGTCCATTTCTCTAAGAATTTCATGAATTCATTGTTTCTAATGGCTGAATAGTACTCCATTGTGTATATATACCACATTTTTTGTATCCATTCCTCTGTTGAGAGACATCTGGGTTCTTCCCAGCTTCTGGCTATTATAAATAAGTCTTGTTTTACTTTTGTTCCAAGATAGAAATTCCAGAAAGTTTATCCCGAGTTTCTGCACATTTATTTTCTTCCTGGAGATTCCCAATATTTTCTTCTCTTCTCCCACTTTGAACCGACATTTCCATTATCCTCAAGGACCCTGCCCCAACACACCAAGGTCAACCCCCTTCTGTACCTTTGTCCTTATTATTTCTGTTTGGTGATCATCACCACAGGAAAAGATGCAGTTTTTAGCATTAAGGTGATTTTCCTTCCACCTAAGCAAACCATTAAAGACAATGTAAAGGAGAATGAATGTGTTTATCAAGAGCCAGGATTTCCCCCTCGTTGTACCAGCTCACTGCAGACAGCATGTGCACAATTCACTTTTGACTGAATCATAATAAATATAAGACAATATGGTATAAACCACTTTTTATAATGCAATACTCACCAATAAATTCCACTTAAAGCCTTAAATCAAATTGGTTCAGATGCAAAAATTATGCAAATCCGGTGGTACCTTCTCCTGACCTTGTGGGGGCCCTCCCAGATCCTGACTCAATAAACTTTTTCTTCCCTAATGATCTGGCAGTTATTCCTAGCAGGAGAATACAGCGGGGTGCAGGGGAGGAGGGAGGGAGGCCATGATTCAGAGACCACCAGAGCCCTTAAGAAGATTAATTTCTATGAGGGACCTGAAAAGTTGGAAAAATCTCAATATGTTTCTGAATACACATATTCATTTTGGGCTGATTTCTGCTCCTCTTGTGCCCTGTAAAATTTCAAGGAATGTGGTTGAGGTTTGGAGATTTCCACAAAGATTAAGAGGGGTTATAAAGTGAAGAAATGGTGGGTCTGTGTGACTGTTGGACATGAAATATTTTCAGTACAAAGATGTCCTGGTTTTCAGTTTAGAAATCAAACAGACACGTTGTCAATATCTGGGAAGATTTCTGCTAATGTTCCTAATAGCAAAGTATGTGAGTTTAACTCTAAAAAGAATCCACATTTCTTTTATTTACTTAGAACGGTATACAAATCGCTTCTTGATCTTTTGGCTAAGATCAAGTGTAGAACAGTATACAAGCCTGTTTTTATATTTATGCTGCAAACTGGTTGGTGAAGTGGCTATATTTTCTGCAGATAGTTAGGTCCAATTTTGTGTTTTGGTTAAGAGTCAACCTGCTTTGGGTTCTCCGTTAACACTTACTTATTGTTTGTTGGCTTTTAGCATCCCACCCAAACATGAAACTTTCTCTCCCTTTGGGAAATGGTGGGTCCCGGTGGCCCATATGAAATCTGAAATGTCCTTTTGTAATCAAAGTGGGAACACAAATATGCTTTCCTGTCTTGTTCTTGATGTCTACACACTAGGCTTTACATCTGCTTGGATGGAGATAGGAAGGATGTAAGGGAAGGAAAATCTCACCCAAGATTTCCCTGATTTCCAGTGCCAAGCCACCCCAGGGTGAATGCGGAGCCAAGAGTGAAGGGAGGAGGCTCAGTCAGCCAGGCTGGGCTGCACCTTTCCGTGCGCAGGCTCTGTGTGTGCAGGCAGATGTGCTCTCCACTGCAAACGACGGACAATACTGCTCACCTTCGAAGAAGATGCTGAAGATAAATAAAAGTCTTTGTAGAGTGATACACAGACTATGGTCTGGAATTTTATTACATCATCTAGTACAAAGTGGTCCAGTAAGGCACAAGAGGCAAACGACAGGGTCTTGAATGAGGGAAATTAACTGTTTTGGTCCATTTGGTGTTTTTGTCACTAGGTATTCTTAACTCCGAATACGTTAAGTGCTCTCTCTCTCTGATATATATCTGTATCTATATATGTTTATCTATCTGTCTGTCTATCATCTATCAATCATCTGTCTATCTATCATCTATCTATCAATCATCTGTCTATGTGTCTTAGTTAGGGTTTTACTGCTGGGAACAGACACCATGACCAAGGCAACTCTTACAAGGACAACGTTTCATTGGGTTCAGACATTCAGTCCATTACCATTAAGGAAGGAGCATGACAGTGTCCAGGCAGCCATGGTGCAGGAGTAGCTGAAAGTTCTACATCTTCATCTGAAGGCTGCTAGGAGAAGACTCACTTCCAGGCAGCTAGGAGGAGGGTCTTAAAGTCCACACCCACAGTGACACACCTCCTCTAGCAAGGCCACACCTACTCTGAAAGGCCACACCTTCTAGTAGTGCTGCTCCCTGGGTCAAATTACCACAATATGTGTGTATATTGTGTACTTAGCTGCTCTCTCTCTATCTCTATCTCTATCTCTATCTCTATCTCTATCTCTATCTCTATCTCTATCTCTATCTCTATCTATATCTATATCTATGTTTATGTATATATGTATTTATGTATATATACATATACATATATATATGCACACCAAGAAATAATTTATCAGTTCTTCCTCTTCTTTCTAAAAAATTACTTAATTTTTATTTATATGTATGTGTGTGTGCGCTTGCTTGAGTATATGTGTACCACTTGTGTGTTGGAGCCCACGGAGGTCACAAAGGGGCATCAGATCCTCTGGAACTGGAATTACAGTCAGTTGTGACCCACTATGTTGTTGTCTGGAACCTAATCAAAACTGGGACCTCTGGAAGGGAAATGTGCTCTCAAGCTCTGAGCCATCTCTCCAGCCCTCCTCCTTCTTCATTGTGTCTTGCTCAACCTGACCTTGATTGTAAAATATTATCCTGGGCTAATCTCAAATCTGAATCATCCTGACTCAGTCTAGCAAATCTCAGTCTTGCTGAGATTATTGGCATGTTTCACTACTCTCTGCAGATTTGCTCCAGTGGTATCTTAATGAGTTTTACTTCAATGGATGACTGTTTTGCCTACATATGTGCCTGTGCATCATGTATGTGTAGTGTCCACAGAGTCCAGAAGAGTGTCTCATATTACCTGGGACAGGAGTTGTATGCCTTTATGTGGATGCTGGGAACTGGACCCTGGTCCTCTCGAAGAGCAGCTAATGTTCTTAGCTGCTAAGCAAACTCTCAAGCCCTAAATAGTGGTGCTTTCTTAATATATAAAAATCATATTGCCAGTGATAGTTAAAGTACATTAGCTGTGGAAATCTCAACAATATTGTTGAGGTAAAATTAATCTACTAAGCTGCCTATTTGAAGGGCACAACTTGACACGTTTTGACATCTCTACCATTACCGTCAAAATCATGAACACACTCAGAAATTCCTCACGTTCCCTCAGTCCCTTTGCTAGCACACTCTGTTGTCTCCCTGTTGTTACTGCCTCCCCCTCAAGCCGCCTTACAGTGCAGTAATATGGCTTCATTTGGCTCCTATACAGGTCTTTATGAATTGACTCATCTCAGGCAACTTGGACTGATACAGAGTCACCAAGGGATGAACAACAGAAATGGATTCTCACAGATGTCAAAGGTCAAAATGCCAGTAGAGTGGACTTGTCTCCGAGGGCTTTGAGGCCACCATCTTGTGTCAACTCTTCTGCTTCTACACTCAGAAAGAGGAATGGCTCTTTGCTGGCTACTCCTCTTCAGGCACCCACCATTGGTGCTCTGCCCATTTGCCTCTTCTAAGTCCAAGTCCCTCCCCAAAGCCACACCTTCAAATACCATCATGTTGATATTACAGTTTGTGATCTGGGGGGTGGAGACACTATTCAGTCAATACAGAAGACATATATATATATATATATGTATATGTATATATATACATGTATATATATACATATGTGTGTGTGTGTGTGTGTGTGTGTGTGTGTGTGTGTGTGTATTTTTTTTTAAGGAAATGAACTTTTTGTCTGTTTTGAATTAGTCTCCCTGCAGCAAGGTCATCAATTTGAGATTGAGATTTTTTTTCATGCTTTTATATACATCAGTAGTCAATGCTTTTCTATTGTTGAGGATAATTCCATTGTGATATATATCTATATCAATCACAGTTTGTATACCCATCATGGTACATGTGTTGTTTCTGAAATATGGCTTTTAAAGTTACATCCATTTATTTGATTTGCATGTGAATTTGTGAATGGTATGCATGTGGGTGTGCATATACATAGTGTGTGTGTGTGTGTGTGTGTGTGTGTAGGTCAGAGGATACTTTCTGTAGCTGTTTCTCTCCTGCTAGGTTGGTCCCAGGGACTAAATTCAGGTCATCAGGCTTAGTGGCAAGTGCCCTTACCTTCTGAGACATCTTTTCAGTCCTGTTATTTGACTTTTTACAAATAAAACTTCCATGGACATTTGTGTGCAAGCTTAAGTTTGAATGTTTTCTTTGCTATTTGGAAAATAACTAAGACTTCTGTGGATTGCATTTTCATTGTAATATTAAAAGTATTTACATCTAGTGCATGGTTACACTGTTTGCCTTCTAAAAAGGGAGTTTATGAGCTTAGACTGTAACTTACATATGGTCTGAATTATGGACAGAACCTCATCATTCTTAGTTTACAACAGATGCCAGCCAGGGTCATTTGGTGAAAAGATCTTTGCTTTTCATTACATTATTTTTGCACCTTTATCAAAATAAAGAGTCTATGTGTGTGGATCTTCTGAGCGCTCTTCATCCCCACCGATCTACTCACCCAGCACGACAGGTCCATGTTGGCCTCTGTCACTCCAGCCTTGGAATAAGTCTGACTAATACAGCAGTTATTCTTCAGCTTTGTTCTTTTTCAAAACTGCTATGAATATTTTGGGGCATCTGCATTTTCAAGTAAATTGTATCATCAGCCTTTTGGCTTCTCTCCATTTTTTGTATTTGTATTTGTGTTTCTTTTCTTTTTTTCTTTTACTTTTTTTTTTTTTTTGGTTATGGGCATCACTATGCAGCCTGGACTGTCCTGGAACATTTGATCCTCCTGCTTCAGCTTCTTGAGTGTTAGAAGACAGGAGTATGCCATCATACCCATCTTTTAGCTTAGCCTGTCGTTTTCAAACACTGAAAGGAAAAAAAAGGTAGCAGGAATCTCAAGAGTGTCCACATCCAGTTCGTTTCATCATTGGGACGAAATTATATAATCAGGATGCCTGGTTACCAGCTCTGTGAGCAAGTACGACCTTCCAGTTCTCTAAGTCTGGAAGGTTCCCCTCAGCACTGTGTTATGGTTTTCAGGCCATATAGGCACACCATATTTACTGATATTGTCAATAGGATTGTTTTAAAGTTTTATCTTTCAATTAGTATATGGACACACTGATAGAAAGGCAATCGAAATAATTTGCATCCTTTATGCAAAATAATTATCTCGATGCTAGCCTCAACATACTCATCCATTAGCTCTGGTAGCTTTTTGTGTCTATTCCGAGTTTTAATATGGACTTTCATGCTGTGGGCCGAAAGGAAAAACCATTTTCTCCTTCCTTCCTGCCTGCACACATCTTGATTACCTTTTCGCCTTGTGTTTAGAGGCTCTCACACGGCACTGGCTAGAAACAGTGGGAGAAGACATTTTGTATTGCTCACAGTCCTGGGGAAGAGTCAGCCTTTTACTATTAAGTCTGATGTAAGTTCTTCACTGATGCTCTTTATTAGGTTGGGGACATTCCCCTTGTATTCCAAGATACCGGAGGGACTTTTCTTTTATATAAACCAGGAGTGGATGTGCGATTGTATCAAGTACTTCCTTAGCCTCAATGGAGATGCCCATTTCATTTTTCTTCCTTTGTTACTATGGTAACTTTCATTAATCTTCAAATGTTAAACCCATTTTTTTCACTGTTAGGATAGACTTCATTGGTCATGATGTATTTATATAATTTCATATTTTATATAGCTATTATAAATCTTGCTAGGTTTCATGTCCAAAGGATTATTATCATTTTTATATCTGTGTATATGAGAGACATTTGTAGATATCTTTTGTAATATTTTTGGTTTTGGTGTTGTTATAGTAGAGCCCTCTTACAATGATTTGGCAGAATTTTGTCCTTTTCACATTTTTAATAGACATTGTTTAGAGGATATTATTTCCTAATTAAATATTTAGTAGGATACATCTGTAAAGCCATATGTCCTGGAGTTTTCTTTGTGATAAGTATTAAACCGCAGATTGAAATGTTTTAGGAGAATGAATGCTACTATGTCATGGTTTCTTTCAGATAACTCAATAGTTTTTGGTATCCCAGGAAAACTTGAATTTATAGCAATTGCTCTGTCTCAGCCTCCTGAATGCTAGAGTTCCAGGCCTATACTACCATACTGGGCTATAATTTTTGGTAGCATCTTTCAAGAAATGATCCATATATCAAGGGCCTCAACATAAGGCCTGAAACCCTGAATCTGATAGAAAAGAAAGTAAGAAACATGCGTGAACTCGTTACTCATTGGCACAAAGGACTTTACAACAAAACAAAACAAAACAAAACAACAAAACCAAAAACCAGAACTCCAATAGCACATATCAACAAGATTTTTAAGAATACAACTGATATTTTATTAAGACAGATCAACAACTAATCAACAGGATTTCATGAAGCAGCCTTTATCTGACATAGGACACCATCACTTGAGCAAAGCATCGGCTTATGGGTAAAGTCTTTACCAATTGTGCTGGCTGGTGCCTTGTTAGCTTGAGACAAGCTAGAACCATTTGAAGAGGGAATCTCACTCGAGAAATGACCTTACTAGACTGTCCTGTGGCCAGGCTGTAGGGCAGAGTCGTGATCAATGGTTGACTTGGAAGGACCCCACCCACTGTGCTTCATACCTAGGCAGGGGGTTCTGGGTAGTAAAAGAAAGGAGGCTGAGCCAGGCGTGGTGATGGACACCTTTGATCCTAGGACTTGAGAGGTGGGAATAAGTGGGTCTCTAGCATTTCCTGGCCAGGTTAGTCCACAAACTTCTAGATTGCAAGGGCTACATAGTGAGACCTTATCTAAAAAGAAAAATTCAAATTAATTAAAAAAAATAAAGCATGCAAGCAAGCAGACCAAGCAGGCTCTAGGAGCAAGCCGTTAAGCAGCAGCCCTCTACGGTCTCTATATCCCCTCCTCCACGTTCCTGCCCTACTCAAGTCATTGCCCCGATTTCCTTAGATAATGGACTGGGATGTGGAATTGTAAGCTGAAGTACACCACTTCTTCTGAAAGTTGTTTTTGGTCATGATGTTTTAGCCCAGCAGCATAAACCCTAAGGAAGACATCAAATTTTCATCTAACAGAGGGTTAGTGTCTAGAATATGCAAAGAACTTAAAAAACCCTGAACATCAAGAAAACAGATAACTCAATTAAATTGGGGTACAAAACTGAACAGAAAGTTCTTAAAAGACAAAACTCAAGTGACTGAGAAACACTTTTAAAAAGGGTTGAACATTGTCAGCCATCTGGGAAATACAAATTAAAACTACATTGAAATTTCATTTGAGTAGTTGGAATGGCCAATATCAATAAAACAGATGATAGCAGATGCCAGTGAGGATGCAGGGAAAGAGGAGCATTTGCTTATTCCTAGTGGGAGTGCAAACTTGTCCAGCCGCCATGGAGATGCGTACGGAGGCTCGTCAGGATGTCCGTCAGCTGATGAGTGGAGAGTGAAATGATGGTCTATTTACACAATGGGCGTTATTCAGCTGTTAAGAAAATGAAATTATGAGACTTGCAAGTAAATGGACAGAGCGAGAAGCAATCACTCTGAATGATGAGGTAATGCACATCTAGAAAGACAGGCATTGTGTGTTTTCTCTTATTTGTGGCTGGCAGCTTTTAAGCCTTTAGATATATGTGCTCATCTAGAATATCCACAGGGGTTAGGCAGATTGTTAGGGATCACGGGAGAGAAGGGATTTCTTTTTTTTAAGGAAGTAGGATAGAATATAGTGCTATAAAGGGATAATGGGAAAACTACAACGGTAGCTTAAACAGGGAAGAGGCTGTGAGGACAGGGTAAGGGAGGTAATGTGGGGAGGGACAACTAACACCTTTTGAAAAGCCATATGGAAACCGACCACTCTAGTAGATTCTTAAAATATGTAAAGGGGACAGCCTTTGGAATGTAAACAAGGAATATAGAAAAAAATATGTAAAGGGATTCAAATGGAGTTACCATATAATGGGGGAGACACCAAGTAAAACCCCAGTACCAGGAATGAGTTGTCCCTCTAAATCACTGGCCAAAGGGGTCCCATAGATTCCCATTGGAGATATCATAGGTGACTGAAAATGCTGTTGGCCTGCCGCCCTGCCCCCACCCTGACAGTAAGGCTCTATTGCTGAAGGCGTGATTGACTTGTCATTGAGCATGGAGAAAGTGAGTTAGTACAGGACTGGAAGCGTTCTATTGATCAGCCTTCATAGACTCAAAAGTGCTCCTCACACACTGCCAAAGAAGAAGAATAGTTATCAACTTCACCCAGCTACAAACCCTGCACCCCTAAACAGAGACCTGCCTGCACCATGTACCGGTGCCGTAGAGGCAGAAATATTAGGGTAGCAACTAGTCACCTTTGGCGTTGAAATTAAGGCCCACTCCATGAAACCCACACCTGACACCATCAATGAGGCAAGAACATAAGACTAAATAGGTCAAGTGTCCTAGGGGGAAGCCCAGTCCTCTTATTCTGCTAAAGGAACATAGCAATCAAATGACCCCCTAATGGCATGCTGCTATGCCCACACATAGATCAGTGAGTGCATAGCTCAGCCTTCATCAGGGGAGCTTCTTGCAGTGGATGGTAATTACCCCAGGGGCCCACAATTAGACAACGTACAATTAGAGACCTTGGATCATTCAGTCCTAAATGATATGTCTTTATCAAATCCTTCCTCTCAAAGCTCAGAGATTTATGTAGGAGAGGAGGCAGAAGGCTTTTCAGAGGAAAACAGCGTTTTCCAGACACAACAGGGCTGATATATGTATATATATATATATATATATATATATATATATATACTCATAGAAACTGTGGCAGCATGTACAGAGTCGGTATAAATTTAATCCAGTTGAAAATCTTAGCATAGACAAAGCAAAGTGCGCATAAGGTTCCACCCGTAACCAAGGAGCTATCTGCCTTTGATAGCTGCTGGAAGATGGAAAACAAGTTTTCTTCACTGAAGTGACATTGAACATATCAACCGCACATCAAGGCAGGCCCTGTGCTCAGGAGTGGCTGACCAATACAAAGTGGACTCCATTGTGTGCGTGTGTGCTCGTGCACATGTGTACGTTTTTCTGCTTAGGGTTAGAGGCTTTTATTATCTTTGTCTTTCTTTGTCTTTGTTTCTGAGAGAGAGAGAGAGACTGAGAACATGGTGTGGGGCGGGCAGGCATCCGGGAGGACCTGGGAGGACTTGGCGAAAGGGAAAGAGCATATGACCAACATATATTATATGAAAAGTTTAAAAGCCAATAAAAATGAAATAAAATATTGTGCAGTAAACAACACAAGTAATGTAGGATGTTTAACTTATTGTCTTAAATTTGTTTATAATAATTTGCTTTATTTCATACACTTTCTGTATCTGTAGAATCTGAAGTGAGGCCACAGTTCTCATTTATTACATTGTTAAGATGTCTTTCCTGTTTTACTGAATTAGTCTGGCTGCAAGTTTATTAACTTTTTAATCTTCTGAAGGAACAAACTTCTGGTTTCCTGTGTTTCCTCTTTGTCTCCCTCCTATTTCATTGGTCTTTGCTCTGAACTTTATTTCCTTCTGCTTATTTTCAGTTTAATTCACTTTTCTTTTCCTAGAGTCTTGTGGAAATGAGAAAAGGATTTTGGTAATTGACTTGAGACCTTTATAGATTTCTCGTGTAACTTAATGCAGCTTAGCTGTGTCCCGGAGTCCTGACAGACTGTAGTGCCCGTTTTATTCAATTCAAACCTACTTTACCATTTCCTTTTGAACTTTGACTTATAGACTATTTAAAAGTATATTGCTTAGTTTGTAAATATTTCTCGTTATTTCAGAGGTCTTTCTGTTACTGATTTCTAGTTTTGTTTCATTGTGGCCAAGTAATATACTTTATAAAAATGGAATAGAGGGCTGGAGAGATTGCTCAGTGGTTAAGAATATACAACGCTCTTGTAGAGGACCTGGGTCTGGCTCCAAGTCCACAGCGAGGGGCTAGTAAAGACATGTATACCTGTGCACAGGTATACCTACACACATGTGTGCGCGTGCACACACACACACACACACACACACTTATTCTCTCTTAATAAATAAACAAACAGAAATAAAACTTAAAAATTTAATTGATTTTATTAATTAAAACTTGTATCTTAGTAAATTTTTTTTAATGCATTGGAGAAGAAGTGAAGATTCTGTAGTGCGCTGGGGAATTCTATCAGTTTCAGTGAGGTCAAATTGGTTGGAAATATTTCTATTAACCAAAAACTCTACCCTTGAGGCCTCCTGCCTTTCTCTTTCAGTCACTCAGAGAGCTATAGGACGCTCTGGCTGTGGTTGTGGATATGTTTTCCTTGGGCCTTCTGAACTATGAAAAGGTTTATTTTTCCAGTTTTAAAAGGTTACAACTTTTCTTAACTGTTTTGTAATTTTCAATGTATAAGTCTTTCATATTTTAGTCAAAGTTTATCCCAAAGTATTTCATCTTTTGGATGGTATTGAAACAGATGAGTGGGCTGCTCTCCGAATGTGATGTAAGGGACACACAGAGCTGGGAGTTAGACATTCCACGTTGTTTTGTTTTTAATTTGGATTTCTTTGAACTTTCATGGGCTGATGCAAATATTCTTGAAAAGAAAATGTTTCCCTTTCTTGGAAAATGTTGGACCCCCTCATGTTCACTAAGAGAAGTCTCTAGCTTGCAACCTATTATATTTCTTTTTTTTTGTTATTGCTCTTCAATATCTTATAAAATAGCTTATTAATAGTTTTTAACCTTTTCCCACAGTATTTGAAAATCTTATATGAATTTCAGACATTTTTAGGCCAAAGATGCGTCTCTATTTTTTAAACATACTGTTGGAAAGATTCAAAGGACAAATGGCCACATAGTTACCTCTGAAGGATAAGGTAGGCCCACACCTGTTAATTAGTTTTTTAACTCAATACTTAATTAATTTTCCATGCAAAATTCTTACACATTAAGATTTGTCTAGAATGCTCTTAAAATGTCTATATCACATCCTAAGACAATGAAAAGCTTAGCCCATATGGATACATGTAAGACAGTGGAGGGGACAGGTCTTTCACTGTCATTCACTGAGCACGGACAGTTAAAAATAGAACCTGAATTGTATTGCATGGTGATGGTGGTTTTATAAACAGGATGCATATTGGCCCTCAGGAAGCCCCAAGTCAGGAACTTAGCTGGAAGGACTTTTACTTTCTGTTACCTCAGGATCCATTCACCATGTCCCATTCAGACACCACGTGTACTCTTTTCTCTCAATAAAAAAATTTAATTGAAAGTTTACTTTACTTACATGTCATTTATCCTTTTGGAGCAAACAGACCTGGAAACCTCAGTGCTGTGATCATGTGGCTTCGGACTACACCAGGCTTTGGGGCAAAGGCCGGGAGGGTGTGTCTGTAGGAGAGATGTTAGCATTTCTTTTTTGGGAGGGGATTTAATTGGAAAGACTATGGTGGTTCAGCTAAGAGAAGGGATCAAAATGAAACAAGCTGGTGTTTTCCTCCTCGTCCCTTAATGGACCATAATCCCGCTCATAAAAACCCACCACTTAAACCTTGGCAGTCTTCCTTTCCCAGGAGGCTTTATTACTAAGTATTAGCCTTGAATCAAGACACAGCTTCTCCAAGGTAGGTTTGTGTGCAGGCAATCGCTGAGGAGGAGAATGTGTTTGTGGGTGAGTCAGGGAACCCTGGCAGCCCTGCAGTAAGCCGTTAGTGGCCTTCTGAGGTCCTGGGAAGCTTTTCTGGGTGGAGAAAATATGCCTCAACCCATTCCTTACAAACCAAGGATGTTCTGAGTGATGAGCTGAAACCCACTGACACCCATCCTGGGAGCTTTGATTCTCTTTGAGTCCGTCGTCCTCTGGATACCTCACAAGAGGGGTCAGGACCTGAAGGCCTACAGGAAATGGAATTCCTCGCCCTAGAACACTCAAGCTCTGTGCTCCATTTGTTTATCAGCATGCTAATCAGATCAATATTGGCTTTTTTGTTTCCTTTGGATTTTTTTTTGAGACAGAGTCTCTACAGTCCTAGCTGTCTTGGAACTACTACATAGATCAGGCTGGCTTTGAACTCGCAGAGATCCATCTGTTTCTTTACCACTATACCTGGCCAACACTGGCTATTCTTGACCTTGGTTTTTAGCCCTGGACAGTTTTAGTCACAGACAGAACTATTCCATCCATTCTGAGCAGTCTCCTGAAGTCCTGCACGCTCTCTACCCCTCTCCATTATAGTAAGAAGTGGAGTCTTATGTAGCCCAAAGCCATTCTGTTCTGTCGTCCCACGAGGCCCTTATGTCAAGCAAGGGTGAGGGGTAAGGTATATTAGTATGATTCTAACAAAGAATGATTCATCAAAGTCTCTTTTTAAAGTACAACAGACTTCAGATCAATCTGGAATTTAAAAAGAAAAATGGGAGATGAAGTGTTTTCACTTAAAAAAAAATATGGTCTTACTTTCCAAATACATGACGGAATCCCTTAAATTTATGTTGTCTCGCTTGCACCAGAGCGCTCTGCAGACCCTCCAGAGGACAGCTGACTGGCTTTCCCACATCCACACCCTAGCAGCAGAGCTGGTTCCGTGACGGTTCAGAGGAAGAAGCGGTACTCATTTCTGTATCTGGAGTAAGTAGGGATCCTATGTAGGCAGCAGGCAATTATTCTGGTTGGATGAGGGCCAGGCCAGCTAGGATTTAGTTGTTCCTTTTACCATCTGATCTTTAATGATCCCATGTCCAGGCTGGCATTAATTTACACCTCATCCCAGAAAGGCACCTCTGAGATGGGGTGCCATTAGTGCCGTGTTTCTTGGCTCCAAGGAAGCAGCGTAGACACTAAGTGGATCTTGGAACTGCTTCTCAGAGGAGAGTGTATTCCAAAACAAGGGCAGGAGGTCACCCCAAGGCCATCATACTGGAAGCCAGTAACAGCCAGCCCAAGGGGCCAGTCCAGACACTGGGCATGTGCTGAGGGTGCTTCTTCACCAAAGGCTGTGGACGGCTCACTCAGCACCAAGCCCAGGGCTAGCAGCATCATGGTGTCCGATCAATCTGCCTTCTGTTACTGCAACAAAGTAACTCAAGGATCTACTTGGAGGCGGAGGAGAGGTGTATTTGGTTTCCTGGATACTTGGTTCTATATGTTGGGCTTTTGGTGTGCCAGAATGTCACTCATAACTCAGTGACATGGGCATTTAGAGAAATGGATCATAATATACATGCAAATATTCCAAAAACTGAAAAAACAAAACAAAGCAAAACCAAGAAACCCAAAAAACCACAAAAAAACAAAACAAAACAAAACAAAACAAAAACAAAATATAAAAATCCAATTCCAAACATCCTAGGCATGCTAGGTAAGGAATACTTAGGTTGTGTAACATTTTTAAAAGGCTATGAAAGCAGTTTGTACTAAGTCCTTACTGTATGCAGCTTCTGTTCTCAGGTTTTACATACACTCTGAGAAAAGGCACCAGTCCTTCCAGGGCCTCCAGGCAGAAGGTTGTCAATGGTTTCCAGTTCAGGGAAACAAAGTGTGGAGAGGAAGCTTTGCCCCAGGGCTGTCTGGAGAGCAGCCATACAGAGCTCTGCCTGCCTCTGCCTACCAAGTGCTGCGGTTAAAGGCGTGCACCACCACTGCTGGCTAAGAAATGTCTTTTAAAATATATTAAGTCATTCATAAAATGTTGGTGGGATTGCAAGATGGTACAACCGCTCTGGAAATCAGTCTGGCAGTTCCTCAGAAAATTGGACATGACATCTCCAGAGGACCCTGTCAGACCACTCCTGGGCATATACCCAGAGGATTCCCCTGCATACAATAAGACACATGCTCCACTATGTTCATAGCAGCCTTATTTATAATAGCCAGAAGCTGGAAAGAACCCAGATGTCCCTCAACGTAGGAGTGGATACAGAAAATGTGGTATATTTATACAATGGAATACTACTCAGCAATTAAAAATAATGAATTCATGCAATTTGTAGGCAAATGGTTGGATCTGGAAAATATCATCCTAAGTGAGTTAACCCAATCACAAAAGAACACACATGAAATGCAATCACTGACAAGTGGATATTAACGAGCCCGGAAGCTCTGAATACTCAAGACACAATTAGCTAAGCAAAAGATTCCCAAGAAAAAGGATGGAGAGGACCCTGGTCCGGAAAAGACTAAATCCAGTTTTGTAGGAGAGTACCAGAACAGAGAAATGGTGGGGAGGAGGGGTGATTGGGGAATGGGCGGGGGGGGGGCGGGGGGGGGGAGAGGACTTATGGGACATATGGTGAGGAGGGGAACTGGAACGGGGAAAGCCTTTGGAATGTAAACAAAGAATATAGAAAATAAAAATAAAGAAAAAAAATGACCGGATTATCTTAAGAGTCTCATCTTTTGGACAACTGTATTTTATTCCTTTTGTTGCTATAAACAAACAAACAAACAAACAAACAAAGAGCATTTCTAATTGTAACTAGGAAAATTTCATTTCAATAGAGCTGTTAAAAAACATTCCAACCAAGACAAATTTCTTTGAACTTTAATGAATAGTTGAACAGAACTTTTTCTCCTTTTTTTTGAAATAGCACCTTGTAACCTAGTCCAGGCTAGCCTTGAAATTGCTGCATAGCCTGAGCTGTCCTTCAGTTTACATCATCCTTTTACTGCAGCCGCCCGAGGGCTGAGGCCCACTGTAACACTCACTCAAACACATTAGTAAACTTGGAAAATCAGGCATAATGCAATGAGCTGGGCATTTAGAGAGATTGATTTCGGGGCACTTGGTGTTTCGTAGACTGCTTTTTATGAGCTAATTGTCTGGTACTGCTTAGTGCCAACTCACTCACCAAGATGGCAGGGTACGCCCTACAGTCTTGTGCCGACAATCTGCACGAGGCGGGGCGATTTGCCTTTAAGTGCATTGGTCTCTAACGAGCAACACGGGGCCCTGCCGAGGTGGTGTGGCAGAGAAGCTCAATGAGTCTGCCCAGGACAGCTTGGTGGCCGTCCCGCTAGTGAGAGAGCAGGTTTAGCATGCGAACCCAACTCCAGCTCCAAGTTTTATGGTCTTTCCCCGTCTCCTTCCACCTCATAAGAACATCAGCATGTGAGCACTAACATCCCTGTAAATATTTTTATGGAAACAGATATCAAGCCTGAGCTCTGAAGTCTTGTAAGGGCTTCCTGGGCTGCTTTTGTAGAATTATATTTATGTACTTCATTACTCACAAATTTTATGTGAGGAAGGCTGAAAAAAAAATCTACTCTACCCTCAAAACCCCAAAGCAGCCAACCTGTCCCCATGTGTAACAGATGCCGTTAAATGACTGCAGACTCACAGTTGAAAAATAGGAACACAGAAGGCTTCAATGACACCCCTCTCAAAGTAACAGCCTAGACAGAAAGCCATCGAAGAGAACTCTTGAGGATTGTGATAAATACACAGCCGTGTAACTCTCCACTATTGATGGTTTCTGGAAGGGGCGTGAACGGGGAAGGACCCAGTTTTCTTTAAGGGGCCCCTTGGGAGTTTGACCATGCTCCATTGAGAGTATATTGGTAACATAAATAAGCATTTTTTCTTCTTTTTTGGGGGGGTGCTCACAAAGGTGGGGAGGGAGGACTTGGGAGGACTGGGAGTGTGATCAGGATGCATGATGTGAAATTCCCAAATAATCAATAATCAATACAAATACTGTGTTAGAAAAAAGACCCTCCAAGTCCCCTGACACCCTAATACAGGAATCAAGAGATGGGCTGGGCTACATCTTTTGGCCCCATCCAGCCTTATAAGTCTTACGTCCACTTGATACGGAGAGACATCCACTAATTGGTTGGACAGACGACCTGACCATACTGCGACTCCAGGGGAATGGCTTCCAGGAAATGCTTCCATAGTCCCCGCGCTCCCAGACCCACCCGTGGACTTTCCTACTCTTTCCTTAGGAGCTCATTCTGTCAGTTTCCCTCCAGAGTGCTCAGGCCGTATGGAGGATTCCCACATGGTAGAGGCTTGGCTGTGCTGTGAAGACACAAGTCGACAAACATGTTTGATCTGCACAGTCCACGGATACTGGGTCTGTAGACACAGTGACAGAGAAGTTCACCGGGGCACAAGTTACGTGCCCAAATCGTTCCTACTGAGTATCTCATCGCGGGAAATGTGAGGCTCTGACCTCACTCTGTGGTGAGGACCTCGCTGAGGGACTGCTGTAAGCATGGTCCTCTCCTGAGTACTCTCCATCTCGCGCCTGCTGTGCACGCTCAGCTGTAGGTCTCTCCTTTCCCTCCCCATAAAACTTTTAATAAAAGATGACGTTCTTAAAAGAAAGGCTATTTTCTTCAAAATCCTTTTTGGTGGCCACCTAATAGTTTTTTTCCCCTAAAATACATATAATAAAAACAGGCCGTTAGCACGGGAGACGGTCTTTAAACAGGCTTGCACTTAGGGGACGCCCTGGGGACTCCCCCAGACTGCAGGGCTGTAGAGAGGTCGGTGGCTGCTCCGATCTGCAGCTGTGGAAATTTGTTTTTTAAACAGTTTTTATGGAGTTACAACACGACTCAGCCCTGTAACCAAAGGCTTACGCGTTCTGGTGAGATTTTTACTGACTCCCCTTTTCCAACGTCACCTTCATGGTCAAGAGAGTCCCAGGAGCCCCTGTTTCTATGTGTGAAGTATGGTATCTAGGCCAACTGCTTTCTTTGACATTTCTATCTTTAAAAGAGCAGAATTGCTCTTAACTGTATGTATGTTCTTTATATTTCGTACATATATGGACAAGACTAGTCACCCTAAAGTAGGCAGGAGAACGTTTATCGGCACCACTCTGTTAACGGCGTCCTGCAGCTGCCCTGCGACAGACTCAATATGCTGTTTTGCTTTTCAAGCTATCATGATGGGGCTGGGGCAACCCTATTTTAAAGCTAACACTGCCTTTTCACTTTCTAATGTGATTTTAGCTTCTCACTAATACGTTAAAAAAAAAGAAGGCTTTTATATTGTTTCAAATAAAATGTAAAGAAAAAAAGAAGAGAAGGTTCTTGTTCCAAATAAAGTGTCAAGGAAAATGTCAAAGATTAAAAATCATCTTAAATCATCTTATCATCTTGCTCCTGAAATGTTAAATGTTACTAGCTCTCTCTCTCTCTCTCTCTCTCTCTCTCTCTCTCTCTCTCTCTCTCTGTGTGTGTGTGTGTCTGTGTGTGTGTCTGTGTGTACTCTGTGTGTACTCTGTGTGGTTGTTTGGCCATGCATTATAATTTAAAATTTGAAAAAAGAAATCTGGAAAACTATGTGTTTGCATTGAAAGTGGATGAACAGGCGTGCCCAGCGAGCCTCCAAAGTAATAATTAAACCTGAGGAAGCAGTTACTTTGAGGCTTGGGGAGGGTAGAGAGCAGAAGAATCTTAAAACAAGGAGCTGTCTTAAGAGGGAACAGCATGAACGTGGCTCCTGTCAGGACTCTTCACGCTGACCTGGGCAGCTGAGGAGCAGTGCCGCCATGAAGGGTGTTGAGAGAGGAAATGAGTGAGATGCAGATAAACGTGCTGGGAGCTAAGGCTGGAGCCCGTAAGGTCAGGATAAAGGCTCTGGAAGTGATAGATGCAACTGTGGGGATTTGCACAACTCAGCTGCACACAAGCCACAGCCTTCAGGAGAGCTTGGTCCAGGAAAACAGGAGGAAGAAGCCTCGCCATTTGTTAATGTCACCAAGAAATGCTGGAGGGAAGGGCTCATTTGTCAGGTGCTTGGAGCATCCTGTGCTATGGATGGAAAGGTACAGAGAGGCCCCCTGGAGACTCTGCTTCTAGGGAGAGCCATTCTCAAGCCAAATAGCGTCTCAAACCACAGACAACCTTTTCCAGTGCTTTCAGTCTAGGAAGGACCCTCAGTTTTCCACAGCTACTACTGTGGAAACTGGGTTTTTATGAATGAACCCATCTCCATTCTAAATTTCCCCACTCCTCTGGCTTCTGTTTTATAAAGTGCCTTTCCTTTAGATAAACAACAACGGTACCAACACACAAAACAGGGTTTCACGCTCCTCTATTCTATGTTACTTTTTTAGAAAAAATGGAAATATTTAGTAATTTTATGATGGACAATCTTTAAAAAATATTACATACAATTTGAGGCCCCAAACAGGAGCAAGAGACTCAAGGAGCCCCGTGTGCACACTGTCCGGCTTCAGTAACGTTTGCAGCCGCGGAGACAAGTCTTTCTAAGCTGCCAGCACCAACCTTTGACTCTTCTTTGATTTGTTCAGCAAAGAGGCATAAACATGCAGTCTGTGTAAATCTTTGGGAAATTTTGGCCATTCAAACCCATTATAAAGGGATGGGTTTTGTCGATGTGAATAACCATCTCCTATTTTGTAGTGTAATAACCTCTATCTTCTGCTCGCTTCAGTGGGGAATACTTTCTGCAATGCACTGGACCAGGAATCTGCTGTTAAGATTATGCAAACTGATAATTTCAGTTGGAGAGTGATGAAGTGTCTTTTCTTCCTTCCTTCCTTCCTTCCTTCCTTCCTCTCTCTGTCCCTTCGTCTTTCTCCTCTCTCTCTCTCTCTCTCTCTCTCTCTCTCTCTCTCTCTCTCTCTCATTTTTCAAGTTGTTTTTAATGCTGTTAGGAGATTGGACCCAGAGATTTCTGTGGTAAAGTGTGTTTAAAGAATTCCAAACGAATAACTGTGTGGTTCATATTTTATGGTCAGTCTGGTAAGAGAAAATGAAAGCCACTTGATTCCAGCATCAGTGTCAGGAACATCTTAATCCTGTAATTGTTTGCTTTCAGTGGAACTTGTGGAGCACTAGTGGGCCCAGGAGTTCACTCCCAGGGTGTTAGCACCTGGCTGGGAGAGAGGACAGCTCACTTCAGTGCAGCCTGTGTGTGACTCCTCTGGTGAGCTCTGGGGCCGTCGCTGGGAACATTCCTAACAGCCATTCTCTAGTCTCTGAGAGAATCCTAGACCTGTCTGGGGTGGTAGTGTGCCTCACCTGACTACATGTCTCAGCTTCTTCAGGGAGAGAGTAGAATTTGCTGGTGGTTTGGGGGAAAGATTTTTCTTGCGTAAGCCAGCCATGGCAGCTCATGGAATTCCAGCACTGGGGAGGTGTAGCAGGAGTAGCAGGGGTTCAAGGCCAGCCTCAGGGGTCTGGGCAGTGGGAAACCCTGTTTCAAAACAACAGAAACAAATAAAATAAGAGAAACTTTTTTTGGTATAGGCTGGTGCAAACTTCTTCCATTTTTCTTTCTGACCGAGTGGCACTGGAGGCAGACGAACATCCTCGGAGTATGCAGTAAGAAATCTGTAAAGACAGGACAAGGGGAAAGGTAGGGACCTGAGTCAGGCTGTGGGACTCCTCCTCAGCCTGGTCAGACACCTAAAGGCTTCTCATTGCGTTTGAGAAATAAATCATGTTTACTTGATAGGTTTCTGTCACACACATAGAAACGTAACTGCAATAGGCCTATGCATACTGTATTAGAACATCTGGTTTTTGTTTGTTTGTTTGTTTCCTCCACAATCTTGGGTAACACCACTTTGTATGCCTTTTGTTTCGAAATTTTTAAATTTTATTTATTTATTTATTTATTATTCATTCATTCATTCATTTATTGTATACGCCTGTTTTGTCTGTATATGCCTGTGTACCACATACATGCTTGGTGCCCTCAAAGGCCGATAGATCTCCTAGGACTAGACTTACAGACAGTTGGGGCCATCATGTGGGTGCTGGGAATTCAACCCTGGTCCTCTGAAGAGCAACCAACGCTTTTAATCGCTGAGCCATCTCTCCAGTCCTACTTTGTGTATCTTGAATTAGGGAAGCCAAGACCAGGGTCAGTTTTCCAGGTCTTGATATCCTTCTTGGAAAAAAAAATCCATCTTTTCTTTTGAGAGTCTACTGAAAATGTTGTTTAAGGAAAGAACACTCTCATTCCCGGGTGAGCTGGGCAACCAAGGGAATCCCTTGGACAGAAGCTTTCCATGCGATGGTCCAAATACTTTTTAGATGTGTTCCAGGGCCTCTGCTAACACAGCTTTGTTCTCCGTGTTTACCAGTAACGAAGAAACGATCCTGAAAATGTAGGTTTGCATACTTATACTTAGAAACAATTTTGCTGTTTGATAAAGTAGGTAACAAGGTGGGGGTGTCTCATTCTGAGGGGTAAGTCAGACTGGGGTGCTATCACCAAATGCCTTCAGATGCTCTGAGAGGGCGAGCGAAGGAACCGGAAGTGAAGGCGGGTCTTTTCTAGAAGTGACTGATTTCCTAACACAATAATCCACATGACGGGGCAAATGGGTTGGAGGTGGAGGATAATCTGACTTGTCTCAGGGCCACCAACACTGTGAACAACAGTGACAATACGGCCTGGAGCACCAGACCCTTTGAGAGACTCTGCTTGCTTCATGGAGGAGAAAATGCTCAAAGCACCACGCTGCCTCTTATTTTCCTGTTTACACTGGGCACATAGTGTGCCGGGGCTGTTAACACAGGATGCTGTATAAATCTAAGAGGGCAAAAAAGCAGCACTGATTTTTTTTTTAAAGATGGTGAATTTCCTAGCAATTCATCTTGAACACAGAACTTCAGCGTTCTCCCATCTCTGTGATGCTTCCTGCTCCAGTGGATAAATTATGACTCGCAGACCTTGGCATTTCATTAAACCCAAAGCATTTGACAAACTGAGTTTTCAGAAAGTTTTTTTCCGTGAGTTTATTTTTTTTTTTTTTGAGGGAGGAGGAATTTATGAGGATTAAGTCGACTTAATCCTTGCTTTTTGGAGATGTCTAAAAAAAAAGTTCTTTCTGTAAACAATGGGATTGTGTGGAGGAGATTGAAGACCAAGACCCTATGTCAGCTCAGCCTGTAGAAGGAAGCTTGAGCGCCCTTTGCAGGCCCCTGGGTGCAGGCCCAGAGGTCGGTCCTATCAGCTAATTGTGCTGTCGGAGGCCTGGCAGGCTGCCACCCTCACCTGAGCCGCTGGCTCCCGAGCCGGGGTTGTCTGTGCACTCACTCACTCCTGCTAACCACTGCGAAATCATTCACAGGCCTTGGACAGAGCAGATGTAAGGTGATTTATTTATATATTTTGACTAATAATCTTAACTTGTCATTTAGTTTTTAAAATTTGATAAACGGGCTGGGAGGTTGGAGAGGGAGCTGTTTGTGTTAAATTTATGACCCTGCTTCCTGGCATTTTGGGGTTGGTTATTGCTTTTGGATTTCTTTTTGTGAGGATGGTGTGTGTGTGTGTGTGTGTGTGTGTGTGTGTGTGTGTGTGTGTAAGAAGTCTCCTGCTCACCCCTTTCTGTTTTTTCCAAGTTTATTAGTATGTTGTTTCCCAGAGCCATCTTTCAGGAACATGGCGTATCAATAGAATGTAGAGTGTGTTTGCACATTCTTATACGCTAACACAGGAAAACTGAAAACACGTGAACACAGTATTTTATTAGCCCAGTCTTTGTCTTTCCTTACAGTTTACACACAGCATAAAGGTTTTTGGCATTTTACCAACAATTTGGCTATTTCAAGAGGTAAAACAGAAGGCTCAAATTCCCAAATAGATTTCCTTGTCTCCCGAGGTAGTGTGCCGTCACTCGGAATCCGCTGATGGCCGTGATCCCATACCCTGAGCCGATGAGAGATACTGTCTCTTCCTAAGCCTTTCTTGTCTGTTTCTATGACCACAGAGAAGTGGACAGGAAGCTGCGAGGCTGTGTTTGGATATTTCCTGTGACTGCAGCAATTGCCTGGGGGATACTATGAGTAATACGGTTGGCTGCTCATTTCGACTGAATGCACAGTTGACTGACTCGTTTCCTGTGCGTCTCTGCCCATGCTGACATATGTCCATGTGGCTTGGATTAAACAGAAAGCACAGGCAAAGAAAGTCAGGGATGTGGTAATTATTTGGATAATTCAGATCAAAAACTACTTTTCCATGACATATGTTCAAGGGAAAGATGGCTTTATATTTGGGGCCTTATTTAGATCAGACTTTGGCCAATTTTCTAGAGAGTAACTATTCCAGAATGTGCAGGCTACACAGTCTTGTTGTAACCGTGCAACTTTTTGTGATATCACAAAAAATCGCCTTAGGACATTACCCAGGATGGGAAGTTGTCTCAATGAAAACTTACCTGTGGGCTGGGGAGGTACCTCAATCGATGACTCTTGCTTTGTGAGCAATGAGGACTTGACGTAGATGCCTAGAATTTAAATAAGAAAGCCAGGAGATCTCATAGTCCCAGTCCTGGGGATGCAGGACCGGAGGATCCTACAGTGCGCCAGCCAGCCAGCCAACCAGCCTTGGCTACTGGGCGTGCTCCACGATTTGCCCCCCAAACAAATAGATGGCACCCGGGGAATGATATTCAAGTGGACCTTTATCCTCCACATGCATGCATGTATGTGGATATTCTCCACTTCCTGAGTCTTGCAATCCATCTGTAAAGAGAGAGAGAGAGAGAGAGAGAGAGAGAGAGAGAGAGAGAGAGAGAGAGAGAGAGAGATGGTGGTTCCAGACATGGCTCATGGGCTTTGGTTCACCATCCTTTGATAAAGTCCATCTTCCCTTTTTATTATACATGAGCAAATGGACCCACAGCAGGACAAAGAAAAACACTCAAAATTACCTGGACAGCGATGTGGATTGAACTCCTCTCATTTCTGGCTATCAGATGCCATACTTCCTCACCCAGACACCTTCTTTTACATATACCCCAGGTGTAGTCATTGTCTAAGTTGTATCAACCAGGCCAGGTAGTGAGTAAACTGCCTTCTGGGAGAGGCAGGTGTGTGTGTGTGTGTGTGTGTGTGTGTGTGTGTGTGTGCATGTCTGTGTGTGGTGTTGTGTAGCATGCATGGTGTATGTGTGTATGTGGGCGCGTACATGTGTATTGTGTGTATGGTGTTTGTATACATGTGTATTGTGTGTATGATGTGTGTGTGTCCATGTGTATTGTATGTGCATGTGTGTAGTCTATCAGTGCTATTTATGGAGGTTAAAGTGGATCAAATGGGCGTAAGCTGAGGTGTCTGCAAGCTCCCTGATTTTAGGATTTACAGTGTTTTCCTCCCTCCTGCCTCCTGCCAATCTTCTTGGTTGTTTCATGCCTTTCTGTGCTCACACTGTGAAGATCGGGGCTCAGGTCTGGCTTGGTGTGCCGACAGCCTGCTGAAGGGAGGGAGCGCTGTCTCCAAGCTGCGGAATGGAAACAGAAGAAATGACGTGCAGAGTCTGAGGTAGAGAGGACACGGTGTAGGCGGTGCTGGGCCACACGGCGCAGCCCTTAACTGTGCCCTCGCCTGTGGTGGGCAGCTGAGGCTCTGTCGGAACCGTGAGCCCTAATCTCTGCAGGACGATCACATGGCACCAACCAAGAGAAGCAGTGGCCATCCCCACAGGTGACCAGAGATGCTGGCCGAGGGCTTGGGAAGGTGAAAGCACAGCCTTCTCCACACGTACTCCCTGTAGTGTAGACGACTTACTGGCAGCAGAGAGAATGGTACCCTCAGCAGACAGAGGCAGAGAAGGGGGTGGAAGGATAATCTGAGTCTATCCCTTTTTGCAATGTTGTAGCACCTTTGACCTCTGAGGTCTCCTTTGTCTCCACCTTTGACCTCTGAGGTTCCCCCCTGGTCTCCGTGAACCATCTCTCTACTGCCCTGTTTATTTCACTTCAGCTATTTTTAGGTGAGAAGCTGACAGCCACAGTCAAGAGGTTCCCACTGTTTCCCCCACCACCTCCTTGGTCAAACTGTCTGTCTTCAAATGTCATGTTGTATATAGAATCCATATTTATGTAGAAAATCTGGTTCTTTTTAACAAAACTGATGGAGCTTTATTTCTCTTATATTCCTGACATTCCTATGAGAAGCAAAGGCTACCTTTCAATGTCTTCTTAAGAAGAAATACGATTCTATCCAGAACTCTATGAATCTGTGCCTCCACACCCCCAGGACTGCCCCTCCTCCATTTCTGTTCCCTCCCTGCGAAGCCATGGTTGCTATCTGGCGACTTCGCTGTTGGGCAAATAATAAGAACAAATAATGAAATTTCTACAGGCATAAGGCACTGTAACAGAATCCGGCAACCGTGTGAGAGCACAATTAGCTGTGCTAGGACATTTGTCATGAGGTGCGGTCATCGGCTCACGTGACTGGTTTCTGATCCGACGAAGCAGAAGTCAGAACAGCTTCCGGTAAGCAGAGATCTGGAAGCAAACACAGTCAGTGTTCATAAACAAACTATAAATTTCAGGGCAGAAAAATTCCATTCCATATATTAAGTTTTTGGAGGAGGCGAGAACAGCATAGTTTTGAGAAACAACATGCCTCCAAGTGTCCACTTGACTGTGCACTGTGATCCAAGCCAAAATGATTCAGAGTTCATCGGGAAAGAAAACTGCAGCCATATTGATTCCTAGTAGTAATAACTAATGTAAAGTTCACAATGTTAAGCTTTGATATCTACAGACACCCATAGAACTATCAGGATTTATAGTATTTCTAACCTCCCAATAAGTGCCCAAGTGTTTCCTCTAAGTGAGAGTCTCCACTGAAGGCAACTGTCGCTCTGAACTTTGTCTCCACAGCTTAGTCCTGTGTGTTCTTAAGTGCCATATAAATGGAGCTACACGATATATTCTCTTTCAGGGTTGGTCTTCCTTCCTTCCTTCCTTCCTTCCTTCCTTCCTTCCTTCCTTCCTTCCTTCCTTTATTTCTTTTTAGATTTATTTATTTATTATATGTAAGTACACCAGAAGAGGGTGTCAGATCTCATTATAGATGGTTGTGAGCCACCACATGGTCGCTGGGACTTGAACTCAGGACCTCTGGAAGAGCAGCCAGTGCTCTTAACCACTGAGCCGTCTCTCCAGCCACCACCACCCCCACCCAGGGTTGGTTTTTCAACTCGACGGTATTTCTTTGAATATTAGCCATGTTGTCAGAGTTCACAATTTATTTAATCATTTTGCTACTGATAGAAATTCAGAATGTTTCTAGCTTGGGATTATTATACACCGAGGTAATAAAGTGTCCTCATAGATACCTGTGAGTTCACACGGACATCCTTTTAATGAACATAGATGGGTGCATCATAGGATAGGTGTGTGCTTAGCTCTGAGAGACTTCCCAGCTCTGTAGCTTTACCACCTCTGTTGATAGCTGCCAGTCAGCTCTTACTGCAGACAGAGGGACTTGATCTATATTTTTGGAGTCCTGGATGAAAGTGGTCCAAGATCAAGGTGCTGGCAGTCTTGGTTTCTGAGGAAGACTCTGTTTCTGGCTAAGGACAGATGCCTTCCTGCTGTGACAGCCCTCGGCTTTCCCTCTGCTAGGCATAGTGCCCCTTGGCATCTCTTTCTCTTAAAGGATATTAATTATTTTGGGTTACATCCCCACCTCTTTGAATTTATAGGACCCATTTCCAAATACTCATTGGTCCACTTCCAAATACCAGTGCAGAGGAAGTTAGGGTGTCAATTTATAACTTTGGGGAAATAGTCAGTGTATAGCAGTGATCTTCAATTAATATTTCAGTGAGGTTTTTATCCAGATGTCACTTATAACTAATGATGTTAAACAATTTCATTTTTTAAATTAGGTATATTATTTATTTACACTTCAAATGTTGTCCCCTTTCCAGGTTTCCCCCTCCCCCGAAAATCCCATAAGCCATCGCCCCTTTCCCAATCAACCCACCCCCGGTTGAACAACTTCTGTATGCTGACTGACCACCAGATACTTTTTTTTTTTAATAAGTGACTGCTCAAGGCATCCACAGAGAATCATAGGTTCATCATTCCCCATGCAGGCTTGAAGGAGAGCTCGATGCATCCTGGATACTGGTCCTCTGGCAGGCATTTGACTTACAGTCTCTCTTCTCTCTATAGCTGCTAATTCATCCATTCTTTCTCTTTCCCTCTCCCTCTCTGTCAGAGAACAAGCCCAGGCTCTCACACTTGCTAGGTAGGCAGGCCACCACTTAATTCTCCTTGTGTGTTACTGAGATAAACAGATGTTCTTAGTGTGAAGAGAGCCCAGGTTTTGAAACTTTAATAGTGGACGCCTTTTGTTTATTCTTTGGACATCTTTGCCCACAGTAAATTTATGATTGCGTCCCATGTGTACTTCTAGAAGCTGTGTAAGTTTGATTCTTTACTTTCTAGAGAAAGATCCATTTGGTACATTTCCACCTAACAGAGCACTAGTGTGCTTTTACATCAGATCTTCAGACTACATGTGTGGGCGGTTTTGAGGTTCTCCGCTTTGTGCTGTTGGCCCATGTGTCTTTGTGTTTTCCTCACTGTCTGTGCTGTGGTGGCTCTGTATAGTCATCTGATAGTGTACATCCATTAGATTTAAGCTGTGAATTGCCCCCAGAGGCTTCTTTCTAGTTTCACAAATGTGCAAGCAGCTTGTCTTAAAAAGCCTGCTATAATTTTTATTGGGATCCTATTGAATTAATACAGGAACATAGAATCTACATCTCCATTATATTAAGTCTTCTAATTTATGAAAGTGGTCTATCCTTGATTTATTTCAGTCTTGCAAGAGTTTTCTCAAAATGCTTTGTGTTTTTGGTAGATCTTTCTCTTTCTTATTACATTTATTTCTAGACAATTAACAAGTTTTGGTACTATTGCTTTCAACACTAAAAAATATAATTTTTAACTGTTTTCAGGAAATGTGCAATTATTTTTATGTAAAGAATCTTGTTAAGTTACTTTATTTTTAAAGACTTGCTTATTTTTATTTTATGTGTATGAGTGTTTTGCTTGCATGTGTGCATATGTACTGTTTGTATGTCTGGTGCCTGTGGAGACCAGAAGAAGGTATCAGAGTCCCTGGTTAGGAGCTGCCTTGTGGATGCTGGAATTGAACCTGGGTCCTGTGGGAGAGCAAGCAGCGTTCTTACCCACGGAGCATCCCTCGGGCCTCACTGGGTGGCTTTAGGCAGGTTTAAGGTTGTAGTTTTGCTTGCCCTCCATATGTTTAGTCTCTCATGCCATGAATAGTGCTGCTGTCCTGTTTTTCTTTTAAAGATTTATTTTTGAGTTTTCCAACTTATTTCTTTCACATTTTGAAATTCTCTTCAAGGTTTTTATTTTTAACTATTAATTTTTCTTACATTGTACTAGGATGTTTTCTATGATAAGGAATTAAAGGAACATTAGAGTTGCCTTGATTTCTTCCTCACTACAAGACATACTTTGAAGATATCTTTTTTTTTTTTTATCAGATTAAGGGCTTTCTCTATTATTCTTAATTTTTGTTTTAATCACAAGACACATTGAATTTTGTTAATGTTTTGTGGTTCATTGAGATGAATATATTTCTCTGCTTTATTGTTTTAGTGTGGTGAGCTACTGCATTTACAATGTAAGCATTCCTGGGATGATTGGTCCCCATTTGGTCAGTGTGTGCTATCTTTTTGTGGCGTTATTAAATTTGCTGTTAGTATTTTACTCTGCCTTTTTGAATATATAATTTTACTCTCTGTAACAGGCTTTGATATTAGTGTTGTGATATTAGTGTTTGATATTAGTGTTCTCTAGAAAGGTTCTGTAAGATTTGACAAGAAAGCCACTTGGGTATGTGGTTCTTTTTTGTGGGATGTTTTATTTTATTTTTTTATTTTCTAAGTTCTTTGTTTACATTCCAAATGATTTCCCCTTTCCTGGTCCCCCCCCCCATAATCCCCATAAGCCCTCTTTCTTCTGCCCATTCCCCAATCAACCCCTTCCCACTTCTCTGTCCTGGTAATCCTGTGAGATGTTTAAAAAGTAAATTATAAATTAATTTCCCTCCCTCTCTCCTTCCTTCCTTCCTTCCTTCCTTCCTTCCTTCCTTCCTTCCTTCCTTCCCTCCTTCCCTTCTTCCCTCCTTCCTTCCCTCCTTCCCTCCCTCCCTCCCTCTCTCCCTCCCTTCTTCTCTTCCTTTCTTCCATAGCCTGTCTTGTCTTGTAAAACTCTTACACCACACAGGTTGGCCTTAAGCTTGTGTCCTTCCTGCCTCAGCCTCCTGACTGCGGCACACCTTTACGTGCTCAGCTGATTAAATTTTGTTTAATAAAGTCAAGAACAGCCAGACTTTCTGTTTCTTCTTGAGTCAGTTTTATAGTGTGTATGAATCTCATATTTCCTCATACTATCCTAATATGTGTTCTTAGTGTCCACAGCATGTGTAGTGAGCTCTGTTCTTAAAACCAGTCTTCTGGAATTCATTAATTTTATTAATCTTTTAAAGGAACAAACACTTGGATTTATTGATTTTTCCCTCACGCATGCATATTTTAGGCTTCATTAACGTTGGGCTCCCCTATCATAGTAACTGTCTGCCTCCTTTGGATGTCAGTTGCTGGTCTCCCACAAAGCTTCTAGTGATGAAATACATTGTTAATCTTCAAATGTTATCTTTGAACATATATGTATCTGCTCAACCTTTTTATCTGTGTTTTTAACTTTATAAATATTCCTCTAAGCACAGCATTAGCTGCACTTTCTATTTTGATTTCTTTGATGACTTGTGGTATATTTAAATGTGTTAATTAATTTCCAAAGATTTGATGAAAGTGGTCTATCCTTGATTTATTTCAGTCGTGAAATGATGTTCTGATCTTAATCTAACGTTTGTTGAGATTTATTTTATTATCTGGTATACAGTTTATTTTTGTTTCCTATGCTCTTGGAAAGGATGTACATTCTCCAGATGTTGGGTGGAGCATTCATTCTAGTTAGGTCATGTTGGTTAATCATGTTGTTCAATTTTTATGTGACTTTTGCTGATCTTTTATTGGCACATACTATCAGTTCTTGAGACAGATATGTCAAAGGCTTTCCTGCCACCCCAGGCCATATGGCACTCCTTAGAGCTGTGGCCTGTCCTCATTCCTGTGCCCTCATGGACCAGGCATCTTCAAGATGAGCCTGTGGCCGGTGTAGAAAATTCAGAGTGACGTATGAGTGACAAATTAATGCTTATCAATTGCATGGGATAAAATAAACACATGTATAAGTGTGCGTGCTGAATGTGTGTGTTACATGTGTGTGCTGCATGTGTGTATACATGTGTGTATGTGCTGTGTGTATTCCATGTGTATGTGTGTGTATGCTACATGTGTGTGTGCTGCATGTGCATGTGCTGCATGTTTATGGGTATACACTGCATGTGTGTTGCATATGTGTGCTGTCTGTGTGCTGCATGTGTATGTGCGTGCACATGTGTGCAAGTGTGTGTTCATGTTCTTCTGTGCCTGTGTGTATATCAGAGGTTGACATAGGGTGCCCTCCTCTGTTACTCATGTCCTTAGTGTTTGAGACAGGCTTTCTCAGTGAACCCACAACTCTGTCATTTGGGTAGGTGGGTTAGCTAGTGAGCTCTCGGTATCACCTGTCCCTGCCTCCTAGTGCTGGGATGACAGACCTGAGTTGCCTCTCCTCTCCCACCTGCCTTTTTTGCTTGAATATTTCCATTTCTTCTTACCCAGTGTGTTTGATCAGACCTGTCCACCATTGCTTCCCCAAGTGTCTCCCACCCTATTACCCTCTCAACTCCTTATCTTCTTCATACACTTTCAAATTCTTTATTAATAACTTCCAGCCAGTGCTGCCCATGTGTGCATTGGTGCCATGGTGTCATCCACTGGGGCATGGGAGACTGAGGAGAGGCACCATCAGCACCATCAACTGCCAATACCTCCTCCATCAAGGGGAGGCCTCAGGGCCTGCCCCCTACTCATACTAGAATTTTGACTCTCTTGATCTTGTGCTGGTTGTACAGGTAACCACAGGAGTTGTTGTGCAATTGGCCATGCCATGTCCAGAAGTCTGCACGTCCCAGCTCCCCTCCTCAGCTCTTACGTTCTCGCCACTCTCTCTCCCAAGCCTTGACTGGGGGGAAGTTGATGAAGATGACGGATCTAAAGCTGTACATTCACAGCTGCATACATTGGCACTCTTGACTGGTTATGAGTTTCTGCATTAACCACTGTACTCTACGAAACACAAATCAATGGACATAAATATAAATATCTTGAAGACAGTTTGACAGCATGACCATTTAGTATAACACTAGTAGATTCCCTTCCAGGTCATATGGTCCCCCAAGGTATGGGATTACCACCAGGCAGGAAATTCTTCTTGTGGAACAGGCCTCACAATCAGTTAGAAAGTGGTTGGTCACCATGGGACTGTTAATGTCACTATTGTACCAGTGGGCACATCTTGCCAGGCAGGTGGATATTATAATATGCAGAGTCCAGCACTGGGTGAGACCATTGGTATCTTCCCTGCTCCCAACCCCCCAGCAGCCTGCATAGTACCTTTTGGTCCTATGAAATCTAGTGAGCAGGGGAAGACTTTTGTATACACCACTAACAAAATAGGTGATGTCTTCAGCGTAAAGAATCACCATCTGGTTACGGACAACCAGGAGCAATGGCGGTCGGCTGTGCTGCTTTGGCTGATTCCCGGGCTTCCAGGATCATTAGTTCATGGATTGGGGGATCTCATGCCTGACATGAGCATTTCATATACTGACTCGTGTATTCTGGGAGTAGCATTGTTCACCTGTGGTGTGTAACTTCTGCTCAAACTTTATATACATGCACACACACATTCTAGTTACTTTACAAGCTAGTGTGTTTCTGTAAGACCTCTTCATCCCATGCCTGACTTTTTGTTGTTGTTTATTTTTGAGATTGTATTTTGACTGCATTTCTTCCTTTTCATTCCTCCCTCTAAACCCTCCAGTATACATACCTCTCCCCACTCTCCTTCAAATTCATGATTTCTTTTTTATCAACTGTTATTGCATGAATACATGTATTTGCGCATATACCTACATATCTACATATTCCTGAATACAGCCTGTTGAGTCCATAAAATGTTGCGTATATTTTCATGCTTGACCACATGTCACTGAACAACCAATTGGCGTGCTCTTCCCTGGGAAGGACAACTTCCCCTGCTCCCAGCTTTACTCAACTGCTTGTAGCCCAGTGATTTTCAGCCTTCCTAATGCTGACCTTCAACCATAAGATTATCTTTTTACTACTTCACAACTGTAATTTTGCTACTGTTATAAATTGTCATATAAATATCTGATGTGCAGGACATCTGATTTGTGACCTCCAAAGAGATTGCAACCCATAGGTTGAGAACCAGTGTTCTATGTGAAGATACCATGGAGTGGGAACAACTACAACAGAGATGCCAGGAGCACAGAGGACGCTCCAACCAGACAAGAAGGTATGTTTGCTTGTTCAGCAAATTCCCTCCTCACCCCTCTCTCTGTTTTTCGAGACAGGGTTTCTCTGTATAGCCCTGGCTGTCCTGGAACTCAGTCTGTAGACCAGACTGGCCTCGAACTCAGAAAGTCACCTACGTTTGCCTCCCCAGTGCTGGAATTAAAGGCGTGTGCCACCACTGCCCAGTGCAAATTCTCAATTGGAAGTGGGATCAACACTTCAGCAGTAACTGAAGTAGGAACTCACATATCTCGGATCCTATTTTCATCTGGTGAATGTTTCCTTGGTTGGCATTGGGGCTAACCAAGGCTGTCAGCAGTTGCACTTGGTACCGTGAGAAGCTACCCAGTGAGCATAGTTATGGTCTCCCTTACCCAAGTCTAAAGGTTTTCTGACTAGGGTCAAATGAACAGAAAGTCTTTAGCATGGTGTCTGTCCATAGAAAGGATCAACATGGCCACAGGCTATATCAGCCTCTCACTGGGAAAAGGAGTCCCCTGCTGGGTTAGTGTTAGAGACAAGTCTCTAGCTGCAGAGCCCAGAAGACAGAAAAAGGGAGAATAGAGGTCCACTGGTCTGGGGCCTTACAAACAGTGCCAGGAATTTCTCACAATAACCCCCCGAGCCATTCTGAGCTGTATCAGGCTATACTCACTACCTTATTTTACGCTGATGCAGCTGAAAGTCAACACATCCCAGACAGCCATGCCTGGCACATCATTTCTGTCCAAATGTAGAAGATCCCTTCACCAATCAGAAGTCAACCCAAAAATAACTGGACCCGCTTCCTTCTGCTCCGACTGGGATCTGTTAGCACTCATCGCTTTCCGAGAACCACGGGGAGTCACATCTTAGGAAAACATTCCTGCCAGCCACTGAAGGAGGGCTGGTGGTTCTGGCGCAGCAGGGGCTCTGGCAGGAATGGAAGCCTGGACTCGAGGTGATGGAGGGCACATCCACACCCATGACTTCATGCTGGTAGAACAGCCAGGCTGGTCTCCAGTAATGGCAAACAGTACCCAGGGCAAAGGTGAGCCTACGTTGAGAGAAATGGTAGTTCAAAGTTCAAGCTAGGCACACTCTGTGTCAGATCCATCAACCCTACGGGGAGGGGGCTTCTTTCTGGCAGGCAGCTTTGACAACATTTTAGAAGTTTCTCTGGCTAATCAGGTAATCAGGCTGCGGTTGATTAGTGATGCCTGTCATGTGGCCAGAAGGGGCTGGTTGATTCAGGATTTCTTTCAAATTTTAATTTTTAGAAATGAACTCGTCTACCTATGGGACAAGTTGAGGATTCTGTAGAGTTGCAAAATGAAAACAGTAATTCCTCCAGTTTCTTTTTATTACAACAGTATCAAGTGTATGAGAGTTGAGAGGGAGCCCGTGTCCCATCCACTAGCTTTATCCACGATGATTGCTTTTCTTATCTATCCCAGAAGCCTTCCCTCCAGGCCCTGCTAATCCACATGTGCTTCTCCTTTACAGCATTTCTCATTAAAGCTTCCTTAGCCCACCAGCCCTGGGCAGAACTTTGACTCGCTTGTTCCTGAACATATGAATAGAGCATCTGGTTGCACACACACACACACACACACACACACACACACACACACGCATGTACACAGTATTCTCTTTGTTAAAATTATTTACTTATTTTTATATGGTCATTTTGTCTGCATGCATGTCTGTGTACCACTTGCATGCTTGTTGTCTGTGTGGGCCACGAGAGGGTGTCAGATTTGGGGGGATTTGAATAACAGATACTTGTGGGCTACCATGTGAATGTTGGGAATTGAACCTGGGTTCTCTGGGAGAGCAGTGCTCTTGACTGCTGAGCTGTCACTCCAGCCCGACTCAGTATTTTTCTATGTGCACATTTTACTTCTTCAAAGAGAATTACAACTTGCTTAAGGCGGAGGCCTCATTTTCATCTCTTGTATGTGAGTCTCCTAATCCTTAAGACACTTACCATGGTTACACAGAGAGTAACTTCTTATTCTCTGAGGAACTGGTATTAATTCAGGATAGAGGGTATACTGTGTATTTCAAGCCACATGGACTCGGTTACCACTTTTGGTTCTGTGGCACAGGCTGAGTGAAAATCCCCCCAGTTATCCTGAGCTAATGTGTGACTGGGAGAAGTAACTCAACTTTCCCAGCCTGCCTCTACTCACAGGTTAGGTGGGAATGGTATGTGGCTAGGTAGGATGTATTAGGGGCATGTAGAGCTATGAATCGATCAATGAGCACCATGCCAAGTTCAGCTTCCTTTTGCCTCAATGGGATCTCTGCAGTAATTTTTTCAGTCTCTTCCCCAGGACTGCACATTATCAAGATGCTGTTGGAAAAGCAGAGATTCAACTGTAAAGCAACACCTAGGATCACTTCGGCATGGTAGTAAGGTAAAATTATGCATGGGGTTTGCTCACATCAGCATAGTAAATTGTCCCCAGGGTCAAGCCAAGCTGAACAGGAAGACATGTGGATGAAATATTATCATAGGAGCAAAGACGTGAGAAACTGTTCAAAGCAGCTGAGTGATGATTTGTGACCAACTTTTCATCATCCTTTTGGCTAGTATCTGCAGACACACCCAAGGCCCTAAGTCCCTGAAGATGGTGAAGAAGAAACAGGATGTGTATGATTTTTTTGTGTCTGTGTGTATGTGTGTGTGTGCGTGCATGCATGTGTGTGTGTGTGTGTGAGAGAGAGAGAGCACACGCATGTGCTTTTTTAATTCAACTGTTGTATATGCTAAATGGTTGAAAGTGGAAGAATGTGCTCAGCTTTGCTTGTAATTGAATTTTCTACAGGATAAGTAAGAGTTAGAGAAGGAAGATGAGTTCTTTGATGGATGTCTTCTTTTGGGTTGCGCACAGCTGACCTAGAGTCCCTCTCATGCCTAATGAAGGGGTTTATTCTGCGCATACTCAAGAGTTGTAGCCTGCTTGTTTGTCTAGAAATGGACATCAAATTCATGAGCTCCAACAAAAAGACTGGACGTTCAAAGAGTTAGGGGATGCATACAGGAACCAATCATGGCATAAGAGGCAGCAGAGAAACATGGCACCCAACTCTCTTCTGGATAGATGGATCAGCAAAGGAAGCTACGAGATGTATTCAGCCGCCACCTGTTTTGTCAATAAAGTTTTATTGAAATGGATCTGTTTATATTTTGTCCATAAGTTTTGTGTCCACAAAGTGTCAGAATTGATTTGTTGTGACAAATTTAAGAATTTAAGAATGAATCCATTTTCCTTTGATTCCTCTAGACCAGAATGTTCAACTTTAGCCTCAAGGAAAAAAAAAAAACCGCTGTCCCCCATGGCTCTTAGATTAAATTTATTTCCCTTTTTCTTTTACAGAGAAAGTGGAAAACCAATCCCGTGGGTTATTTCAGAAAGGTGATTTTTGTTGAATCCCTTTTCCAGGAAACCAGGGACTGGCTTACAAAGCTTATTTCCTCTTGGCAGGGCTCATGGGATCTTGGTCTGCCTATGTGTAGCTGTGGACTCGCCTCTGAAGGCAGCTACCTTAACTCTTTCCTCAAATGCCCAGTGTTCATTTCACACCAGTGTGAAAGAGCATCTCCTGGCAAGGTTCACTGATGTTAATCCAATTATTAAACGAAAGTCGGTAATATTATCTGATTGAGATGGTCTGAATTCCAAGATATACCTCAAACCACCAATTCATTTGTTTCTAAGATGTGGAAATCTTTACTGCCATATCTGCACGCCACGAAGTGTTTACCTCGTGTCCTCGTGCTCTTGTTCCGGCTCTTTTATGGCCGTTTCCAGCAGGCCTGCTTTGTCACGTTTACTCGCGAGCCATCAGAGCCTGTGCCCATTAATGCCAACGCCCGCTCATTCCCCAGATGCGCATTTAGACTTAGCATCACAGGCATTTCCTCTGCCGTCTCTTCCACTCTCTTTTTAAGGCAAGGAAAAAAAGCTCCTCAGGAGAAATTATGTAACTCTAGAAATAGCAGCCAGCATTTGAGACATCCTGTGACAGCAAAAAGCCAGATTCCAGATGTGGGGTTTTGATTCTCCAAAGAAAATGTGTGTAGGGAAGGAGGACTTGGAGGCTGGTCAGGAACGCCTGAGACACTTGCTGATTGTCCTGTCCACGAAGCAAAATTCCAGCCAGGCATGGAGAAGGGCGTAGGGGCCCAGGCCCAGTCCCAGTCCCAGGGGGTTCTATCTATCTGTCCAGAAGCCCACTGTCTATTGGTGGACTTTCCCAGGTCTGGTCCATCAGAAACAACTTCCTGATGGTCTCAGGAAGTGCTTACTCCAGGCATTCTTAAAGCAATCGGGACAAGGGGCTTGGATTTTCTTTTCTTTCTCTTTCTCTCTGTCTCTCTTTCTGTCTCTGTCTCTCTCTTTCCTTCCTTCTTTCCTTCCTTCCTTCCTTCCTTCCTTCCTTCCTTCCTTCCTTCCTTCCTTGCATCTATTTTCCTTCGTGGTCCTCTCTGGCTATGCTGGACAAATAACTTCGCGAGCTTTTGAAGTTTAGCCTTTTGCATCCTTTATATGAAGAAACTGCTCATTTTTCTACTTTAGTCATAGTTGGGATTTTTTTTCAGATTATACACAGGCATGCTTTTAAGTTTTTTTCAAGAAATAAACAACATAATATTCATAGATAACATTCATAAATATTTAGCATATGCAGACATGTGAAGATTTCTAAAGGAAAGGAAGGAGACCCGGGCTTGTGTTAAAGTGGGGTTCAGCTGGAGAAAAAGAAACATTCTTTATTTTATTGTTTGAAAACTAGAAGGCAGTCACTGAGAAACACAAGGAATTTTTTGGAGCTTTCAAAGGAACCATGTCCTGTCCCCAGTGTAAGAGCAAGGAAAGCAGTTCTGATTTCCATAGAAATTTGGATCTGATGTCCCACAATGACAGGGTGAAGAAATGGTTGCACTTAAGAGACACTGAGTCACGGAGCAGAGGACACTGGCTCTGGAAGCAAATCAATGATCTAACACAGAGCCGCTCCGGTCAGGCCGCGTGGCATTCTTGCCTTCCCTTTCTGGGAGAGGACTGTGCTGTTCCCGTGTCTGGAAGAGGAAGTTCCCCGTAGTTCACTTCAACCGCCTGGACAGTGTGCTGACTGGAGCTTATCAGGAAGGATGCGGGGGCAGGAGTGGTGGGCACATTCAGGACAAGGTGGGCACATTCAGGACAAGTCCCTGGTTTTGTCTGAGCAGTCACCCTTGGTTTGCTAAGTAGCTGTTTTAGAGCATTGTGAGAAGACCAAAAGTCTAAGACTTTGCACAGAACTTTTTAGGGCCTTCTGACTGCCTATACAGCGTGGAATATTCTTGATTTGTGTAATTTCTTTCCAAGTTTATTAGGGTGCTTACGGTATCCTTTGTCACTCCCCCCTCTCTCAACCTCAGCAATGCTGTTGTTGGGGCAAATGACTCAGTCCCAGGGCCCCAGTCCTGGGCTCTGTGGATATTTAGTGCCCTCCTTGGCTGTCACCCAGTGAGTGACAGCGACACCCTCTCTCAGTGCCTTTGGGCTGTTGTGTAACAAAACAGCATGCATCAAGTTCGTGAACAACCCCTTACAGTCTCCTACATTTCTAGAGGTTTTGAAGTCCAAGTGCCCTGCACTCTGGGACAGGACCAACCCTACATTTCAACCTAACCTCAGCGGGAGAGCTGCAAGGTTTCTCCCCGGCCTCCTTTACTCTTTCATCTTTCCTTGCGTAGTACCGGAGAAGGAGCTCAAGGCCTTGTGCCTGACAGACAGGACTCTACCACTGAATTACACTCTCAGCCCATTTTTATTTTATACATTTTGAGAAAAGGTCTTGTTAACTTGCCCAGGCTGGCCTTGAAACATGCCGTCCTTCGGTCTTAGTCTCCTGTGATCCTCATGTGACTCGTGCCACCAAAGCTGGTCAGGCTTTGTTTAGAAGAGCACTGATCTCAAATCAGGAAACTCTAACCATATAACCCAGTCATCTCCCAAAGGCCTAGCCTCCTCACATATCACCCAAGGAGGAAAATTTTCAACACACGTTTTGGAGATGTGTAACCATTTATATTACAGTATGCTCCCATTCTCAGATGCCACAGTAAAAAATGTCTTCTAATATCACCAAATGTACCTGGGTTGGGGTAAAGAGAAACTCAAGCTGGAAAACACTGGTTAGGCCAAAGTTTGACTTCTATTTCCTTCTCCCCAGCACTGAGGCAGGCCTGTGTCGTGTCTCTCAAGTACACACTTATCCATGTCTTTTACTCTTTGCTCACAGGTTTTTCTCCTCTAGAAATGCCACACCGAGGGACATGAGGGACTATATAAGTACAAAATGAAGTCTTTGTACTGACGTCTTAATTTTTTTTACATTAACTTTTGCTCCATTGGTCAAAGCTGACTTCCAGCATCAACCCTATCCCAACATTCCAGCTCAGAGGAAAACCAACCAGCTATAGGACTTCAGCCGGGAGCTCATCAGCCAGTGGGATCTAGGAACTGCACCTTCCAAGGCATGCATGGTGGGACTATTAAAGGGGCCACTAGAGTATGTATGTCTACATTTGTCTGTGGGGGATGGAGAAGGGTACTCACTTTCTGGTCAGCTAAAAGATGGCAAGAGCTCTCTTCTGACCCTGTGCCTTTTACTAGATACATCTTAAGTAATGGTAACATTTGACTTCCCCAAAAGATTGGCTCATAACGGGACAATCCTGAAGAACACATCAGGATAGGAAAAACCCATTCACTCTGTCCTTGCCTTAGGGCTTCTATTGCTGTGCAGAGAAATCATGACCATGACAACTCTTATAAAGGAAAACATTTCATCGTGGCTGGTTTACAGTTTAGAGGTTTAGTCTGTTATTGTAATGGTGAGAAGCATGGCAGCAGACAGACAGACATGGTTCTGGAGGAGCTACGAGTTCTACATATGTGTTAGAAGACAGCAGGAAGAGAGAGTCCAGCACTGGGCTTGGTTTGGCTTTCTGAAACTTCAAAGCCCACCCTCTGTGATACACTTCCTTCACCAAGGCCACACATTCTCCAGCAAGGCCACAGGTCCTAATCCCTTCAAATAATGCCACTCCCTATGGGGGGAGCCTATGGGAGCCATTTTCATGCAAACTGCTATAGCCACTTACCAAAAACCATTAGGGACTCAACAGGTACACATATGCTAAGATGGCTCTACTAACCTAGCAACTCCAGCTGCACATATGGTCACACATGCACTCCCGCTGGCAGAGGCTGCTCTGTTGCCTTCCAGGAAAGGTGCAGTACCTGGTGAGGGCAAGTATCTTTCCTATCATGATCCCGTGGATTGTTTGGTGGCGTTTGTTTCTGATGAGGTGGGAAATATACACAAGTGTATAAAAAGACAGATTAATGAAGTTCTGTCCTGATTGCAGAATACAAGCAGGTTACTTGTAATGGCCAATTATATATGGCAACATGCTGAGCCACAGTGTTCAAATATTCAGTTTGATACTAGTCTGGATATTTTTGTGAGCTTTAAAAAAATACTAACTTCTATACCACTGTATATTCAGAATAAAGAAGGTTGTTCCTTCTAACGTGGGAGAGCCTCACCCAATCAGTTGAAGACCTGCACAGAGCAGCAAACTGATCGTCCATGAAGAGAAGTGAATACTGCAGGAGCTAGCCTTTGAAGCTTACTACAGCAAGACTCTCAGACAGTAGGGCCCAACCTGCAGACCCTGAGCCATCTTCCACAGTCACATGAGCCAAGGCTTTCTTTCTTTTTTCTTTTCTTTTCTTTTTTATTTGATATATTATTTATTTACATTTCAAGTGATTTCCCCTTTCCTGGTTTCCCCCTCCCTGAAAGTCCCATAAGCCCTCTTCCCTCCCCCTGTTCCCCCATCCACTCCTTCCCACTTCCCTGTCCTGGTATTCCCCTACACTGCTGCACTGAGCCTTTCTAGGACCAGGGGTCACTCCTTCCTTCTTCTTGGGCATCATTTGATATGTGGATTGTGTCTTTGGTATTCCAAGATTCTAGGCTAATATCCACTTATCAGTGAGTGCATACCATGGGTATTCTTTTGAGACTGGGTTACCTCACTTAGGATGATGTTCTCCAGCTCCATCCATTTGTCTAAGAATTTCATGAATTCATTGTTTCTAATGGTTGAAATAGTACTCCATTGTGTATATATACCACATTTTCTGTATCCATTCCTCTGTTGAGGGACATCTGGGTTATTTCCAGCTTCTGGCTATTATAAATAGGGCTGCTATGAACATAGTGGAACATGTATCCTTATTACATACTGGGGAATCCTCTGGGTATATGCCCAGGAGTGGTATAGTGGGGTCCTCCAGAAGTATCATTCCCAGTTTTCTGAGGAACCGCCAGACTGATTTCCAGAGTGGTAGTACCAGCTTGCAACCCCACCAGCAGTGGAGGAGTGTTCCTCTTTCTCCATATCCTCGCCAGCACCTGTTTTCTCCAGAGTTTTTGATCTTAGCCATTCTGACTGGTGTGAGGTGAAATCTTAGGGTTGTTTTGATTTGCATTTCCCTGATGACTAAGGATGTTGAACAATTCTTTAGGTGCTTCTCAGCCATTCGATATTCCTCAGGTGAAAATTCTTTGTTTAGCTCTGCACCCCATTTTTTAAGGGGGATATTTGAACCAAGGCTTTCAAATAAGTATCTATTTATTCATATCTTGTAGATTCTCTTCTCTGGAGAACTCAGACTGTCCCGTGTCTGAGTCCTTTCTCCAGTCATTCTGATGCAATTGGCCTGGGGTGGCCAAGGAACAAATTATCATGGGAGAGTTATTTTGAAAAGATCTCTGGGTGATTTGCATGTGACTAGGGCTGAGGACTCTGGCAGAGCCACACACTCTCCTCAAAAAAAAAAAAAGTAGGCCCTGCTTCACATCTCCCTATCAGCTTCTCCTTCTCCTGGCTGAGTGACCTTAGGCACACAGCTATATGGTATTCTTATCTGATGAACGCAGATGATAGTGCTCTCAGACTGCAGTGAGGTGCAGAAAGTGATTCAGGCAAGGGGTCACAGAGAGACATACTTCCCGTTTTCTAGGTGTGTGTGTGTGTGTGTGTGTGTGTGTGTGTGTGTGTGTGTATGTGTTGTACAACATCTGTTTCTATTATCACATGTTGTATGAAACACAGCTCTGGAACTAGGGTGCCACCCTCTGCCACCCCAACCAGCCTTTGGTTCTAACCTTTGGCTTTTCTTTTTAGGCAAATAACTCAGTGCCGGAAGTTTGCCTTGTGTGTCCCAGAGCCCTGGGTCTGACTTGCGCTCAGCACGGCAAGGCCTAGCTAGGATGCACCTTGGTTTCTGTGTAGAAATGCTGTACAGCGGGGATTGTCTGGGACTTTAGATGAAGTCATGGGTCACTCAGGAGATGTTGGTATACAATGTAGTCAGACTGATGCCGAGTACGGACCAGGAGATGTATGTGATGATCTTCATGGTTGGTGCAGGGACACACCCGAGGCAAATGGCTGGAGCTCATGTGTGGATGAAACTGACCCTTTCTGGCCACCGTGGGCAGTGTGGTGGTGATGGTGCATTACTTTCAACTGTTTCCCTCCTGTCAGAGTATCAGAGCGTCTGGCTAGAAAGTGAGCTCTCATCTGCGGTTCAGTGCGGGACACGGGAGAAGGCTATGGAAAACTATTCTTCCTGTATTCTGTCATTCTGAGTGAAATGCGTCCTGTATATTTAAAATGCATGTCCTCTAGTTTATGGTAACATAAACAAATTGGAGCAACTCAGCCTGAAACTCCACAGACAGAGGGGAGGGCAGAGATGTGTGGGCATGGGTAATTCAGTTAGCGACAGTCATCTCAGCCTGCACGCTCAGCTTGAGTTCAAGTTGTGAAAAGTCGGATCTGCGTCTATCCTACCTTGAAAGAGGACATTCTGAAAAACATTGTTTTTGATTTGTTTTTAATTTGTGTATATGAGTGCTTTGTCTTCGTATGTGTATGTGCACCATGTATGTGCAATGCCCCTGGAGGCTCGAAGAGGGCGTCAGATCCTCATGAACTAGAGTTATGGGCAGTTGACATTCTTAAAAGCTTAGCACTTCATTTGAAAGCATTGAGGTGACACAAACCTATGTGCAAATGTATTTAGAAACTTATTTTGGGTAGGCAAAATTTCCCTCATCCAGGAAAGGATGTTATTTAGGTGCTATTTAATGGAAATCACAATATGATCTTAAAATTCCTGATCAAGGGATTTCCTCTCACACCTGTGGTCCGCCACAGGGTTAGGCTTTGTGCTAATCCCCGGACTGATACAATGCCTACCCTAATTGGGCTTATGTGGAAATGCATACAGGACAATGACTAACATGAAATACAAATCCCACTCTACATTAGGGGTTTAATTATAGGTAAAGCATTGTTAGTTTCCCACACATAACACAGGACAATAAAGGTGGTGGTTTTGCTGGACAGCTTTCTAGCACTATAAAAAGACCTCCCATGAATCGGCATTAAGGAGGCAAGGCTTTGGTGCACAGCCTTGGAGGGTTCAGTTGATGATCATTTGGATCCTTGGTTGGGCCTGTGGAGAGGCAGCAGCTCCTTCAGAAGCACTTGGTTGGCAGCACATATGTGGTGTGAGGAGACTTGGTATGTATTAGTGATCATGGCTGTATTAGTTGCCCTGTCCTTGCTGTGACTAAATACCTATTGGTAACAACTTAAAGGAGGTAAGGAGCATCTTTCTCACAGTTCAGAGACTTCAGTCCATGGTCTTTAAGTCCACTGACACTGAGCCTGGGATAAGGCGGGTCATCATGGCGGCAGGATCATGTGGAAGAGGAAGCAGCTTACCCCGTGCCTGGCAGGGAGCAGAGCAGAGAGAGGGCTGGGTACAAGATACCCTCAGAGTCGGCCCCCCTCGCTCCCACCAGTGACCTTTCTCCAGCTAGGTCCTATCTCTTTGATTTTAGAACTTATAACACCATTATCTGGGAACCAAGCATTCAGCCCAGGAGAGTGTGGAGGCATTTCACAGTCAAATCATCAACATCATGATGAGTATTTAATCGGTTGAATTGGTTGATAGGTGTCCGCTCTCAGTCAATGGCGGCAGATGCTTTAAGAGACCATGAACAAAGGGCCATGAAAAACAGAAGAGGGCGGCAGTACCCCGAGGAGAGCCTTCTAGGAGCTTGGCCTTTCCAGAATGGATTTGGCTACAAAAGACTACACAGCTCTGGCACACACATGGCTCAGATCCTGGACTGTGCAGGGCCATGCTGGGCCACAGAGACGAGGCCAGCTGGCCAAGGAAGGAGGAAACATGCTACGTGAGATGGACAATGTAGGATCTGTCACCAGCATCTTGCATGCCAAGTGTGATGTTGGATTTGGTGGGTGGGGAAGCCCCCTGAAGGATTGTAAGCTGTGAACACCATCGTCGCGGTTGTCTTCTCTAGAAGGGGCCTTTCATGAGTTACCCAGGGAACACATAAAATATTGGCAAAGCCATTGGTCCTGGGAGTTAGAATGAACTCAGAGCCAGACCACAGCCCAATGTAGATGAGATTTTGGCTCTAAGGATAAGGATTAGCTCAGACCTGAACACTCACAGGGGTCAGATTCAGCTGGTCTGGTCCCCATGTCAGCAGCAGTGCCAACAATTTATGTGTTTTTGGAGTAATCTCAGCCCTTCCACTTCCACCCCCTCCTTTCTGTGACAGAGACATGGGACTGGCAGGGATCGCCAGCATACTGCCTACACCTGGAGCAGAGCCAAGCTGGGTGTGGCTTGTCCCAACCGTGTCACCAAAAAGTTGTAGCATCCTGCATGTTCTTTTCACCAGTTCTAAAGAAGGGAAAAGTATGGCTTGGGGACAGTGCTGCCACCGTATGCTCCGTGTGTCATTGATGTGATCAACACTGGACAGTTACTGGTGTCCACACTTTAGGATCTCCTGAAGTCCTGGAAGCAGAGGCCATGGTCAAACAGCAATAGAGCTCTGAGCCCTGGCACAGGCCTGGCATGAACATGGCTCAGAAACATGACAGAGACAGTCACAGTTGTAGTGACAGACTGTGTGTGGGGCATCGTGATGACTCTTTGGAGGAAATAGCACCTCTCGTCTCTTCCTCTTGCTTCCTTTGTATTCTTTATAGTATTGCCTTAGAACTGTTGCTGCAGTATCTGTGAGCTGTTGGTGTGGGGGCTGCAAATAGAGAGAGGTTGAGGCACATCTTGGAGCCACATGGTCCAAGATGCCCCCCCCCCCCATGACTCGTAGGCCTTCACTTTCAACATACACAGTTGCTTGGATGTTTTTATATCAGCAAGTGACAGGAAAATCCCATCTTAAGTAGCCAAATGCCAACCAAATTTTCTAGTGTGGCGAAGAGGGCCCGTGTTGTGGAAGATCAGGCTTTTCATTTTGCCATCGACAATGGCTGTTCTTCCCACGCCTGCTCCCCTCATGCTGTGGTAGCTTGATGTCTGATGCTCCACACACAGCCTCGTCTTCACCCAGATAGGTGGGGTAGCTATAGACCACTTGCCTGCTTCTGAACGATGATCCCTAGATGTGCCCATGCTGACCCCTGGCAAGTCATATGACTGTGACACTTGCCTCTCTGTGCCCAAGGTTTCTAATTATGTCACGTGTATGGCAGTAACTACCCGTGCAGATATTGTTAGGATGTCATGAATGACGGTTGGCTCACTTCAGTGTTTCCTCAGACCATCTTCAGCAACCTGCGGTGAGTCAGAGAATACACTTGGTGAATTGGAACCAGCTTAAAAAAGAGAGAAGCTCGTCAGAGTGGGAGTGAAGAGCGAATACCAATGCACCCTGCACGCCATTCGGAGACGGTGTTTTGTGAGGCTCTTCATTAAGTTTTATATGTATTCAGATGCTGTGTGATTGTAATGGAAAGTTACGTAATAGTTCACCAAGAGAGATGGTGACATACCAGCTGGAGCTAATTAGGGTGAAAGGCTGAGGCAGGAGGCGTTCTTCTCACTAGGGTACTGGGAGGGAAGGGGGACGCTGGGGAGAAATGCGAATTGCGAGCCCTTCTGTGGGATTTACTGCATGGCCGCACACTGACTAAAGAGCCGGGCTCACCTGCAACCTGTGCGGCGTCCTCAAGTTAGGCTTCGGTGTCTCCCCAGTGTTGTGAGAATGAACCTGTGGGAGAGAAGCTAAATAACCAAGGCAAAGTCACAACTGGCGGTGGCAGGGGCGGACCCCAAGCCTGGCTCAGAGCCACAGCTTCAGGGCAGGGAAGCAAGGCTTGGCTTTCAGTGCTCACGATGGCTCTGTAGAGTCAGGGTGCTTAGCATGCTGTGAGAAATCCACAAAGCCTCTCCAAACAGTTGTCGACACTAGGAATATTATTTTGGAAAGAGCGATTTGCGGTCATAAAATAGGCTTCTCTGATGCCTTCTCTAGACCAAGGTCGTATAGTCTGACTTACAGAGGAGAGGACATGTTTACTTACTGTTGCATGACTTACTCTTAGCAAAGATGGTATTACTATACAGCCTACTCAGTCTGGGCTGCTATGACAAAGCGCCAGAGGCCTGGTGGCTTATAGATAATCCTTCCAGTCATTTCTGTTACTGTAACAGATACCCAAGATAGTCAACTTTTATAAAGAGAAAAGGTTAATCTTGGCTCATAGGTTTGGCCCTTAACCTGTTGGCCCTATTGTTTTGGACATGCTATAGCACAATAGATTATGCTAAAAGGGTGTGTTAGGATAGGCTCCTTCACCTAAGGTTGTGTGTGAAAGAGAAGAGGGCTGGAGTCTCCTTAGTCCCATTGAGCTCATGTCTCCAGTGATCAGAAACCTCATTGTAGGCAACAGCACATCTTAGGTTCTTCCAGCTCTCAGTGCTGGTGACCTGGAGACCAAGCCTTTAACATATGAGCCTTTTGGGGAAATTCAAGATTCAACCACATCGACAACAAAAAATGACTTCCCACGATTGTGGAGGCTTTGGTGCAAGCTAAGGTGCCTGTGCGGCTGGTCTCCAGTGAGGGCTCCTTCTTGCTTGCAAAGAGCTGACGTCTTGCCTTCTCATATGCCAGATAGAAAACAAGAATGCTCCACTGGGCTCTTGTTTGTGAGCTTTCCATCTTCATGGCTTGTCTGATACCCAAAGGCTCTGCCTGACATCCAGGAGTTAAGATCTCAACAGATGCAGTTTGAGGACGCATAAACATTGAATCCCATTCTATCATGTTATCCCTGAAAGAGCTTGTGAGACACAGCCAAGTCTCTAAAGGGGTGTGAGTGGGTGTGCGTGGTTCTGGGCTAGCATGAAGCTGTTTGTCCAGTTCCACCCTGTAGAGCCCTCTGATGTCTGAGGCATGTGAAGTACTGGCCTTAGTGCTGCGAATGGAAACACAGTCAGAGCCACTGACAGCACGTGCCAAATCCAGGGCCAGGTTGACTCCAGTGCTTTAGTAGGATTTGTGGTCTCTTCCTGGAATATTTGGGGGACAAGCTAAAAAACCAAAGCATGACCTTTATGCACCCTGTAAAAGCAGGAACAACAAAGAAATACCCCAGAGGAGTCTGACCTTATTTTATATGGGGCCATCTTGGTGAGGCTAATGTAATACAGTAGAGGAAGGATTTTTTTTTTTAAAAAGTCCCAAGAGGACTAATAAAATGGCTTTGAATTTCATTATATAGTAGAAAGAGGCACAAATCCAATTAGACACAATGAGACTTTTTCTTTCCCTTCCCTGAAGCTGACCCAAAGATAAGCTGTGTCCATGTGTATGTTGGGGTTGCCTTTAAGACCTCCATTGTAAAGAAAGATGATCTTGTCAAGTTCAGCTCCTAACTTTCCCCTCTGTGAGATGCACGTGAAAGTGGCATGCCCTGTGCTCTCAGTCCAACCTCGGGCGCGCAGCGGCAGTATGGGCTGTGGCTTTTATGAACTCGCAGGGTAAGTTATGTCATAACTGTGCAGCAACAGAGCTTTTGATTTTCTTCCCTGGCTCTTTGATTTCCCCTCAGTGCTTTCATACCTCCAAGCTTAACTGATACCCTCCCTCAATGGTCAGAAGGATGGTAAGCATACATGACCGTGTGCTTGAACGTGTGGCAGAGTTTAAGGGGAGAAATATCAGTGAGGTTTTTTTTCCTATCTGATCTTTCAGAGAAATCTGCAGATGAAGGGAGCTTAGACTATGTGATCATTTATTTGCTGTTGATCCATATTCACATGTTTAAGTTGGGCGCCCCATCAGTGTAAACTGAATTGTTCCAGGGGAAGAAATAAGGTCTGCATTTCAGAGGCTTCAGAGCTGGTTTCTTTTTTGTCTACTCTGTTTCATTGTGGTTCATGTGAAAATATGATGTGAAACATCACATCAGGCAGAAGAAGCAGTCTCAACTGGGCAAATTGTTGATCTTGAGATAGAAAAAAACCCCAATAAAGCAAAACAGCAGAACTCACTTTAGAGCTCTTCAAAGTTCAGTACCTTGCTCTGAAGGGGCAGGTACTGAACCTCTTTGCATTTGGAGAGTTAAAAGTCATCCTTTGGCCAATCTCCCATTCAGTGGGATGGAGAAGTGGAACACTCTTCAGGAGAAATTGGGAAACAATTGGGCAAAATACATATTTGATATTATCAGTGGGTGATTAAGTCATGTTGAAACCTATGTATGCATTTAGGGAGTCAAAAACCCTGATTGCATTTATTTCCCAATGCTATATATCTAGGGAAAACAGTACACACTCATTACTGTAGCTGCTATGGATTCCATGTCTAGGCCCAGCTTAGCTGTAATCTCTGATCAGGGTCCCACCAGCTAGACCCTTGGTAACGGTTTGGGTTGTGGGGTCTTTTTTTTTTCTAGATCACATGAATATGTCCAGTCTCATCTGATGTAGCAGGGCTCCGGGGTTGTTGGCAGAATGCAGTTCTCTGTGGTTGTAAATTAAAGGTCTTTGGCTCCCAAAGGCCTTGTATAGTTTTGTCATACCCTCTCCAAAGGCAAGTGATGACACACAGCAACCTCTTGGTCAACATCACCAGGAGTAGACTCCTTTCCTTGTCTGATCTTTACTGGTTTCAGCTTGTTTCTTGGGCACGGTGAAGATAGCATGGCTCTCAGAGCCTGTTCTCTGGCATCCAGATCCCAGATTTTTGGCATGTGTAGGTAACTCTCTATGGGTTACTCAACCTTTCTGAGTTGAAATGTCCCTACTTGTAAACTGGGAAAATGAAGAAAGCTACTTCCTAGAACTGTTAGAAGTTTATACTATGTCACTTAGAAGTGAGTCTGGGGTACTTCGGGCATTTACCATAGTACGCTTATACTCTTTAAAACCTACTTTTAGTAAGGGCTCTTGAATGTTTTAACCTCCCTTCTAGCCCACACCCACGAGAGGTAGTGGAAAGGAAAGGTTAATAGGGCAAAGGAGGATGTGGACCTGTTTAGAAATAATCCGTTGGGGTGTTTCCAATCTGTGTTGTCAGGATGTCAGCAGTTCAGTTCACATGAAACAGCAGCGGCAGCTCAATCCAGAAGAAACCTACTCCAATTGATCCAAGCCTGCAGGAGCTGCAATCAGTCCCCAGAACACCACCAGAAGTTCTTTGGTGCGTTTCTCTCTATGAAGTCATGACAAAGGATGGCTGGCAAAGAATGGCAAGGTGAACCAATACCACACAGTGTCAAAAGTGAAGACCAGCATCAGCTAAGCTCAACAATGACCAGAAAAGAATGGCAAGGCGCACCAATACCACACAGCATCGGCCTCTGTCTGTTGGGTTATATTTATACTCTTTTCAAACATCACCTGCTCTCTCTAGAGTCTGCACTAGCAAAACACCACAGATCCCTTTATACAGCTGCTCCCATAAAAACACTGAGTATTGTTTTCTGCCAAACATCCTCTCATGTGTCTGCTTTAGCACAAACATCCTCTCATAAGACAGTTTCCAGAAAAACATCACATGACAGAACCTAGTCTTCAATGAAACCAGAAAAATTTCACTTTATACCGTTGTTTTTGTGTGTCTGCTGCATGCCACTCGCTATGCCATTCAAGGAGCTGGGGACGAGAGCCCTACCCTGGCAGTCTTAGAGTCTGTAGACATTCAAACCAAAGGGACTTGCCACCCTTATGATCAGTGTTTTGGCATGACCAAAGATAGAGTGATAGCCTTTAGAAGACATGGGATGACTTCATGGGTGTGTGTGTGTGTGTGTGTGTGTGTGTGTGTACTTGGATGAATTTGCACAGATAATAGAAGCTGAATGGGCAGGAGGCTGTGTGGCATGCCAGAGCATAGGATATGGTCTTGTAATGCTTTAGTGTGTTCAAGGAATAGAGTCAGTTTCCAAGGGATGAGGCCAAGCATTTATAGGAGTGGACTGAGGCTCTACAATGATGGAAAGTTATGGGGGGGGTAGGCAGTGAACAGGAATTGGCGCAAAAAAGTTCTTTTAGGCCAGGACTTTAGAGGGTTTCTCAGAATTCACTAAAATAAATGTATTTGTCTTTGGGCAAAGGCCTTGAGAAGCTTCATTCACTAGCTAAAAGGCTGTGTCTTGGGGTTGACATCAGATCTTTTATGGTGACTACTTGAATCATCTTCCTCCTGTTCCCATTGGGAGTAACAATCTGTAACCAATAACAATCTGGTTACTGGGACACAGGAGGAAAAACACCAAAGAAGGCAGAATCATTTGTGTTCATACATGGAGTAGGTGGTTTCTGAACTGGGCAGTTTCTGCCATTTTCTCTTTCCTTTGATGGCGTCAGAATGCTACTTGCTCCACACAGTCCTTTACTTAGAAATGACCCATGCTCTAAACATTCTTTCTTATTATAATTATGGGCACTGAGCCAGGATCTCATGCGTGCTGGGAAGTGTTCTACCATTGACCGCCATCCTCATCCTTTATAAGTTCATTTCAAGTCAATTGTTGGGACAACCAACTGCCCAGTTCCATAGAAATTATAATGTAACTGGTTGTTAGGTCTGGAGGAATATTCTGGGCTTGTATAGCACAAAGTATACCTGAGAAGTTGCTAGCACTTATTAAACAAATGACATCATTATAATTCTAACGGCCTTTGTTTTAAAAGGCTGGAATGATGGTTCAGCCGTGAAGAGCATTGGCTGCTCTTCCAGAAGACACAGGTTCAATCTCCAGATCTCATGTTGTGGCTCACAACCATCTGGGACCTGATGCCTTCGTCTGGTCTCTGGAGGCACTGTATGAATGTGGCACACACGCATGCAGACAAGACACCTATACTCACAAAATAATAAAACAATTTAAAAAATTAAAAATTAGTCATATGGCAATGCTGGATAGAGACAATGATGTGAAGATGATTATTCATTCTACTTAGAATCTCTATCTAGTTCAAATCCCTGGGAACATCAGTTAATTAAAAAACAAACCTGACCACTGTCCTGGGAGGTGAGTGCAGACCAGGAAACCAAGGCTCTAAGAAGCAAGGTTGCAGGTCCAGCCACAGGCACTGTCATTTTTAAGAGATGAGCGCTGTAGGACAAGAAGATCTCGAAGCCATGCAGTTCTAAATAGCCACTGAATGCTCACTTGTTATTTCCATATTTGGAGAAGAGCACCATAGATCTTTAAAAGACACAACCTTGGCTTTTGTCACCTTGTTGCAACATTTTAAACTGTACAGTAGAAAGTTCCAAATATCAAAATGTCTTTCCATAGTAAATCACTTGAGTTGTCACTTCACATGAAAAAATATTGGGAAAAGCAAATTGTTTCATTGTAGAATGTGTGTGTGTGTGTGTGTGTGTGTGTGTGTGTGTATGTATGTATATAGGTGTGTGTATGCATGTATATATATGTGTGTGTATTTATATATATATATATGTATGCATATATATGTACACGTGTTTTTAGAAGGTGCAGGAGATAGAGAAGAGGAGAAGAGGGACCTGGAGAGAAGGGAGAAGAGGAGGGAGGTGCTATGTGACAAGGAAGCAACCATTTGCTAATGTCAAGCCATACCCTCAGGATTTATTACATGTTTAATAAAACATTACTTTTAAAATTAACAAAATTATAATTTTTAGGATGTTCGACACAATGTTGTAAAATATGTATTCACTGTTGAATGACTAAATCAAGCTGATGGACACACATATAGCTCCATGTAATTAACATTCTATTGTTATAGTTGTGAAAGCTTCACACCTAGACTACTGGTGATTTTCAAATAGACAATGTGTCATTGCTAACTATTTATTGGCTACACAGAGAAACCCTGTTTTGAAAAACCAAAAAAATAAATAAAAATAAAAATAAAAAAATGGGGAACTGAGTTGTTTTCCCTCTATGTTCCAAGAGCCCAAATACTTTTTTAATGTATTGCATTTATGAAGAGTTTGATGAGTTTATGAAGAGATGATTTGGAATAATTTAGATGGCGTTAGCCAATAGCGTGCTGTGTCTGTGGCCGCTTAGCTGTCTCCATGTGCACCCTCAGGCCTTGAGAGAAGGGAGGATCCCCACTCCCCATGGCACAGCAGCACCCCCAAAGTTATCCTTCTATTCCATTCCAAGATGCATTGTCTCTACGGATTGCTGGCTTTCTTCTCACACCCAGTGATAAATCAGTCCTTTGGAGTACATCCCTTGGATATGCCGAGGAGAGAGAGAAAGAGAGAGAGAGAGAGAGAGAGAGAGAGAGAGAGAGAGAGAGAGAGACCATTTTAGCCCATCATTTTTGGAAAAATCATTTCCAATTACTTTACATTAAATTTGTTCTTTGACAATTCCACGCATGTGTAATAATACACTTTGATGGCAGCAGCCGCCTGCTGTCTCCTATCTATCTCTCACTCCTGCCATCCTTCCGATGAAAGCTCCTTTACCACATCCTTGTCTTTTTGTTTTATTTTGTGACCTGCTGACTTCAACCCCAGCACAGGTTTGAAACTATCCACTGGAACCTGATAGGCTCACCATTGGGTATACGATGGAAGACATTGGCTCTCTGTCCCCCAGAATACATCAGTAACCAATAGTTCATCATGGAGGAATAAAGCCCTGTGAACCTCTCCATGATCCACAATTGACTGTTTAAGGGCCCTGTTCAGACAATGGCACCTGCTCGGAGATCCTGTTTACAATGGCTGTGTAGTGCGGTAAAGATAACATTTTACATATTGTTTTTTCCACCCTCTAGCTTTTGCACTTACAGTCCTCGTAGATGCTATGCAGGCCTCAGGGAGGAAAGGCATCAGTGACCCAGCTGTGAAACCTACGAACTCCAATGTGAATCCACCAGGCAAGAAGGGCTTAGTGCTGGCAGAGTGTCCCAACTCTTACGAGGTGGACCAACGGCTTTCAGATTGTACGGGAGGCCTGCCCTATAGGAGGGACGACATGCCTGATACTGTAAACATGGTTAAAAATTCATGGCTAGTGATGTCATAGGTCTGAGCTGTGGTGGGGTAGGGGCAGGGGGGGAATCTTCCTACTGTTGCTTAACTACGTTGACTTGAGACCAAAACACATGATAAATATTTACATTTTTACTTATAGACAAATGCTACTCTCAGCATCAGTCAGAGAAGTTTCTCTTTGCATAAGCAGCCCTGGTGCACACTCCTGACCGCCACTTAAAACTCTGAAAATCAGTGACGACTTCTAATTTTAACAGCCAGGCAGGGCAGAACGCTTCAGCCCTGGCTCCAGGTTTTCCCTGCAACTTAGTTTTCCTTTTACAGTACATTTAAACTCCATTGTTCCCAGTGTGTTTATTTGTAAGATGGATCTAATTTCTGTCTTTGAAAAGCCTTTAGAAAGTCTGTCAGGGGAAGGGCAGGGCACATGGTGCTTAAGGGTAGTGTTAAAGTTTTAGAAGTGATTTATCTTGACCCGAGGGCCAAATGGCACAGCCTGCAAATGTGATAAATCTAACAAATAAGTAAACAAATAAATAAATAAACACCAATGCCTCAGAGGAGGCCACTGGCCAATAGGCAGGAAGACAGTTGGCATTTAGTTTTACAAGAACAGCTGTGAATCCCACATGCTCAGGACAGTTAGAATGTTCCTAGAATGGCTCGTCTGGGTGTGGAACAGACTTGAGGCTGGAGCTACAAATCTGTTCCCCTAAGACAGTGACTTCATGGGTATTGACATGGCTGGGAGTGGTTATTTCTTTCTTCCTATGCTATGTGGTAAATTTAGGAACCACAACTTAACGCATTTTTTGCAAAGGCCTTTTTTTTTTTTTACATATTTTCTGAAACTCTATGAAGTAAATGAGTGGAAAATATGATGTTTATTGCTGTGCACATATAAACTCCTGACCCATGTGTCACACACATACATGAAAGAACTGTGTAGTTTAGTGTCGGCAGGTAGGTCTGTCCTCAGCATGTCTGCAAACTGAAGGGAAGACCAAAGCGGAATTTCCTTCTGGAATGGCCCATTGCCACACAGTCAGCGAGTGCGAGGGCAAGCAGGCCAAAAACAAAGTTTCTTTTTTTCCATGTTCTTCTATGTCAGCTGCCACCAAAAGGTGTGGTCTAGCTTTATTATGGCTCCCTGTTCTTCAAATAATCTGATAAAAAAAATTTCTCACAGGAGTGCCTAGCAGCTTGACTTTTAGTTGATTCTAAAGCCAGTCAAATTGATAACCATGGTGAGCCACCACACTATTAATCGGTCAACTATCATGTTCCTATCTCTCTGTACGCACACTGTGAGGCCCATGATCTGATGGCTGCCGGGCCTGTCCACTCTTATGCTTAAAAGCAGTCTGTGTACTTTGTCATTTGTCCCAGAGATCTGAGACGTTTATTCATGATCCAAGTCACTTGCTTGCTTCTGATTTAGGATCCACCTTAGACAAGGCAAGGTCTGTCATCGTGAGCCTTCCTTCCTCTGTCCCCAATTTTAATGGAAAAAAAAATCCACTTTACATGGTGCCCTTTATCAGTATATTGCAGATTCTCTATCAGAAACCAGCGTTTCTTTGTCTCTTTGCACGAAGTTTATCTTGTGATTAATGATAGAGTCTGGTCAGTCTCCTACAGTATTGTCAGGGGCCATTGGAATTTTCTAATGTGGGCAAAATCAAGGCTCACCTAGACACTCTTTCAATGTGATAAGTAACTGGATACCCTGGGCACCTCCAACCTTGAGAGACAGATGTTAAAGGAGGCCAGAAGGGTCAGAGCTATTTGCAGCGAAAGGCTTGCTCCTGGTACGCAGGGTGGACATGCTCTCTGTTCTCAGGTGTCACCACCAACTGCAGACATTTCAGCACCTTTTTTTCCTACCCAAGTCTTGGGTTTCAGGCAAGGGAGGTAACCAGACCCTTCACATTTGCTACAGCTATGCTGTTTTAGGCTCTGTGTTTTTGACCTACAAGTCATCTGTTCCTCTTGAAGTATTGTCACTCTGTTGAGTCATACATTCTACTATCCAGATTGTCCCAACATCATCGGTGGTGATTTGCAGCTCAAATGCATGCCATTGTTTCATGTGGCTCATGCCTTGGGTAGCAGGGAGGGCTGTTGGACACCAGCTGTAGGTGTAGATTAACATCTCCTGACAGATTAAAAGGCTCTTTGGATCCCCCTGACCCTGGATGGTCATCCAATCCCTCCACAGTCTTTGTGCCTGGTACATATGTCTCTGTGCACTAGCCATTCATTAAGAGCACAGACTTTTAACCATTCCTTAGCTCTGCACTAGAAAGCCCTTACAGGTGATCAAGATGGACATGGCTGCACCCAAAGCTAGGAGTCTTGTTAGCTTTAACCAGCTCAAACGTAAGGAGGGGGGCCTTATTGACCCAGGTAACTTAGAAGTCCAGGAATGTACCTAGAATGCTAGGAGCAGGTGACCTAGAGTCTCAGTCCAGGCCCTTAGCCCTTTCCCAACTGTCATCCCAGATCTGAGGGTTTTTTTTTTTCTATTTCTGCTTCATGGAACAGATAACCTTGCTATAACTACTGGGAAAGACAGTTGTTTTTCATAAATGCACATCTACATCCCTTCTATCTGGTCTGTTCCTTTTAACCCTTCCATGATAGGATTACCTTCCAAGCACGTTGAACTGTTCCTTTAGCAGAAAACCTCCTATTACTCTAGTTTTCTTTCTGTTTTTATTGGAATCTTTTCCTTATCCTTCTTCACTTGTGGAAACTCTTCTCAGTCTTCAAGGTTTAATTAATGTGGACACACACACAATTGGATGGATGGAGGAAGGGAGGGGAGGGAGAGAGGGAGGGAGGAAGAGGTAGAGAGATGGGGGAGGGAGAGAGGGAGAGAAAGAGAGCAAGAGAGAGCTAAAGCAAGAGTGAGGGAGAGAGAGGGAGGGAGGGAAAGAGAGAGAGAGAGAGAGAGAGAGAGAGAGAGAGAGAGAACAAGGAAGGAGCCCTGGACTGAGGGCCAGTGCCAGAGTGATGACAACCCCCGAACGCTGACATTCACTAGCCCTGCAGGGAACCCACCATCCTGTGCATTCGGATGCCCTTCGTGTTTATATAAAACAGCCACAGCACCTCACCCAGCACTGCGCATCACACTTGGGAGGAAGACACATGTGTGATTCATTTTCTCAAAGATGAAGTCTAAGGATTTACTTAAGGACCAAAGAATGCTGTGAGGTAACTTTCCGAGGGCAGCAGGTGGGGTGGTGACGGTCAGTTGGCGGGCTTGCCTCCCCATCCTAACTGGCTGGCTCAGGCTTTGGCGTTCCAACTGGTGACCTTCCCTGTTAATAGCCTGATGGAATGTTGAAGGAGGCTGAGAAAGCTGTACTACCTCTCCAGAGAAAGGTCCTATGGGCTAAGACGTCACTGAGCCTCAGAATGCAGGAGTTGGTCGGGTTAGCGGTACTTTAAACATCGTTCTTGTGGACTCAGCCAGGTTGAGTAAAATCAGTAACAACTCAGGAAGCAATGCTATTTGTCCAGAGTTCCCAGAAGTTTTTTTTTCTTTACTTCAAGACTGGCCATATTACCTCGTGGCTGATTGTAGCTATACCCCTGACCCCAACAATCCAGAATCTTTCACCTGCACCTGACAGAAAATAACTAAAACTACTTTAAGCCAAAACAAGGCCTTGTTGACTAAGCAACCAAATATTTTGTTAGATCCAGAGGTCCTAACTATGCTTCTCATCCCGTCTCTCTTCCTCTTTCTCTCTTTCTCACGCTGGCTCTGTTATTCAGGTTTGCTAAGATTCACTTAAGCTGTCAAGAGCAGTGAGATTACCATTGGTCTTAGTGCTGAGGAGGAGAGGGTCCTGACTTAGACTCTGAACCACTCACGGACCACATGGCTCTGTCTGACTGAATTTGTGGTCCAGGCCTCTGGAGCTTGGTGTTGGGTTAGGCCTGCCTGAACCACAGGGACCCCATGGACTCGGAGAATAGGCTCTCAAGGGACAGCTGGAGCATCAGAATTAGAAGGCAGAAGAAGGGGTGTTGAGGGAGTACTTTTCTGCAGGGAAGTGTCGTGAGGTTTTCTTACTGCCGTACTCCTGGGAAAGGCTTCCTATAGTGAGGGGGCCGCTTTCCAAATACCAAGCAAGCTAGCCTCATTCTCTCATACTTTCTCCTGTAGCTCTCTCCCATGGATGATACACGACTTCTCAGGAAGTAGAAAAGCATCCGTGGCTTTTAGCATTTTCTCCCTCCCACCTAAAGATTATATTTATTCCGATCACCCTAAATTCGCTATTCAAAGTCAGAAATTCCAGTGTTATTGCTTTTGACTCCATTCTTTGGCAAATTGGTCGGCACTTTGGTAAATCTTGGCAACAGCATTTGCATGTGCATCACGGGCGTCCTTGGATTCGCCCAACCTTGTGTCCTGCCCTGCAGCTGCTCCTCGCATCATTCCCGCTCTGCTTCCCACTCTTAGGAGGGCCCAGCCATCCTGCAGCTGATGCCCGCTCGCCATCGCACCTGAATTTCCTGACTTTCGCATCTAGTCCCACATCTGAATGCCTGCCACTTGGCAGGCTTGGGCTGTGTCAGCAAGCCCAGGTGATGCCACATGGAAGCCCTAGTTGGCTGGACTGGGGTGCATGGCATTAACCCGAGGCCCTCAGGACATGGCAAAGGGCTACGGAGACACATCCCTCCCCTCCCCTCCCTCCTCTGGCCTCCTTTCTCTTTGAGGCTCATTGTGACGCAGAAGCCAGGGTCACATGCATTTCTTTGCACTGCTCTTTAGACTCCCCGCCTCACTCCTGTTGAGTTGCCTGGGAATTGCACCTCCCAAAGAAAACAGAACTTAATTCCTGCTTTGATTCTGTTCTCTAGGAGACCGAGGCTAATGTGGCATTATTTTCTTTTTATGTGACACTTTCTCCAAAAGTGCTGATAAGACTGTGTTTCTAGTCCATTCCCTGTTGGCAAGATGGATAAACTGAGACGCGTGAAGGACGTCTCTTGTTCAAAGATATTGGCTTCATCACTGAGCCATTTAAACACCCAATCCAAGCTTCCTGTCTTCTCAATAATAACTCTGGACCTCATGGAAAGTCTGGGTCTGCTCATACAAAGAGTAGAGAATAATTGGAGTAGTTATTCCAATTATTGAGGCCAGCAACCAAACTTAAAATAACTATATTAATGAGCTCCATGGCTCCACATCACAGGGCATATCTGGAAATGGCCTAAAACAAGGGATCAGATTTTTGTCAGTGTATTAAGTGCTGTAATTGGGGAAAGTGGGGGTGTGTTTTTAAGCTGTTGATTCTAGGTTTTGAACTATTTTACATTTTGGGTCCGTTCATTGCTTTTTAATTAAGGGCGACAAGCATGGCATTCTAGGAAAGACAACCGATTTCTCAAAAGAAGTATGGAGGAAAGCGTTCAGATTTGCCCATGGGTATGTTATGAGTGTGAAGGCAACAAAAACATTCCTTAGTATGTGGGAATGTTTGTGTTTTGATGTCATTTGTTCCAAAGTGAATCCTTGCTGTTGCTTTGTGTTTGCTTAAAACGAGTTTATTTTTACCCATTTTTTACAATTTTTTGCCATCTAATATTTTTTATTTTACGTTATGTGTATGAGTGTTTTGCTTGAATATATATACATATATATATATATATATATACACGTGTATGTGTGTGTGTGTGTGTGTGTGTGTGTGTGTGTGTAGCACATGTGTGCTTGCTGTGCTCAGAGGTGAGAAGAGGGCAATGGCTTCCTTAGAGCTGAAGTTACAGATGACTCTGAACTTCCATGTGGTGTTGGGAGCTGAATCTGGAGCCTCTGAAAGAACAGGAAGTGCTTGTAACAGCTGAGGCATTTCTAGCCTCTATTTATTAATGATTTCTATCATGTTCTAATACTAGAATAAAATCATGGAAGGGGACTCTAATGTAGAAGAAACTCTGGTGACAGACCAAGTTCCAACCCCAGTGTGAAAGGGCACCCTTACTGCCTTTGGTCTTTTGCTTGTGTGTGGATGTTGATACTTCAGGTGGGCAGACTGGGCCTTGTGTTGTTTTGTTATCCTGCTGTCTTTCAAGAATTTTAAATGGAGGAAGTGAGGTTCAGACTTTAGCTGCATAAAACCACATACCTGCTTTAGACATCAAAGAGCGCCTGTGTCTAGAGAAGTCAATGCCTGTCTAGCATGAACACTGCTTCTGTGCATGGGACACCAAAATGTGAATGTCAAAAATAATACATTTTCTGAGGCTGTTGGAAGTGTTTACCTGGCGACCTGTACAGAAAGCTAAGTAGAAAGATGTTTAAAGTATTCAAAGTAGAGGAGGCTCTGTTTTGTAAGAATGTAAACCCAAAAGAAGGGAGAAAATGTCTAACATGTCCTTGCTAGTCATGGACAGGTTGGCCTTAGGCTCTTGGTTGATTCCTTATTTGGCATTTGACTTTGTTTCCCAGTGGCAAATGTCTTGGAAGGAATGGTGAACCTGGAGACATAAGAGCTTTACCAGGCACTGAAGGAAAGACCACACTCTTCATGACCAGAGCCTTGAAAAACACGGCTACTGCTTTCTAGTTGATGTGAGAGAGTCCATGACTTACTCACAGTGTCTGAGACTCTTCTACATAAAGCAGTGCTGTGCGGCAGGCACCTCAGGAGTTCGTGGTCTATGCTATCCCCATGGCCATACTTCTCTTGCGTCTCACCTTCATACGTTCAGCTGTTGTATGACTGGAGGATAGTCAGGTTCCTATCAGTTCTGTAAAGTTGAACATTTAAAACGTGTTGATCAAGAGTATGGAACAAATGAGAACAGGATGGCCCAGATTCTTCTTTCCTGACTCATTCTCTCCAGAGTCTCAGAAGAAACGTGGAGATTCCAAGAAAGCCCCCCGTTTGCGGGGAGGATGAAGAGGTTCCAGAAACGAATAAGAATTGGCAGCTTAGGGTCGTGAACCTGTCAACGCCTTGAGACAGAGAAACAAATGGCTGAGATCTGGAGCATAGAGGAACATTTTAAAACCAAGGACTTCTGCCAAAGATTCCTTAACATTCATTCCCCTTAAAATCACAACCTTACAATAAAGACACAGTGGGATTCAAATGCATTCATTTTTAATGTACAAACAGCACGGAAGGAAGACTTGCCTTCCTTCCTCTTCCAGGAGGCAGAAAGAAGTTATTGAGCCTGGGAAGGATTTACTTTTCCCCAGAAAGGTAACCAGCATTTTATTATAAGTTGATTTAGTTTCTAAGTATGTAGAAGACAATGTTTGACTTTATAAAAAAAAATCACAAAGTAGAATTAGTTTGATAATCACTTCCTTCATATATAGAGGCAATATGGTGACCTATGCAGAAAGCCAAGTAGACAAACATTTAAAGTATTCAAAGTGGGGGAGGCTCTGTTTTGTTGGAATGAAAACCCAAAAGAAGGGAGAAAATGTCTTACACTTCCTGCTGGTCATGGACAGGTTTGAAAGTTATAGGGCACAGTGTTTTGTTTAAGCTTGGATCCTTATGAAACAGACATCGAAAATATTTGGATTAAGTTTCCAGTAACACAGTTCTAAATAATCTCAACCACAGTTAACTTTGCCATTACTCTGACCTTTATTAGCTAATTAAAAAATATTCGCTTATAAGATAATTACTCTAGTAAAGCAATGATATTATAATTCATAGATTTTGAGAAAGTAAAGCCAACATGAATGTGCCTATGTATCCTTAATCCCCAGAACAATATCACTGCTGAAGATCAAAGAGATAACTAGGAAACATCCAGCTTTAATGCTATTTGGGTGTGACAGCTGCCTCTGTACTTTGAATAGATCAATAACATTCATCTTTTCAGACACTTCCAAACACACTCTCTTGAAGTAACAGAAATATACTTCTCACACATGGTTGTGTTGATTAAGAATGATGTATTGGGGTTTCCCCATCAGTTATTTTTAATTATTCTGACACATGACACTCGCTGCATATCATGTCCTCAAAATTATCTATGCTTACTGGGAGATGAGTATATGCGGACGACACAAAATGCTGCATAATTTTTAGCAATAGTGATAGAGTATACTCTTAAAAAGTGGGTATCTGTGCCACACTATAGAGATCTACAGTATACCAGGAAACGTGTTGCATCCATTTTCACAGATTTGTCTTAGTGGGAACAATGGTGATCATTATTCACACACACACACACACACACACACACACACACACACACACAAACCCCACACCCTGTCTCAGCCTGGAGATAGACTGAAGAATGTAATGAGCCTCCACAAAATGATGTGCTATGACTTTATTTATACTTCTGGTTTGGGATTTTCCTGACTTGGTGTGGGGAGATGTAGGATTTATGTCTTTTGCTGAGCCTTGTGTTTTGTTTGGGATCAAGCAGGAAGATGGACCAGCAGAAGATCTGGAAGACTGTATTATCCTTTTACATCTTTAAGAATCTGAGAGGATCAAGAGGGGAATCCACTTTCCAAATTGAGTATATTAGCTAGACGCCAACACAGCTACTAATGAGCAACAACTACTTATTCTGTTGAAATCAAACAGTAATACATTTAATTTGAGGTTATCCGCAATCCACAACTGCTCAAGGAGACCTGCCAAAAGAAAAGAAAGTTCACTTAAGATTCCGCACAGGGAATATCACACTCAGGGAATCGAGTATCCCTGTCTCTGGTGGCCTGAAGGAATACTCTTGTAACCCTTGCTAGTCCAATAGAAAGAAAACCCAGAAAGTCACTGTACCTAACAGAACAGCTGTGGAAACAGAAGGCCAGAAAGAATTATGTAGAATTCAAAGCAGAACAAACAGCCAGGACTCATTTGAGAAGACAGGAAGCAGAGATGGTTGTCTTTGACGGACAGATATTTTGATATTTGTATCTTATATTACTAGGATTAAATCAAGAGATATTTTGAAGACATCTTCTATAGTATGAGTGGAAATAAGAGCATTATATAACACTCCATCTGATATCCTTATGGGAAATTCACAGAGCAGAGATGGAGTTTCAGGACATGGAGCAATAACACCGGGCCCGTGGATGGGAACAGGCCGCCACTCAGTATCCAGGACTGCCAAGACATCTGTCCATTGGGGCTGTGCCCAGTGCTGGTCTCGAGGTACAGATCGTCAGCACCTTGCTCCCAACATCTTTGGATTCAGTACTGAGGTCTCTTTTTGTACTGCTCTAAGAGATACGATCTAAACGTTACTCTGGTTTCCTGCCCACTGCCTTAGGTTGGCTTTCTGCTTCAGTGCTGGAAATGTAAGAAAGAGCAAGAGTCACCAGAGACCTGCAAGGCAGTTTGCAAATGCTCATTTGTTAGTGAGCCATCATGCCACACGTGACTGTTGCAGATGCTGCTGGTACAGATGGCCCAGGCCTGGCTCCTGGGGGTGTCTTCCTGAGGCTAGGGAGCAGGAAGGGGACAATCAAGTTAACCTCTGTGTCTTTCTTGCCATCATCGTCCTGCCTGGCCATTTGCTCCTCTCTGCATGTGGTCCCTGTGCCAAAAAAGCTGCTTAATTCTGTGTTTCCTCAGGCCCAGTCTTCATAGCCAAGACCCAGCATCTGGGTGAAGCCAGCATGTGACAGATTTATGCTCAGGAAGGGCAAGACCCCGGCAGCCAGAATAAGGGAAAGAAGTGATAGGTTTGGTGGCCCTGGCAGCATGGTGTCAACTTTGGGTATGTGCTTACAGGGTTTGGCTGAGCACCCTGCGTGGTCTGTATGGAACTTGTGAAGAACTTCTGCTGAAGCCCTGCAGCACACAGGCCGACCTCAGGGCTTGGCAGCCGCGCTCTCCAGCTCTCAGTTTGGTACAAAGCGCTATCATTACTGTTTGGAAGTCGCTCCGTATAATGCGAAGGACTTCCAGGAAAAATGCTAGGAGTCACAAACACAGCTATTACAAAACACAGGGTGATTCGCATGCATCTTTGCAGGCCGTCCCTCAGTTTTTTTTCTTTGATTTGACTTCCAGAGCCTTAGGCAGGATGGAGCAAGTAGAGGGAGGAGAGGGTGCAAAGGAAGAGGGGAATATTTTCCCCAGCAAACCCAGAAAGCTCAGGTATATGTGGAACTCCTTCAGCAAGATCAGCTGGGGCTGAAGGATCTTTGGGGCAAACCCAAGCCAGTTTGTGAGTCTGTCCTGGGGGAAGAGAGGCAGCGAGGCTGACAATCAGAGAAGCGGGAAGTGGCGCCCTGGTGCTGAGTTTGGCACAGAGTTTTGGGCTCCATTGGAGTCTTTGGCTTCCAAGCTAAACTCAGGGGGGATGGAAACCCACAGCAACCCAAACAAGGCTGAGGCTTGGCAGGAAGTTGCTGTGGGCTCTTCACACGCTCTGGGCCTGGGCAGGTCTCTCAGAGGAGTGAGTTGTTTTTCCCTGCCAATCCTGCTTCTTTGGACTCGTTTGAACCCACACCACTGAATGCATTTACTTAGGGGACTGAGTTTTCCCAGAAGCAAACCCCTTCTCACTCGTCCTTGGTCTTAACCATATAGCCTGCCAGCTAAGGAAACCTAGGGTTGTTTTTGTGGAGAACTCATACTGAGATTTGAAGAGGTGTGTGTGTGTGTGTGTGTGTGTGTGTGTGTGTGTGTGTGAAAGGAAAATATGAACAGAGATTTGGAACTGAGATTTTTAGACTGTTAGTGTAAACCCCCCTCCCCATCCCTCAGTAGTCCTAGAAAAACAGGCAATGTCGTCATAGCAGCTGCTGATGGGCTGACAGACAGTTTCCGCAGCGCTACATGAGGCCCTTTGGTGTCCCTGTCAGGAGATTGGCAGCTGAATGGCACCAGTGGGGCCGGGCCTGTATTCCCTCTGGGAACGCCGCCCTAATTGATAGACAGAAGGCAAAGAGAAGGATTGTTTTTGAACCTGAAAAGAATCCCCTTTTTTTCTCCCTAAAGCTCACGCCCCCGCTCTCGCCACAGCTTTACCTCCCCACTTTTTTTTTTTTTAAAGGTGTTTTGTTCCAGAGAAGTTACAGAGCTTAATGGAACCGAATGACTTTTACCCTTCTCAATCTGTCAGTCAAAAGCCCCGACTCCAGGCCTTTTAAATAAAGTCCTTTCAGAGGCAGACAGGAGAGGAATGTGTCAGTCACGCAACAGACCCTGTTGTGTTTTCATCTGTCAGAGGGGGTGACGGGGGACAGCCTCAGGCCTCAGGCAGGGCACATTCCCAGCAGCCACTAAGAGGCCTTGACAAATCCAGGTGTGGTGCCAGAAGGCCCCCATTCACCCACATTCTTGAGGCACAGACCTGGAGCCCCAGGCACTCAGGTTTGCAGTCAGCTATGAGATGTTTGGGCAAACATTCAGCGCAGGGCTCATGCTAAGCATTTTTAACATAAAACCAACCACTAAGTGCCGGGTGACTGTGCGAGGCAAGGCTTTCAAATTAATGCACTGCTTAGTGGGAAAAACTGCAGACAGCAATGTGCCTGTCCAGGGGCCTTCAGGTAGACTCGAATTCCAAACCAATTTTGTAGAGCTGCTTTTCCCCCCTTCCCTAATACTCCCCTTTCCCAGTATATGACAATCCATTAATCTTGCCCGTTTACTTAAATTGCTCCGTGATTTTTTTTTTCCTGAGAGCTCTGAACAGTTGCTTTTGTTCATTATAGATTCAGAGCTTTATGTTAAAAAAAAACAACAAAAACCCTCCTCTGTTAGACACACTAATGACCGATTCCTTAAATTTGGGTGACACTTCCTCTGAGGGTTTTAGAAAAAAAAATCGGGTGAGGGGGGGAGGGAGGGGGAGTGCAGAAGTTTCTCTGAACAAACAGGACTTGTTCTTCCTTGAGTGCTGGCAAATGCTACAGAGTATCACTCCAGACATTTTCACCCAGCACACAAGGCCTAGGTGTGTAGAGAGGCATCGGTCCTGTCGTGGGACAGTGGCCTGGCTCTGGGTCTGTAGTTCCTCACTTCCAAAGTGTGAGTTCAGAATAAACCCGAGTATTCTTTCTTTCTTGTTGGTTGTCATCTTCGTCCTCAGGAGAGCCCTTTTTGGTTTTAAATAAGGCAAAAGCAACCCCCCATCTCGTCAGTCCTTTCTCACCCCAAGGTTCATCTCTGAGTACACGGCTCTCAAAGGAGGCTGCTAGGGAGGTTCTCCGCCATCTTTCCCCACTTTCAGCCCTTGTCTAGGTTTAGGTTTTAGGGGAGGCAGGTCCTTCCGTAGCTTCTGAGGCCACTCATGTTACTTACAGCATAGGTGCCCAAGGCCATAAAAACCCACCTCTGTTCTCTACTTCTGTCCCCCCTTTAGCCAAAATGTAGATTTTATATTTTCTTCTATTCAGGTCCAGAGGCCCCCAGGGACCAGTCTGTTTTAGACTAAACATCGGTTTAAAAGTCTTCTGGCATAGTCTGATAAAGTTTGTCATGCTGAAGGCAGAGGTCTAAAAATTGTCAAATTGAATAGGATCTAAAGCTAAGCAGCGTCTAAGGATGTGGGTTTGAACTTTTTGCCATAGAACATGAGCTTAGTCAGTAAAAATGGGCTGACCCTGGGCTAGTTAACAGCGGAGGGAGCTTTCTTTTGTCGTCTTTCTCAGTGTGATGCTGGGGCCGGAAGCTCGGGCCTCACACAGGGAAGCAAGCACGCTAAGGCCCAGCCCTGTTCCTGGCTCTACAGTATCTACAGATCTACATCAGAACCCCCACAATTCTCTTTCCTCAATCGTTCTGGGAGATCTCCTGAGCTTGGCGCTCCTCAAGTTGTTTGAAAGGGGCTGTGAGGAAGGCTTCGGGTTCACACACCACGTCGTGTGGAGCATACGCCTCTGGAATATTAAACGAATTGCAGAGATACCTGTTGTGAGGCTTCCTGAGTCCGTCCTCCACTGGTTATTAATGAGCTGCCACACATGGAAAAATAAAATAAAAAGCCATTTCTCAGCTCATTTTCTGCCTGCCTGCCTTCCCTCGGCCTAAAACAAACATCTCGCCCTGGCGCTGCCGGGGGGAACACAGGAACCTTCTAACCAGGGAGACAGTTTTTCTTTCGTGCCTGCAACTTAAAGTGGACTCCACGCTTCAGTCTAAATGTTAGAAACTCTACAAACACTTGCGAGCCAAAGTTTACCGCCGACAGAAATCTGTAGAATAGCAGAGTGTAGTTTAAAATGGGGGAGAAACCTTTGGATAAAGATTCCAGTCCCCAGGTTCTCCCTGCTGCTGCTTAGACCACTGTTCTGCTTAGAAGGCTAGCACACAACTAAAACTCCAGAGCAGCTAGGATCCCATCTCTTCCTCTGCCTCCTCCAAATGCGATTGGTCTAAGCACCATTGCGAGCAGTAGAGTTTGCTCATCCCAGGTCATTTCCTGAGGCTGGGGACCCTGAGAGGCAGCCCGGGTGACACAGGCTCCTGAGCCATTGCACAGACACTGACTCAGTGGGTCCACCCTACCACTCAGTACCAGACACGGTGGGGTCCGTGGGTTGCTGGCAGCTAGACGCCACACCCCTACAGCAGCCCCAGCATGTTTCTCAGCCGTCATCCCTAAGTAATGCTGCAGAGCACCTGTCCAGCGGGGTCTGCATCGTCCTAGCTGCTGGCGGCTCTGACTTGGATGGGTTTCTGGCAACAGTTTCCTTTCTGGACTCATATACAGAAGGAACTGAATACCAAGTTTGAAAATCTGCTTGAGAATTTTCAAATTCTGTATTTTAGACTGATGGAGATTTCAGATTTTTTTAAAAAAGTTATTCTGTTCTCTTATGCGTAAATCTGCAAAGGCAAAGTTTTAGAGTGTCAGCTGAAGGCCATATAACCAAAATGTCAAGGAGGAGCTACTTTTCTGAATTAGGAAGTCAGTAATTTGGGTTAGAAATGTAGTCGGGGCGTTGGAGAATTCTTCATCCTTAGTTTTTTTTTTTTAAGTTCTTTTTCTTTTTGTTTATGTGTATATGTGTGTGCCTGTGTGAAGGTGTGTCACGTATGTGAAGGGGCTCGTGGGGCGTTAGACGAGAGCACTGGATCCCTTGAGGCTGGAGTTATAGGTGGCTGTGAGCTACCTGAGCTGAGGGCTGGGCACTGGGTTTCGGATTTCTGGGAGAGCAGCAAGCGTTCTGCACTGCGGAGCCCCTCCAGTCCCCTGACCACTAGTGACTTTTAGCCAAACCAAGCAAGCGAGCTACTTCTCATTTGTAATGGTAACAATCTTAGTAGTAATGATGATTAATTATAATATAATGGATTGAATCCCTATAAGGTTATTGGTAAAATGATAATGAGTACTAAGTACATCTCACAAGTGATTTCTTGTGTCAAACATATACTTCCTGTTTGGGACAGTGTTTATAATAGCAAAGATGGTGGCCATTGGTGACTTACTGCTTCCTTCCAGTTCTGCAACAGCTTCTTGTTCCATGTCATCCATGTTATGAAACTGGCAAAACTGAGGCTTTTGCAAGGAGTTGTACAGGTAGTTAGTATGTAGGCATACTTTAGAACAGCTCCTACTACATCCTAACTGCCCTATATACGTTGTTTCTATTATATTTTTTATTATTTAAAAATAATCAGCATACAAGATAATGGGCTTCCTTCAACATTTTCATATACGTGTGTCACTTTAGTCACTCCATTATTATACCTGTATTCTTTTTATTAATTTTTTTATGTGCACAGGTGTTTTGCTTGCATATGTGTATGTGTACCATGTGCATGCCTGGTATCCACAGTGGCCAGCAGAGGGCATCAGATCCCCTGGAGATGGAGTTACAGATGGTTGTGAGCTGCCATGTGGGTGCAGGGAATTGAACCACTCTTGTCTTAATCACTGCGCCCACTCTCCAGCCTCCAGAGTTGCTTTTTTCTTGTTTTGGTCTATCGTGTGTGGCCTTCCGCCAAGTGGGAAAGCGTTCTTTGTCAATGACTACAAGCTCTTCCTTTGCCTCCCACAATCATTGGTCCTCCGAAGAGTTGCCTTGTTGATGTGTGTAATGGCCTATGCCTGACAAAGTGGAAATTTCTGGTGGGTGACTGGCTTGTCAAACTTTCCAGGGGACTGCCCATTTGTAGAAAGCTGACACTGCAGGGAAAGGTTCTTCCCAGAGTAGTGCTCAGTTAATCCCAGCACCATTTAAACGTCCACATTGATGGCTCAAGACCCCAGGGCCTGAGCATACGACCCCGCCTTTCTTGCCTTTTGATCCCTTTGTATTCCTCTTGCTGGACAGGCTCTGAGATGCTGTACTGAGCCCTTATTTGATTGGATCTCACGAAATTTTTCATGACTTTCTTACTGGCTGCTCTGGGCATTACTGTTAGGTACTGTGGCATGATACTAAAGTGATGCCCTTTGAAAATGGTCTGAAGATTAGAGCTGACTTGAGGAGTCATCTGCACAGTGAAAGCATCCTTCAAAACCAAGAACCTTCCTTTATCCCACTGTAGTGTGGTCCCAGACCAGCTCACAGTGTGTGGAGTTACAGCTTTGGGGCTTTAGCTACAGAGAGGCTCTGCTAGGATGGTGTGTCCTTTGCTTCTTCATTATAATCAGATTTAGCATTTTCCCCTCAGAGCAATAACAAAGTGTTTTAGTATGGTGTGCTTGAATTCCAATAGAAAGGCCAAGCAACCTGAAATTGATCCAGTTAATTCAATATGTATGTATTAAACAGTGATGTTGACTTGATTGGTTATTTAACTTTCTGTCAATAAATCACTGGATAAATATTATAGTGGTGCAGGGATATCTGCAGGCTAGCTTAACTTCATTTTCTGATTATCTTTACCTTACTCAAACTAATGTCCAGATGCTGCAGATGCTGCCCTCATTCTAGGAATGTTGTGGAACTTGCCCTGTCCATTTTTTGCAGGTTTGCCTAGGGGCGATAGGTTTGTACTGATGCCAAACACATTTCTTTGTTTTATGGGTAAATAAAGGACACCATATTTTCAAATATGATCTGACTACAGTATTGTATGTTTTTTATTGTTTATGTGTTTGATGTTTTTAACATGTAAAACTTTCCCGAGTTTCTAGTTTGGCTCAAACAATTCTCCTTCCTCCTTCCCACTTAGTGAAACTACAGATATTCACCACCACACCTGACTAGCATCGTCTGTAGACAAGGCACAGGTCAGAACAGACAGTTTCATATGGAAACCAATTCCACTCGATACAGAAGAAGCATGTATTAACTCCTTTGGCTCTTTGTCCCTGGTAGACAGCAAGCAGTTGTTAACGCATCTTGCTGTTGAGGCTGGGTGAGTGGGGCCATCCAAGTAGGGGTATGTTTCATAATCAACTCTGCGTTGAGAGTGGAGCCCATGAGCTACAGAGACACTGTCAGAGCTCTCGGGCAGGATAGTAGCATATTGATGGAGAAATGATGAACGCCTGTGGTTTTGTCTCCCTTCTCCCCTTCACTCTGGGAATCTTCATTTTCCATCTTAGATGGTTCTGTTGGGTTGTGAATTATAGCACCCAGTTCTTGGTGCTTGAGGCTTGGGTAGGCTCATGACCCTGGTCAGCTCCTATCCTTGTGTTTTCAGGGACTGGGTCATAATGTATGGGCGTCTTTAACTTACAACACAAAGGCCTCCTAAGGTGTTTGATTTAGGGTTCAAAACCCTCAAGATTTAGCCATTGTTCAAGCTACTTTTCATCCCTGTCAAATTCTTGATTAATAGTTGTTAATTACTAATTATCCCATTTCTCACTGGCAAGAGAGTTAAGTCTAATCTTGGAGATATACAAACACCAGTTTGGAAATGTTAGTGGGTTGGATGAGGTAGCTTGTAGTAGAGACATTGTGATAAGCACTGGATTGGCCATGGGAAACTCTTCCTATTTGGTCATTTATATGTTCAAACTAATAATCACTTTGACCCTAGAGAAAGTGGAGCCAAGATGTCAGTTGGCATTCGTTGAGAATCTGCTCTCTGAGTGGGCATAGTGGTGGGAACCACCAGGGAGCCAATGGTGGAGGGGAGGAGAGAGAGAGAGAGAGAGAGAGAGAGAGAGAGAGAGAGAGAGAGAGATATTCCTAAGAAACTATCTCTACAGAATTGGCCTCAGTCCATATGCTAAGAAGAGGATTATGTCTTGTTTTGCTTTGTTTTTCAGATTTCTACAAGGAACATGGTAGTGTCAAATTCTAAGAATCCCATCACCACCCTTCCTAGACCCTTTCCCAATATACTTCATTCTTCTTTGAACCCTCTTAGAACTGCCACTGTAATCCAGAGACGGGAAAGAGGACACATTTTGACCTTAATATGACTTTTTGGTCCGTGCCCGTGATACTCTCTCTGGATGCACCAGCGTTTTCTCCTTTTGCCCTGATTCTGGGGAAGAATCAGCTTAGGATTTTCTGGGTATTGAATTGAATCTCAATTCGTACCAGGCAGAGGGCAAGGGAGAGCATCCTCTAGACCTGCAAGAGTCAGCCCATGTCTTCCATCTGCCTAAGGGGGTTCCTTAGTCCTCTGAGATGAGCCTGCTTCCTCTGCCCATGTTTCTGGGTTTATATATCTAGACATTGTACAGCAATCTAGGGGTGATGACTAACTCTAACTGCCTCAGTTTGAGGATATTTTCTCACCTATTCGCCACATAATGTGTTCTTAGAAGCATGTTCAATTTGCCCAAAGAGGCAACACCCAGCAAAAGGACAGGGCTGTTGACTTTCTGGCATGGAAATCTGGCCAGCCTTTCTGAGGACAGATTTCTGGAGCCTGTTATAACTTTTTCCAGGAGGAAGCACTTCTCCACATTAAGTAAAAAGTCTTTTCTTCCTTTCTTATTTATTTTAGGTGAGGTATATTTTGGCCCCATTTTAATCCTGAACTTAAAAAAACACCTTTTTTTGGGGGGGAATAATTTGCTCTCCTGTCAAATGTATCAGTCACCGTGAGCAGTCTGGAGCTGTTTTAGTGGAGCTGCAGGCTGAACACTCTGACTTAGGCATGGCAGGGCAGAGGAACAGGAGTGTGTGAGGTCGAGACCATGAGAGCCAGCACACAGCCCTGATGCTTCATTCAGCAAACAAGAGACAACACAAATACAGCAGTTCCATGCCATCCAAACGGTGGCGATTGGCAGAGGACCTCATCCGGGGCAACCAAAACCTCCCTGCTTGTGTAACCCCCTTTCCAAGAGTCTGGCTATCCCTGCTGCTAAAGGACCTTAAACCACTTCAGCGCAAATGCCTGGTGATTGGCAGCAGTGCTGGCCATTGTGATCATCATATTGTTTGGTAGTGGGGAATATTTTTTACTGCTAGCTCAATAGCATTTCACAGTTATTAAACCAGACTCATTGTCCCTCCGGACTCTGAAAGGCTCAGAAACTTTAGGGCATAGAAGAAAAAGAAAAAAGCCAAAGGCACAAAACCTGTCAGTTATTCCCACAGTTCCACTGTGGCTGTCACACTCTTCGCTTTTAAGGCGCTGGAGAAGAAGGATGAGAGAGTGGCTTTTCGGATGTGTTTATGGGCGACTTGTTTTCATAAATAAGAATTTATGGGAGCAGATTCAATTACAAAAAGTTATTTTAGAATGGTTAAAAAATGGAAACATTTAAGGAATGGGACACCTATCCTATTATGATTAGACATTATAGCACTTGGATTAAAATAACGTTCACACAATGAGCAGATATAGCTGAATGTCCCATAACCCTGAAGATAAATGCCTGCCTGAAGTCATCGCCAGGGTTCACGAAGAATGCTCCGAGAGGATGGATGGCTGTGATTAGGCAGGGAACACATCTATTTCTCTGCGAGGAAGAGCTCCCCCGGCTTATTTGGCAGATAATGAGAGCATCCTGCAAGTGATCTGGAGGGTGACCTTGTGCATCCAGCAGGTGTTAGCGACCCTCCTGGACGTGCCCAGAGGTAAAGCAGCTCAGCAGAGGCGTCTCCCCTTCGACAAATCCAATGGTGCAGTGCTGCAGGCTCCTTCTGCAGGACTAATTGGAGACCCCAAGAGTACAGTAGCGTAGCATTTCTCTATGGGTCACCCCCAGTGGAAACCATTTATGGTCTTTTGCGAACATCAAGTTTCTGGGAATTTGACTAATTTTTTGGTAATTTCTTTCCGGACAGCGGAGAGCCCGATCACAGAGAATTTGCTCCCCTCAGCTCTTTGTGTATTTTCTGCATGGTTTTGCTTTGCTTCTTCTCGGCAGAGTTTGTGAGGCCCTGAGGACCACACCAGCACTCAAGTCAGGGGCTGCACAATTAATCTTCCGCTGAAAGAAAAATGTATTCTTATTTCTCTTCAAGTGTCTCTGGCAGGAACAGGGCGTGGGCAGAAACTTGTGTTTACCTAAACAAAAAAACCAGAAGATGTATGACCCGCCTCCAAACATTCCTGCGGCTGGCTCTTCTCGGAGGATGCCCCTCCATGGCTGAGTGCCAAGATTCTTTTATTTTTCTAGAAGCAATTACAGTTTGAGAGGACTGTGCCCCATGGCTGACATGTGGCTACGGAGTTTATGGGGTTGTGCTAATTCTGTTTGGACATGATTTTCTACTTTTCTTTGTGGGAACAAACCCCCTTACCCCCAAATTCTTGACAATTGTCTCCAGCCATTTTCTCTGCCTTGCAGTCTCCTCTCTCCCAACCCTTCACTTCCCCAGGGAATCTAGGGCTCCATGCAGAGTCTCGGACAGTGGGTCCCTCCCTATGCTGGCTCCAGGGGACTCGTTTCACCTGACCAAATAGTTCTCTCGTCCACTGTAGACACGTTTATAGAGTTGACCTCTATGTCCATAGCCCACAGATAGTCCACTTTTTGTCTCCAAACCTTTCAGCGTCACTGAAGGAAGGTGGGCAGGCCTCGCTTTCAGTTTTGTCACTTAAAACTGAAATGAGAATTCCACAAGCCTGTTTGTTTCTAGGCAATGCCATTAGACTGTTTTAAATAAAGAGTTTTATGAGCTTAATTGCCCTCATGAGCAAAACAGATTCAGTTCACCAATGTTTAATCTCACCTTTTATGTTTTAAGGAAACGTGTGTGTGTGTGTGTGTGTGTGTGTGTGTGTGTGTGTTTGTGTGTGTGTGTGTGTGTGTGTGTGTGTTTGTGTGTGTGTGTGTGTGTCTGTGCATGTGTGCATATGTAAGTGTGTGTTTAGACTGGTTTATGCAGTTACAGATATGAGGTAAATTGTCACAGAAAGGCAAAAGCATTAAAAAGTGGAAACAAGCAAACTGGAAAACCAGAACGGGGACAACAGCACTCTCACAGGGCACCCAACCGCCTTCATATATAACACAGTTATCCTGGTGATACACACTGGAGCGGAATTTTCCCACCGCAGTGGTGGTGACACTGAGGTGGCCTTTTGCTAAATGCAGGTAGAAGACAGCAGTGAGCCTTGGGTAGCATTAGAATATCTGGGGGATACGCTGGGTGTATCCCAGACACACTGCATCCTGGAGAAGAAGCCTTGTCTACCTGGGCTTTGGGCCATTTTTTTTAAAGCTCGTTTCTGTACCAGGTAGGGCTGCTTGGCTCTGGCTCTGGCCTGTTTAGCAGTGAAGGGGTTATATGTAAGGTTATATGTAAGGGTGATCAGAGATTTAAACTGTCATGTCAATAGTGCCAGGGAATCGGCTGTGCGAGGGCCTTAATAAATCTGCCCTTGACTTATGGCCAAACCTCATTCAGCAGAAAATTATTTCTGCAGCATACTGAATGCTCTGCTGTGATGGAGACAGAAATAAAGAAAGGTGGAAATGAGGAGACAAGAATGGAAATTCAATCCACATGCAGTCCACATGCAGAAGGGAGGACTCCAGTAAAAAAAAGAAAGAAAGAAAGAGAATGTGAAGGACTTCTGGAACAGGGTATATGCCTTTGATTATGAAAAGGTCTTAGGGGACAAAGAATGATTCTCAAGGAGATCATCAGGGACGGGCGGGAGGGGACAGTGCACTGCCTGGCCTCAGAGCTTTATGAATGCTTCTTGCTTGTTCATTAGCTGGTTGGCCTGTATCGTGAGAGGGCGAAGCTGTGGACCCTGGGATGAGCGAGGATCCCCAGAGCTCACAGCTGGCCAGGTAGAGCCAACAGGCTCTCTGCAGACCAAGTGATGCAGATGTACTCTTGGATACCAGAGACAAGTTCTGTTGGCAATAGAAGATGGGGCGGCACAGGATTTCAGATAGAGGGAGTGTTAGCACCCGGCCCAGCTCTGTGAGTCAGTGTAAGGAACAGGGCTTTTCAGTCACTGGAGAGTCTGGCTGAAGGGTCAAATGTGGCCTCTGTTTTAAATGAGATGTGGCTTATTATTACCCTAGGACAGGTTAGAAGGAGAAGGAAGGGGTTAAGATCAGCACACAATGCATTTTTTAGATTGGTTCCTAAAGGCATGGACTATCCATTTTAGGCCAGAGATCACTTTAATTGGAAGGATAATTTAAGAGACAGGATTCCTTCTTTTTCTGCAAGTTTTGAAACTGTTGGGAAACGCTCGAGGAGCGAGGAACAACAGGAGCATTTCCTCTTCTAAATAATTTATTTCCTGTTAGTCGTTTCCCTTTTTCTGCCCTGGACTTCCAATCCCAGAGCTGTAATGAGTTTCGGGAACATAAGGTGTCAGATATTGGCTTGGTGGTGGTGGTGGTGCTGTTGAGATCTCTGAATTCACGACCCCTTAGAGCATCCGAGGCCTGGCGCATACATAATTTACGAAGAGATCTGCGGCTTTCATCTGTTCCGCCTTCTAACTTTTGGCGCTTTTTATCCAAAGGATGATTTGTTTTGCTGCGAGAGAACTTGCCATATTTCCAGAAGTTTCTGCAGAGCACTGGAACCCTGCAGCAGATCCTTTGTGCTCAGGGGTGTTTCTGCAGAAGCTTCAGTCCCAGAAGGGGACGGAGTGGAGAGAGAAAGACATGCCAGCTGGTCTTCTTAAGGTAGAGATGGGTGAAAGAAAGGCTCAGTGTGTGAGAAAAAACATTCTTGTCCACTAATGAGAACAGTGTTTGGTGGATGGAGCAAAGGATGTGGCCGTGTTAAAGCAGGCTCTGGTTTGGTTGGTCTCACAGGAATTCCAAGAGCCCAGGATCTGTCCCAGAAAGGACATGATTAGCAGTTCACCGAGTGGTGGTCCCTTCCAACAAGCATTCCCACAGCACCACCCTTGTCTTTAGAGCTTGGGTGGGAATACACATTTAGACTCTTTAGTGTCTCGCCTCTCTCTTTCATGCCCTTGTTCTTGTCTCTTTCGTGTCCAGGTATAGCTTTCTGCTTGTTTTTCATTTCTGTCCCTCTTTCTGAGAAAGGGAAGTTGGATTCTGAGTGGGCTGCCGAGAACCGGGGCTGAGGCGCCTCCCTAGGAAAGCTAGAGAAGAAAGAACATTGAGGTTTCCGACCTGGACTGTCTGCTGAGACCAAGCCTGGTCAAGAAGCCTGCCCACTATTGATCCGTGCTCCCTCATGTCGTAAATATTTAATAATGTCTTTGCTGCTTGGTAGATTTTTCAGAAGCCCAAGCTAATATCTCTTTGTGCACAAATGTGCATATATTTAAGGATTGATTTGACGATGGACGCTGACTCTCGCCCTGAGCTGCCTTGAGACTCTTCAGGTAAGAAGTCTGTGGCATCTGCTCTTCCTGAAGCATGAGGCAAATAGCCTCTTTTTTGAACCTGAGATTTTTTTTTAAATCACTATACCATCAGCTTATTCATTTATATCCCATTATTGACTTTCTATACAAACAAGTCATCCTAACAGGACATCCTATGTCATGAACGGAGAGCACCTCTGTTGAGATTCTGGTTTCTGTCCTCTGCAGAGAGAACGCCTTGCCCTCCCCTGTGGTAAGCCTCTCATCTCCTCACTTGGCCCTCACTGAGACCTGAAGCTTTTTCACAAGCTTAACCACATGTAAAAGTATGGACTTTCTTTTATTTTGCTGAGTGTCATGCGGCCATCTTAATTTTCACCTGTAAGCAGAGTTGTAGACATGGGATAGTCTCATGGACAGTCTAACTGTTGCAATCTACTTTAATTCACAAATGATCGGTGAGTTCATGTTGTGTCTAGGTGCCCACAACTCTCCGTGTTCCCCAAGCCCAGTCTTGAAAGGATGGAGTTTTGCAAGACTGCTTTTTACTCCCTCCCCTTAAGGGTCAGATGTTAGAAGGACGGAGCCCAGTGTGTCTCACCCCCTTCCCACTGCTAGCTTTCTCTTACCCACACCGAATGGCTTTTCTCTACACTTGAATTCAGAGAGCTCCTGCTGGACAAAAGGGCAGGAGAACTCAGAGGGGGAAAAATGTTACGGGGCCTGAGGAGGTGAGGAGGAGGGAGAAGTCACAGGCCAAAGAGAAGCGGGGGTGAGAAAGAGGAGGAGGGCTGGCTCAGAGAGGCAAAGCAAATTTCAAATCCTGATTTGACCAGAAACAAGAGGCACTTGACATGTTTTAAAGAAAAAGAAAAAAGAAAGAAAAATTAGTAATTACACCTACCAGCTTTTTATCGACTGTCCAGTAAATATCAGCGTATTCTATTCTTGGACTTATAACTAAACTAAGTGATTGTCTTGATTAAAACTATAAAGAGAGATGAAATGAATGGGGTGCACTCCAGTTTAGGTTTTCAGAGTCTTACAGCTAAGGTAGAAACTTAGCTAAATCATTACAGGGAAAGCATTTGGTCAGGTTTTGAAATACTGTTTGTAGTGACTGCCTAGCTGCAGAAAGGGGCATTTGGAAGGACCATCTGGAAAAGATAGAATTAAAATTAAAAACTGAATGGGGCTGGAGAGACGACTTTACAGTGTAGAGTGCTTGCTGCTCTTCTGGAGGACGCAACCTCACTCCCCAGAACCCACATTCGACGGCTCATGACTGCCTGTAACTCCAGCTCCAGGGTGTCTAACGCCTTCTTCTGACCTCCAGGAGCTGATGAACACGGACCTCCCTTTCTCTTCTCTCTTAAAAAACAAAGTATGCTCAGCAGACCAAGGGGAGGGGATGGTATTTGTATTTGCAAGGACAGGAGTACAGGTGTCCAAATGGTTGTTAATTTGCCAAGTTCTGAGCTGTGCGTTTTTCCTTGATGTGGTTTCCAGGAAGGATTATAGTCTCTCCTTTGTGAGAAGCACCATCTTATTATAAAGTGGAAAGCACAGCCTCCACAGAACCTCAGTCCTGAATTTTGCTTCCGGCATCCATCTCCCATTTACTTAACTAGAGAAATAAAATTGGAGGGAATTTGGCCTCCAGGTTATAGGGCTGGGAAATGCTTTGAGAGACCTTCTGGTTGGATTACTTCTAAACCCTCCCTGACAGAGGAAAATTTATCTTATTTTTAAGTGCTCCCCAGAGGCAGAGTGTCCGCAGACTCCCTTACTAACTCATTCCAGTGTTTAACGATCTCCACATTCAGGAAATTCCTTCTTCTGTCTTACCTAAGCCCTTCTCTGTCCGGCTTAGCCCATTTCTTTTGACCCAGTCCCAGAAGAGATGGGGAAAGAAAGGTCACTCTCTTATATAAACATCCTTTCACATAATTAAAGATTACTATAAAAAAATCTCCAAGTTGTCCATCTCTGTTCCCTTATCTCGTAGAACTGCCCTGCTCCACTAGGGTTCCGCTTTCAGGGTTCCAGCCCATAGCCTTTTCTTCATCTTTGTGAAGAAGTCTCAGTCATGTCCTCATCACCAAGGGTCTGCAGTGCGCCCTGGGAGAGCAGACAGAACCTGGCATGTGTACATGCATTATTTCCCCAGACTCCAAGTGCCAGAGTTCATGGAAAAGGCAGAGTGGAAGTGATCATATGTATTTTTAATTTTAATGTTTTCATATTATAATGATTTTCAAAGTCAAGTTTATAATCCTAGGTTTGTGAACATGTCCACTGGTATACATGAACTCTAGATTTTTAAGCAGGGAGTGGGTATAACAGTATAATAGGATACAGTATCCTGAGAATCATAACCTTAACTGGAGTTCACCAATACAGTATGCTAAGAATCACAACTGTCCCTTGGTCTTCCCTGGAGATTGGTTACAGGGTCCCTTCTTTGCCCTTAGATACTCAAAGCTTTGGATACTCAATATCTTTGTAAATGATGCAGCACTCCGATGCACTGATGTACATTCAACACGTCCTTCATATACTTTAAATTATCTCTAGATTCCTAGTTAAGCCTAATGCGGGATGAATGTCATATATGCAAATGTTATACTGCCTTGTTTAGGAACATGTGTGTGTATCTAGATGGCTGTAATGTGTCACAAGACAAAATCCAAAATCATGAGTCTGGGAAAGTGAGTGGCATTGAAGAGGGGAGGCTGACAGAGATGGGAGGGAGAGGAGAGAGGGCAGGGTATAGAGTTTAATCATAATAGATTATATGCATGTATAAAATGTCAATTAATATTCCAATAAAAAGAAAATAAATTCCTTAAAAATAAATTTAATTTAAAATCTGTCCACTTTTATTTGGAATTAATATAGTTTTAACGATACTCCTGATTTGAGGCTGGCCGGACCTGCAGAGCAGTATGTGGAAGGCGAGGGCCTCGGCAGGGTCAAGGTGGGTCTACACTGGCTCCTGGGTTAGACTAGCCTCAGTCTGCCTTTCTTCTCCGTTAGGATCACTTCCAAAACCTCCTCTTAGTTGTCCCTGGCTGCTCTCTGAGGTTTTTCCATGAGCTCACTTCTGGTCCTTGGCTTGAAACACTGATACTGTAGTTCAGGGTGAGAAGATACTGGATCCTAAACTGGTGTCACGTCTCACAGCTGCACACAGACTTATAGGGTGGAGTAAAAACCCTTGATGTTTTTGCATAAGAATCAAAGCCATTTGCTAAAAAAAAAGTAATAGACCTCTGTTGATGCTGTTGAATTTTGCATTCAATGAAATCTTAATCCATCTGAGGAGTTTACAAAAGTTTCAACTATTTGGCAACCTGAGACTCCAAGATGTAGCTTTTTAAGTTGCATTAAAAGATTATAAAAATGATTTTTAAAAAATCTCCAATTTCCTAGAAGTCTTAAAAGACGTTCTTGCAGAGGTGGTGAGTGGGAAAAACCGATGTCTGTTTATGCATCATGTGATGGCTCGTGCTTGTATCCTAGCAACAGGATCCAGAAAGAGGGAGCCCAGAGAGAACAGGCCACAAGTCGACCTGCAGAATGAGGCAGCAAACCCGGGATAGTGAGGTATTTAGGAGTGCCAGTGAGGGTAGTCACAGTCACAATACACTTATCTTTAATTCTTAGTCATTAAAGGTCACCCACCACGGGCCAGGCAGACATACAATATCAGGGTTACTCCAACAAATACAGAGTCAAAAGTCTCCATCCACCTACAGACAGGCTATGTGTGGTTTTGGTTCGTTCATTTCTGTCTCTAGCACTTATTAGAGTTTCCTTCAAAATGACGATTAAAGTATAAGATTGGTAAATTTTGCCTTTAATAACGAGTGCCTTATTTTGCTGCCATCAAAATCAGTTCTTCACGAGGAGTATACGACTGTGTGGAAAATGCCTCCTGGGTTATGATGTTCAGTGATAAGGAAGGTACGGAGCTATCAATGTATTACATCTGAAGTCAGTACAGCGTCCACCTCCCCCCATGGAATTTATGAAAATGCATGGCATTTGAGAAGGGGGATGATGGGAAATTCTTCTGTATTTTACTTTTCTGCACTTTCTCACTTTTTGTGGTAGTCGCGCATGACTTTTATAATAGCATGACACATATTCATTAAAAGAAAATTATTCCCTTCCATCTTTACAGTCTCTAAGCTTTTGCAGAGTCTCTCATTAAAATACACCTGGGATGAATCAGTCCCTAAGCCATTATCAGTGAAGACTTGAAAGATAAACACCTGGCTAGGAGAGCCAAGATGGTGCCCGGAGGGGAAGCAGGGGGCGGGAGACAAATCAGACGTCAGAGTGGGACGCTTTCCCCACTCCGCCAGCACTGCCCTTGGGCAGCTCCTGCTATTGGTTGGGATCAGAGCAAAGAGTGCCTTAGGCTTGTTCACAGCACCTCACTGACAGACAGGGATTGAGCTTGGTCTCATTAGAGAGCTGCTTTCAGAGGGAGCAGTGTGGGCAGGACTCAAACCCAGGTCAGCTAGTGGAGAACTTGGGAGAGCTTCCACAGAAGCCCTCAGAGTCTCCAGCTGTTCTGGTGAGGGCTGGGCACTGGTAACCACGTGCCTTGAGTGTTTGGGGTAGTACCGATTTGTAAAAAATGACCCTAGGTCTGTTGCTAAACACATCGCTAAATGCTATTGGATTTGTTAGAATGCTCTTTATTGGTTCGTTGGGAAGCTAGAAAGATACTTTTCCCAAGCTGCATGCTTAGTTTTGGTTTGGCAAATAGGCTGCATTGGACGGAATAGGGAAAGGGCATCAAATACACTATCCTCAAAGCAGAAGGTGTTGTTTGTGGGTGTGTAAAAATATAAACACACATGAAAACATACACACTTGCAGAACTCTTCCAGAGTGAGTTCAAGATTTGCCCCAGTTTTACTTTCTGCAACTTTAATTTAGTTCCTAACATCTCTAGATCTTGGTTGACTCTGAGTTTAATCAGATGTTGGCACACACGGGAGACATTGCTGTGCCTTTGTCTGTGGATTGATCCAGCCAGTACTTGGTTGACTATTTTCTTAGTAACCAGAGATCTCAGAAGTGACAGGTCACTGTGTGCAGAAGGTGAAGTCACAGAAGGTCGAGTGGGCTGGCTCTGTCTGCAAGATCAGGTAATCCTACTACCGAATCAGACAGAAGGGCAATTTAGTAAACTCAGCCACAGGCCTGTCTGAAAGCCAGGGCTCAGGATCGGCTTCCAAACCCTGGATACCAAATGATAATGAGAGTGAAGGGGAAAGCTGAACTTGCATGGTGGGCTTTTCCTCATCATCTTTTAATAAGAAGGAAACCCAATGAAACTTTTGCACAAAAATAGCATCAAGTTTGACTGCTCGGCTTTTAGCGTGGAATTCTGAGTAAACATGGGTGAAATACAACTTGTCAGCACAAAAATACCGCCTGTCATAGTCATTTGTGTATAAAATATGAGCCGCAGGTTTGGACCATATGGTTACATGAGTTCTAATTTACGTGGCATCGTCTTAAGTCAGCAGAACTCGTCCTGGCCTGCCTGTGGGGGGTGGAGTCAGCACCTCACCCACTGAAGTGAGGCGGCTCCCTGGGGTTTGGCCAGTTTCTGCTGCTGCTATAGACATCAGAGATTTGCAGGGCAACATGGGACCCTCCCCAAGACAACTGAGCCCTTCCTGGCTACGGCGTGGCTGGCCAGGCGGTACCTGCCATCGGCTCTCAAAGCCGGACACGTGAAATTGAAAAATATTAAACCTCACAGCTTGTGACTTCTCTGTTCCTTGTGTTCCCACTGGGGGGAAGGTAACACAATCTCTTCCCCGCACCCCCAGACGGGTGGGGAGGGCGGACGATTGGATGCCATTTCAGAGCAGTGCTTAATGAAGTGAGAAAATGCATTCGCAGTGTTGGGTTCTGTGGCACATGCGTGCGAGCCCAGAAGTGTACAATGGATGCATTTTGTGATTTAGACACGAGCATCAAATGCCAAAGAAATGCCGTCTAAAGAAAAATCAGACTTGAAAGTCCAAGCTCAGCTAGAAACAGATGTAATTTTTGTTTCTTAAAAACGAAACTTTCAGTGGCCTCCTCTCTGCTCCCGCAAGCTGTGCCCTGTCACTGTCTTAGATGACCTTTGGACGATGTCTGCCTGGAATACTTTTAGAGAGCCGGTTGGAGCATGTGACCCTTGACTCTCCTGCACATTCTTTTGGGGAGCCTGAAGGCGCTCCAGTTGCCCTCTGGGTGGTCTCTTCCATTGTGGCCATTGATGTCTGAGCCTGATAAGCTGGAAGACCTGGGACCCAAGACCTCCCCTTGGCCCACAGAGCACTGAGCAGTGCACCTTGCGGGCCAAGGGCCCAGCCTGGAACAGATGCTCTCAGTGGGAGACTGTGGGCAGATGGCTTGGTTTTCTTGGCAGGTGTGGAGGATAATCTTGCTTTTGAGGATTTTTTTTTCTACCCTGTTGTCATCAAGAGACAACAGACTCCTTCTAGTGTTGACATTTGGTCTAGAGGCCTGCAGTTAGAACAAAAGCAAAAGCAAGCACAAAGGTGAGTTTGAAACCAACGTCTCTACGGAAGAGTCAACACAGGCCTGTTTACTCTTAGAAAGGGATGTAAGTCCAACAAGGTTACCAAGGTAATGACAGAGAGAGCCAAAAGACAGCAAAGAAACAGCAAAGGTTTCAGCTGCTAAGAAATGAGTCATCCATTCAGGGAAGAGGCCTTACTGAGAATTTGCCAAGTTCTTGGCATTTGCCAGGTGCGGCTCCCCGAGACTTACCACAGGACAGTAAAGGTGTTTGAAAATGTAGCAACTGACTGCCTGGACTCGGATACCACACTCTGCTGTGAAGTTAACAATCAAGGAAGCCACATTACTCAGATTTATCTGAATCCAAATTCTGTGCTTTCTTTCAGAAAAAGAGGAGCTGGTGGGGAATCCAGTGTGAAAGGTACTGCTGAGCCTGACCACCTGGTTTTCGGTGCTGGCCTTTCACTGCCCTTTATCCATCCCACAGATGATAAAAGTTCCAGAGTTGCTTTTATGAATTAAAACAGCTCCGTGGGGGAGGTTAGCCCCGTGTTTCTGCTGCCTCCAGACATGACGCTGAACACAACTGTGGTATGACGATGCTCTTGAGCTACTCACTTCAAGACCAGCGTCTGTATTTAAACCCCTGTGTCTGGGTGCTCGGGGTGCGGCTTCCCACGCACAGTCCTAGATAAACCTGAAATGCCTCCATCAGGCCTGGGGTGAGGAGCGGGTCTCCCGAGTCCTCTTGAAGTCTGTTAGTTATGGAGGCTGTCTTCGTATTTTTGTTCTTTCCCTTATTTCCTAAGTTGGGTGTTCCCTGGCACAGGTGGTGCATTGACAGCTGAAAGCCTTATTCTGAGGATACATGAGTAGTCTTCAATGATTTTTTTTTTCACCATACAAATTGGAAATTTCCACAATAACCTTATTGACTTTTGTTCCACACACAAGTGGCATTTATTTTTCTACTTCATCTACTAATTTCTCAAAGACATCCAGTTATTAAGTGGCAAGGTAAGATTTGAACTCAGGCATTTCTCAACTACTACCCGAACTCTGAGGCCCTGTGCTAAGGTCAGATTGGGTAAGTATTAGTCTGAACCATACGAAGATGCCTGTGTTTGACTTGTTTTGTTTTAAAACAAGGTCTTATTATGTTGTCCAGGCTAGCCTCGAAGGTCTCGTGTTCCAGCTTTTTGAATGCCGGCGGTAGGGAAGTACCCCTGCACTCCATGATTCTAATTTTGACTTTTAAAAACTGGAAATTGTATATGACTCCATCAACTATCACAAAAATACGCTGTCTCTTAGACCAAGACATAAGAGAGACAGAACTGGTGCTCTCTCTGTGGGTGGTCATGGTCTAGCTTTATCATGGGACACACACACACCTTCTGGAAGACATCAGCAATAACTGAGGTACTGAGCCAGCATGATCCGGAAGTACAGCGTAGGGGGCGGGGTTAACTGAAGAAATGCTGAACTGGTTGGATAATAGGAATTCTGATTGATGTAATCTTTTCTAGCTTAGCATATGTTCTATTTCTGGAGTCTTCCTGTGTATGTATGGGTGTGTGCGCGTGCGCGCATTTCTAAAGACAAAGACAGAGGGAAAATTTTTTACAGCTGACAGAAAAGTCTCCAGCATGGCATGCGTGTCCTTGGAGCAAATACCAAGACCCAGTTAAATGAAGGCTTCACATATGGGGTTATCACCATCACCATCCTCTCCAAAATGGCCAACACATCTCAAAGCTCACAGAACTCTTCCGTATTGTAGATTTGCCCCACTTTCTGGAAGACACGCTACTATTTCATTTAAATTTTAAAAATGAGGAGAGTGAGCAAAGCCCATGTGCATGGAGGGAGATGCTTGGCTCTTGAACAGCATGGGCTGATAGAACCTTCTGCCATGATTGACATGTTCTCCGCCCGTCCTCTTCAACATGGTGGCCACTGTCCACATGTGGATTCTGGGCACATAAAGTGTGTACATGATTAGATCTTAGATCTGTGAAGATGAGGTGGCATTCAGATTTAAGCTGAAATTGTCACAGAAGGCTAGGAGGTGCTGTATTGGGGGGTGGCTTTCAAATTCATGTTTTTATTACATTTTCTTTGCTTGAAGCAGGAAGCTTGGAGAATGATGGAATGACTTCATCTCTGCCATCTGATTTTGCTGGATCCTAGTTTCTTCCAGGGGATGATAAGGGATTGCATCTAAACCTTGCACAGAGTCCTTTAGAGAGGGCTGTTAGACTCTGCACTGATTTCCCAGGGATGCCTAACTACATTGTTCCTCTAAACAAGCCCTATAATAGGCTAAACCAGACTCTGGCAGTTTCTTTCCAGCCATATGGTATCATGACAAACATGACTAATTCCTGCTCTGTTGGTTCTGAATCGTGTTAATCTGCCAACTGGTTAGCGCCCATTATAAAGCAGCTTTTATCTGGAGATTCTCATTAGCATGTGAAATTAGTCCAAGCCTAAACTTCATTTTGCCAAATCCTCCCTCAGGCTGCTCTTGAGATGGAGTCTATTCACAATTGAGGTTTTGTGTCTTGACTGTCAGGCTATGTCCAGAAGGTCAATTAGCGTTTTTCTTTCTTCTTTTTGATCTGATACATCACGTTTATTTGCTGTGATCTAAATTCTGGTAGTGCTAGTCTGTCTTTCTGTTTGTTTTGCTTCTGTGATAGAGAAGTACAATCTTTGCCTGCTCCCAAAGATAATTTCTTATCATTTGGCTCAATAAAGACTGACTTATAAATATTCTGTGAGATTTCAGCTAATGCTTCCCTCCCTGATGCATATCTAATAATCCCCTCAAGCACCAAAACCTTTCAGGATCACCCCTGAACCTTCTTAAAGTGCCCTCTGCACACTTTGTCTAGGAGTGGCAACTAACCCGAACAGCCAGAAGCCATGAGGGTCTTAAAAAGAACAGAAATAAGGTTTTAACAAAGAAGATAGAGGCATGGATATGCTGTGCCCCCCAAAAGTTTTCGTTCTTTTGGAATTACTCTATTAGTTTTTAAAGAAATAATGCATGTTAGTTAAATTTTTTTTGGAGAAAGTTATCTTAAAATCCTTATGTGAATAAAAGTTTAAAAGCATTACTTTGAAAAATTAATCAAAAAATGGCTGACTTAGTTTAAGGACAATGAGAGCAGAAGAGAGAGAGAGAGAGAGAGAGAGAGAGAGAGAGAGAGAGAGAGAGATCTGTGTGAAGGGGACAGATCCAGTGTTAGGGAAATTGTCATTTCGCTCATGTACTTTTTGCTCCTGGGGAAGATTGTGTTGGACTGCATCTAGGGAAAGCAGATGAAGTGCAAACAGAGCGAACCCTCCACACCCCTCTACAATGCACTTTGGCTGGCTGGGCTCTTGTTGAATTGCGTTTCATTGGATTAACTTCAGCTGTCTCAGAAGAGGAGACCCGCCTTCGCTCTCATCCCCATCCTGCTCTGTCATGTGTGTGAAACCTTCCTAAAAGCAAAATGATGATGATGATGATGACTGCAAGTGATATGTTAAGGTTTTTCCCATTATCTTGATATCTCTGAAAAAACAACAAAAATGGGAGAGAAGCTGAAATGTCACTCAAGAGCGTAACTTTCTCCACCTCTCATGAAGCATTATCGATCATTCGGACACATTATGGGTTACTGGATCAGAGTGCTCATGTTGGAACTAGATCGTAACTAGTTCTTAGCGTAGCTTTGAAGGATTCTGAGTGTCAGTTTTACCATATGTAAAATGGAAACACCCACACCTTCCCACCTGTTACCGTTCTTCTGAAGATAAACTGTCATTTGGTGGATGCCGGATCTAGACCATGGTAAGGGCGCAGTGAGTGTCAGCTATTGTAGCGTCTATCTCCAGGATACTGGGTGGAGGGTGAAGGCGCCTTTGTCCTCTCATTGTATGGGGACCTTTGTCACCACTTGCCAAGTCTCAGTTCTGGTCATCACCGACAGTGGGCAGATTCTCTTTGGGAATGGGACAAGGGGTCTTCCCAGGGCAAATGTCAAGCGCTTTGATGTGCTGTTGGGTCAGATTCTGAGAAGCTCCCGAGCGCTCGGATTTGCCTCCCACTGGATGTCATCTAAGGCACAGCATCCAAAAAGAAGGAGCTGAAAGGCTTCAGTGTGGGTGGGACTCCTCGAGAAGACACCCAAAGAATGTAGGGTGTCTGCTCCGTGCTCATCAATCTCTTATTGTGATGGGCCCCAGATCTGAGTTGTTCTCTGAGTGTGGTGTGGGCTGGGCTTCCAGAGAGGACAAATCCTAGAAAAGGCTCATTAGAGATGCTTTAATGTCTTTTTTAATATCTTTGTTTTTAGTCTCAGTTTTGCTTTTGCTGCTGAAAGGCAGAAGTGAAGGAGGCACCAGAACTGAGCCAATCGGAGAACTTCTGTTGCTCTCCAGCCCCAGAGCCTGTCCTGCCTTGTGATCAGAGGGAATACTCTCCTTTCTGACTTTGCCTATCACTACCAACATGGTTTTTCTCCTTCCTTCCTTCCTTCCTTCCTTCCTTCCTTCCTTCCTTCCTTCCTTCCTTCCTTCCTTCCTTCCTTCCTCTCTCTCTCTCTCTCTCTCTCTCTCTCTCTCTCTCTCCTTCCTTTCTTCCTTCTTTCCTTCCTTCCTTCCTTTCTTCATTTGTTTGTTTGTTTTTCAAGACAGGGCTTTTCTGTGAAGCCCTGATTATCCTGACACTCCCTCTGTAGACCAGGCAGGCCTCAAACCCATAGTGCTGGGGTTAAAGACCTGCACCACCACACCTGGCTGCCATGGTTCCTGCCGTGGGGCAGGATTTTGGTTAATGGGAACAGACCACTTTCACTACAAGCAACATTCTCTTCTGTCTTCTTGGCTATTGTCACCATCTGCAAACAACTGCTGGCAGTCTGCAGTGTCTCAGATGGTGGTATTTGGACTTTGGAGGCCCAGGCTGGTTAAATATTTGGGCCGTAACTTTGGCAAATTCCCTCTTAGCTTCAATTTTCCTACCCTTTAAAAAGGAAGCTCACATAACACCAAGGCTGGAAGGCGTTTGGGTGGGGTAAGGGCAGCCATGCTTGCAAAACACAGAACTTGTCAGGGTTGGGCTGGAGCAGTGCATATTGATGGCGGAAGAGCCAAGGAGAGTCAGGTGAGGGATTTCGTAGTTTGTCCTAACGTTCCTGAGCATTTCCTCCAGACCTCCCTTTTTCCTGATATACTTGTGAGGCTCTGTGGCCCTCCTGATCCTCACCTTGCTATCAATAACCAAAGGACAATCATCCCCTTAAGTGTAACTTCAAAGAGTGGTGCCTTCTTACATTTGAAGATACTATGTTGACTTGGGATGTGTCTATTTGTGGTAAAGGGTGTTGGAAGAAAGGCATTCGACGGTGTTATAAAATCAGAAGGGGCTTCTCACTCACCGCACAGGGGTGGCTCTTGCTGGCTGTTGGCCTCACACCCTTTTAATATATATATATATATATATATATATATATATATATATATATATATCCACTCCAATTAACCATGTCTGCTCCACCTCATGGTCTCCTTAGGGCTAAGTTATGTCTTATTCAGAGGTTGGTGCTCTATGAACACTTGTTTACCCTTACGTGTAAACTGAAATAAAAAAAAAAAGCCAAAAATATGCTTAAACTTAGCGGTAAATTCAAGAACTCAAGGCTTGTCTGTCAATAACCAGTATCTTTTGAGTTTTCTAAGATGGTGACGGATCATGTCTTTAACATTTTTAGTTTTGTGATTGTCTTAGCTTCTTCTCTATTATAGTGATAAGACACCTTGACCAAGGCAACTTATAAAAGAGAGAGTTTATTAGGGGCTTACAGTTTCAGAGATGATCCCATGACCGTCCTGGTGGGGAGCATGGCACTAGGCAGGCAGGCAGGCCAGCGCGGTGCTGGGGCGATAGCTGAGAGCCTATAGCACACGGAAGGAGAGACACGGGTAAGCCTTTGCAACCTCAGCGCCAACCCCAAGTGACACATCTCCTTCAGAATATCCACACCTTATAATCTTTTCCAAAACAGTTCCACTATTGGGAATCAAATATTCAAATATATGGGGGCCATTCGCATTCAAATCACTGCAGTAATTAATATTCATGGGATTGGCCATTAGACTTCCACGGCTGTCCACCAGAGTCTCTGTCTCTTTCTTCCCTTCTCTGTGTGTGCATTCACATAGTGTACATGTTTACAAGTTCATGTACAGTTGTGTGTGGAGGTTAGAAGTCAGTGGTGAGTATCTTCCTGGATTGTCCTCTACTTTATTAACGGAGGCAGGGTCTCTCACTAAACCTAGTGCTGGCCAATTTTCTCATGTAGGTAGCCAGCTTGCCCTGAGGATCCTGCCTCCACTTCACTGAGCATTGGGATTATACCATGTCCAGCTAGCTTCTTCTCCTTTTTTAAAAAAGTGGGCACCAAATTCGAATCTTTCTACGTGTACAGTAAGTACTCTATCCGCTGAGCTGGCACTGTAGCCCAGGAGTCTGCACTTCATTTACATGTTTCTTGTCAAAAATGCTAACACTATAAGGATGTGTATGTGGTGTGCTCGTGAGCATGTGTGCAGGTGCATGTGTGTTCAGATGAGAGTTTGACACCGAATGTCTTTCTCAACTGCTCTCCCTCTTAATCTCCCAAGACAGGGTCTCTCTCTCTCTCTCTCTCTCTCTCTCTCTCTCTCTCTCTCTCTCTCTCACACACACACACACACACACACACACACACACACACTCCTGGAGCTTGCTGATTCTGCTAGTCTGTCTGGCCAGTGTGCTCCGGGGCTCCCACTGTCTCCACCTCCCCAGGGCTGGAGTTACAGGTATTCTTGGTATGGTTCCAGAGTCAACGAACTCAGGTCCTTGTGCTTGCCTAGTAGGCACTTGACTGAACTATCTTCCTAATCCCACTGTGACTTTCAATTTGGTGCCAATTAAATCTTCCAAGGGTTTCCCTTCTGCAACTTATATCAGACAATATTGGGGCCCGTGGTCATCAGATTATTTGAGTCTTGAATTTAAGGATAATTGGGTGAGCTTGACAAGCCCAGGATGACAGGATGACATCTTCTTTCTTTCTTTCTTCCTTCCTTCCTTCCTTCCTTCCTTCCTTCCTTCCTTCCTTCCTTTCCTTCCTTCCTTCCTTCCTTCCTTCCTTCTTTCTTTCTTTCTTTCTTTCTTTTTCTTTCTTTCCTTTTTATTTTTTTGGTCACTCATTACAAGAGACGCTGAGACTGTTGAAGCCAGGTCCTGAAGCAGGAAGATAAAGCTCTTCTTCAGGGATAACTACTTCTTGCACACACATCATCCTTCCTCCCCTATGGAAGATAAAAAACTCCCCCAGGGCCCAGAACCAAGGGCCTCTTTTTTTCTGAAGGAGGAAGCATTGGAGAAGACTTTGAAGGATACAAAGTCAAGCCTGGTCCAGTTCCCAGGGATGTAATTTAACAGTGACTGATTGTTCACCGTGTGCTGCTTGAGTGTCATAATAAAGACAGATGGGAACTGTAGAAAGATCTCCCTAAAACTCGCCCCCCCCCAGTACTGGGGGCTCTGTAGAGCCCTCAGGGTGGGCTGTTGGGCCCCGGGAAGGGTAGTTATTAGTTAACAGGCACTCACAGAGCTTATAAAATGTTTTATTAAACGACAAATTCCTAAACATTATACAGGGTCCTATTTTGTGGTCCATATGCTGACTGAATTCCCAGATGACTTTAATGAGCAAATGGCAGCCCATTAAAATTACAGTAGTTTTGCAAAGAAAATAGCTCCCCAGGGGAGGACCAGAAAACACACCAGGCTGCTACTGTGTTGAGAGTTGTCCCAGGAGCAACTCCCTGCTTCCCCCAAGATTGCTGGTGGGAACAAATCTGCTGTTGTGAGGAGTGTCTGCTCCCACTCGGCCAGGCTCCTGTGTCTGAGAGATGCTGCTCGCTCTTGCTAATCAGCCCCTGGTCCTGCTGACCTTGAAGCAAGGAAGAAAACAGCGCTTTAGTGTGTGTTCTGCTTACTTGAGGAAACTTGCCTTGCTAGCAACTGGAAAGAAAGAGCCTAGTGTCTCCATTCTGATAGAGAGAGCTCAACATCCTCTCCAACAGACGGTGGGGGAAAGCAATGGCTTTAGCTCTATCAGCCTGTCAAGCTGTAGCTTAGAGCCGATATTCTGTTAAAAGTGTGGTAATCCCTGGTTAATGCTAACAATCAGTGGTTTTTGTTTTTGTTTTGTTTTTTTTTGGTGGTAGTGTTTTCTTTTTGTTTTGTTGTTTGTTTGTTTTGTTTTGTTTGTCTCCAGGAAAGGCACTGTTCTGTGTATGCCCCAGGGCAATTTCAGATCCCATTCCCTTGTTTTGTTTTGTTGTTTGTTTTGTTTGTTTTCTTTTTCTAAATATTCATGCCATGCCTTCATATTCTCTGCCCAGTGCCTCACTCTCTGCTGAGGGTATCTAGAGTCTTTCTTTCCCAACAATGTTCAAGCATCCCAGCACGTAGGTGTTGAGAGTCCTGATGCTCCGTGACCTGTTCAGTGCTGCACCTCCATCCAGCATCTCCAGCGGAATGCATCCCAGAGTGAGGGGCAGCAGTGTTCGTTCAGCGAATAATCAGTGGAGATCCACACCACCACCGTCACCCCTGACATAGCAACACACTTCATTTAAGCCTTTGTGTGTGATGGACCCTCTAGTGTTCCTCCCATCATCTCGATCATGCCTTAAAATGGAAGCATCCTTGTAATACAGAGCACTGTGCCTGTGGCACTTGAAACCTGCTAACCCTCACTGATCTTGACAGCATGGGTCTGCAGACTGTGTTTTCACATGAGGACGATTGTCAAATCTTTATTGATAAGGTGTTAATAGTCTGAACATCAGGCATTCTCTAAAGTCAGTTAGTGGTCTTCACTGTGATGAACTTTTACCAAACACTCGAAACAAACCAACCAGCCAGCCAGGCCAGTTTCCCATCCATCCTTCTGTCTCACGTTCACTGCCTCCTCCCAGGTGGAGCCAACACCAATCTTCTCAGATTCCTCTTGTGACTTCTGTGGGCGAGCCTGCTCACAAGCCTTTTGCTTTCTGGTTCTTACTGTGACACTCTGCTTAAAGTTTCAGGAGTAGCCTTCCACCCCGTTTCCCTCCTGAGACCTTGGCGCCATCCCTTACCCCCACCATTTTGTATTTTGAAAGTATCTGCAGCCCACTGGGAGGTCTCATCTTTGAGACAAACCAGAACAGTGTATGTGGCTACATTAAATAGCAAAAACATGAGAGGAAGACGGCAACTTGTCCAGCCATTATTATTTACTACGGGAGTCTTAGGAAGGGGGGCACTGGCTATTGTAAAGCCACAGTCCAGCCTGGTGTCTTCCTGGGTATCTAACACCTAAGGGGAGGGGTAGACTTCAGACCCGAGCCTTAAAAATGAAGCAAGATTTACTAACTCACTTGACTTAGCCATTCTGACACATATTAAAATATTATATCACATACATGTGTGCATTTTCATTTTTAAATTATTTAATTATTAAATTGGTGATTTAAAAAGTGCAATCAGATACAAGGAGAAGAAAGATTCTAAACAGCGAGTAAACTCAGAGCAGTTCCAAGGGACTGGACCAGGAAGCAATACGCTAGAAAACAGGGAGAGGAAATAGTATCGTTAAGACTGTGAACTCCGAGGAAACAAACATGGTGGGGTGGTGGGAGGTCTCGGTCTGGCAGGAGATCCATAGACACCGATGCAGACAACAGATTCCATACAAGACACACGTCACACTTCTCACTCGAGTCCAGACGTGCACCGTGGGGAAGTGAGAGGCGATAGTCAAAGCCACGCAGTTAGCATTCTCCATCAAGTGTCGCCTTCAGTGTCACAAACTCGGAGAGTTTATGGTGATAAAGGATAATTTAGATATCAACTAAAAGTTGGGGACAGTCTCGAGGTGAAGTGGCTTGATCCAGGAACACCTGACACTTTGGTCTTGGGGAGCGAGGTCACCTGGCCTGTGGCAGCTTTCAGGAGCTCAGCTAAGAATTAGAAAGTACCTGGATGCATCAGTTCAGTGCTAGACCAGCATCCCAGTGGCCAAGCAGCTAAGATCCCGTCTCTCAGCGAGCTCAGGTTCAGGCTGGATGAACTTACAGCAGTCAGTGGGAACATGTTGGCTTGATGCTTGGTGGGCTCTGTAACAGGATCACAAGGCAGAGGATGATTGGTGATGAGTGGCCAGGGAAGGGCTTTGAGACTGTGCCACCAATCAGAGACTTGGATGACAAAGGGCCAGCCATAGTGAGGAGCAAAAGCCTTCAGAAGGAAAAGGGACATCCTATTTTCAAGGGCTGGAGAGTGGCTGTGCGGATGGCTTCAAAACCAGGGGGTCCTGGACTACCTCAGCTTCGCCACACGGAGGGTCTGAATTTGGGCAGATTACTCATCTCCTTTTCTTCGATTAAACTTTGAACTTTAGTCAGTCAGCCTCGGGAGAGTAGGGCTGTCACGGTTGCCAACATTACACAGTAGTGTATCCTCAGTCCCCTGGTGGGAACGGGCCAGCTTTGCTCTAATTGCAGGGAGCTGAGAGGAGAAGCCTTCTGACTTTACCCAGTCCTGTTTCTTCCAGGGGAAAGGACAGACTTTGATTTGAATACTAGTTTAATGTGTTTGGATTTTATAAATTCATGTCTTAAAATCACGCGGTTAGATTTGTGTCATCCGGTTTTTCTTGCTTGGCCCATGTCACTTTTCATTTTCTTCAGCCACGGCGGTGGCAGGCCCTCTTCAGAGGCATTTGGTCTCCTCGTAGCTCTGTACTCTACTAACACAGAAACAGGCATCACTAGAGAGGGAAACCATGGACTAAAAGCTCTTGTGACTATTGTAAGTATCCTAACATGAACACTAACAAACCACATGCAACAATATGTCAAAATCTTGATGCATCAAGGCCTGGCCAGGGTCTATCCAGAAATGCCAGGCTGGCTGAGAGATACTGATACGCCCCTCAGGAGCAGATGCAGGCCAGGCCAGAAGCAGACTATGGAACAAGAACTAGGTCATCTTCTGGATGGGCACAGAAAAGTCTGACAAATTTGATATTCAAGATAAGAACTCTGAAAATTAGAAATATACTGGCCTTCCCTAACCCAAGAAAGGTCAGCTCATCTGTAGAACAAACAAACAAACAAAACAAAACAAAAACCCAAACAAGCAATCAAACAATTAGAAACTATAAGTAACATTGCAGATAGTGAGGTATTATAAGATTTCCTCTAAAGGCTGGGAATGAGGCAGGGTTGCCTCTTGCCCTCTTAGTGATTGAAATTGTGAAACAAATGAACAAACAAACACCCCAATATACACATATACACACATATGTATTAGTGAAGAAGAGAGAAAAACTTTCTATTTCTATAAATAAAATCCCAAAGAGTATATCAGAGCACTCCTGGACCTAAAAATGGATTTAGCAACATTTCAGGGTACCAGAGCAACATAGGAAGGGTTATGGTTATGGTTATGGTTATGGTTATGGTTATGGTTATGGTTATGGTTATGGTTAGGCTTAGGGTTAGGGTTAGAGTTAGGGTTCGGGATAGGGTAAGGAAGCCAGTTATGCTTCAGTGCCAGAGCCAGGATTCTCACTGTGGAAGAAGATGCTGCAGACAGGGGAGGTGGAGGATTTCAGTTCTAAGACACTATTCTCCAAAAAAGGAAACAAAATGTTCTTGGAAAAATGGCTAATTCTAGGGCTGGTACGGTGAAACTGTAAGATGAGCTCAGAGCATCCTGTACATCCTCTGATGCCAAAATGGGTAAGAAAGGAGGGAAAGGCGTGGGCTGGCTCAGGAAGAGGTGGGGCACTTTGAAAGGGCACAGGATTCAACCTGAAATAGTTTCCGAAGGTCAAATCTGGAAAATCCGAGCAACGAAATTAAGTAATGATAGTACCAGATCATTACCCAAAGAATAAAGTAACTGTCAACAATTCATACAGATACAAATGCAAGATTGAACGCATAAGTTCAGAGGGGAGAGTGGGGGAGAAAGGCCCGCATTTCCCCACAGAAGAATTCCAATCACAGCGTGGAAGGTAGGAAAAACAGAAACTCGCGATGGAACTGCACGGTGATAATTTCTGCAGGCGCGGCTCCTGGAGGAGGATAGAGTAGTAGGAGAAATGTCAAACAGGAAGTAGGAATTTGTCTAACCCCTGAGTATCTCCCCTCAGCACATTTAATGTTAATTTTAACCTGAGCCTACTGATTCTTCTCATACATGTCTCCAGAATTAGAGTTGAAATGATCTCTCTTGAAGAATAAGCTGGACTTAGTAACGTTCTCCTAACAAAAAGAAGAGAAATTTGTAACTTTCCCTTGAAGAAACACATACATTTGTTGAACAATCAAGATTCAACCGCACTGGGAGTGAGACTTACAGTGATCATGAGCTCCTGAAACACCGCATGGGGCACAGCATCTCTGGTGTGAACTTCTGTAGCTCAGTCTGGACCTGGCATTACACAGCTCCAGAAGGATGGGCATTCTACAGCCTTGGCCATCAGTTTCCAAACACGTTAGGTTACGAAACACTAGGAACTTCAGGGGACTGTCACAGAATAGAATTCAGTAGGTAGAAAAGACAACCCAGTGCTACGGCCGGCCGGAGAGTCCTGGGTGAGAGCTGCAAATGAGAAGGTCAGAGAGATCCCAGTAGAAGCTGTAGTTTAGTTAGCAGTGGTATATCGATGCATGTCTGAGGATTGTGTGGTGAATATCCACTATATGAACATAAGGGTGAGCTGTGTGAAAGTGAATTGGGGCCCTAACTATACTCTCTGAGGAATTAACTTCTACACATTAAGCCTTTCTGTTCTGCTCTGCTCTGCTCTGTTCTGTTCTGTTCTGTTCTGTTCTGTTCTGTTCTGTTCTGTTCTGTTCTGTTCTGTTCTGCTCTGCTCTGCTCTGCTCTGCTCTGTTCTGTTCTGCTCTGCTCTGTTCTGTTCTGTTCTGTTCTGTTCTGTTCTGTTCTGTTCTGCTCTGCTCTGCTCTGCTCTGCTCTGCTCTGCTCTGCTCTGCTCTGAGCAGGTTCTTGCACAGTCCAGGTTGGCCTTGAACTCTTCAGCTTCTTTCCTCTACTCTGCCTCCAGGGGGCAGGGATTTCAGGCAAGTTGCCCTGCTCCATGGAAGCAAGCCTTTTCTCCAGTTTTTATGGGGTTCTAGGATGCACGTTCAGGAATGGTGAAGAACAATTCTGGTTTCTAAGCCCCTCCTCAGGGTACAAACTGACATGGAGGGAGCAGGACTGATTTCCTCTGGTTTGGGGTAAAGACCAACCACAGAGGCAGGGCCTGGCTGCCTCCTGCAGAGGTACCTGCACGCGTGTGTGTGTGTGTGTGTGTGTGTGTGTGTGTGTGTGTGTTGGGGGGGGTGCTATTGAAACAAAAGGTGAATACTATCAACCAAAGGTTCTAGCAACCCCCAAAGACACAACTTCCTCTCCCTGTGCCTGAGCGCTCGAGCTGACCTTTGCAATTCTCAGTCTCAAACTTTTGTCTTTGGCTGAATCTTGGCCTCTCACTCTCATCAAACAAATGGAGTGGGGGACCGTGGGCTCCCAAATGTGCTCTATGCCTTTCGAAGCCCCGAGAGACTCTACGCCGGCATAAATCAAAGGAGAGGGAGTGTATTCATTTAGCTCGTCAGGAAAACCCTACTGTCATCTTGTCACATCCAGGAGTTTGCTCTTTTAATAGCTTTATTCTTTTCCCGTTAAGAGAAGGAATTGTTCCCGGGCACTCATTCCATACTGTATATTAGCCATTTCATTTTTCACGGGGGGTTGGGGGGGAGAGAATGCCTTTCTACACATGATTAATATTGAAGTTGAATACCAGAAGAGCCGACCATGTGCTGGCTTTGGGTCATCCATCAGCAATTTCACATCTGTAAGTGAGCCACAGCGACTCCCGGCTAACATCATGAACGAATCACGGCTGCTGCACAGTCAGAGCGGGTTATGGACCTTGTGTGACTCGAGCAGGCGCTCTCCCCAGGGATGCGGAATCGGGGATGATCTAAAGCAAAGAAAGGCACACGTGACAAGAAGATCCACAGATCTCTGTCTTTAAAAATTCCCTATTAGAATCTTGCCAATGGAAGGCCAAAGTCTGACCCTGTCCTTAGTCACCAAGGAGGGAGAAGTGGGGCTCCTGTTTTCTAAAGGGGAGCCAAACAGCCCAAAGGCATAAACACTTTGCATTTGGGTTCCCCTGTGGGTCGAAACTGTGATTGGGCAAACTCCTCCCTGTACGTCCTGGGATTGACACTTCTGACTCAGACCGTCCCCTAGAACCAAGTGCCTCGTGCCCAGATGGCCTGTGCTGCCTTTGTCTCTGGTTGTGCCACCCAACCTCTCTGGCTTCCTGTTTTCTGTGGGAGAAAATGTCCCCTGCACACAGGCATCTTGACACTGCTTAAAAAAATACAACAGAAGAGCTTCTTCCCAGCACACAGTAGGTCACCTCCCCCACCCCGCCCCCAGCATGGGCTTCAGTTTCAACCACCCTCTTCCCTCGGCAGAAAGAACAGGGTGTCTCAGGTGGGGTTAACTGATCAAGACAGCCAGACTTCGCTGAAAGTTTAGTTGAAGGGCAGGTCCTTTCAGGGGAACATGAAGCGCTTTATAAATTGCCTTCAAAAACAGCCCCGAATCCTTCAGTCAGTTTTAAAGGAACTGTTTACCGCTGCATATGGCAGACATTATTTGGAGTAATAAACCCTCTGAGAATCTGAACATTCATGGGCCAACAGATGGGTCAACCTGCTTTGCAATTTAACAAAGTAATTTATTTCAATCACCGGGACAGGGCCTGGGAAGATTACTAATTCAGTTCACAAGCAAGAGCAGAGCACACGGCGCCATCGCCGAGTTGTGCGGCTATTATGGAAATGCACACCTGTTCAATTGGGTTTGGGGCCGTCTCCATCTCGATTAGTGTTTCCGTTCCTTCTAAGGTATGGACTAAATTGCCGGGGTTTCTTCTGCCGAAACTCATGTTCTAATTGGTGTCAGGATGAGACAAAGATCTCACTGAAAATTTATACCACAGTGTAGGTAAAATGACGACCATCGGAGTCAGCTTTGAGAAGCAAAGCAGGTGTTCCAAGAGTGTATTCTTAGAATAATTGGGCGCCATGCCCTTCCTTCTCGAAGCAATCTTCCCAGGATTTAATGAGAAGAGAAAGGAAGGACTGTTCTTCCTCCATCTTCAAGCTTACTTCAATCTCCCACATCTTCCCCCCATTTCTCTCCACGCGTGCTCATGCAGGACCCAAAGGCACAGGGATTTGAGATGGTCCCAGAGGGTGTCTCCGCCGAATTTCTTCATTCAAAAGGGGAGCACGCAATGTGTAAAACAACAGGAGTGGTAGTCTCCTGAATGTCCACTGCCTGCTTGCAGTGCCTGGACTCCAACACCAAGCTGGACAAAGTTTCCCTGATAATCAGGAGGCTTTGCATAAAAGATGGCTCCTGGTTTGCATTTCAGAACCGCCATATGCGACGCTCACGGTACAACGTTGTTTTTGTTGCCTTTTTTTTTATTTGAAAGGAAGATAGTTTTTTTCCTTCTATAAAGTCTTTCTCTGCTTTGATGTCTATAGTGATTACTTCACTATAGACAAGTGGGCTTCCCCCCTCCCCCACTGTTCTTTCCAGACTATGTACTGCTGAAATAAATTCACCCAGAAGGAGATCAGAGCAGCTACTGGGTTCCAATGAAACCGAAAAGGAGCTGGTGATTGATGGGAGGATCTCATTGTCCAATGGAGAGGTTAGTGCAGGAGGTGGATGAGGGTCATAGTGGGGCCCTTGTCCTGAGTTCTTGGAAGATATTATTAATTTTAAAAGTCTCTAATGTAGATGAGAACAATGAATACCTATCTCAGTAGGACAGAAAAATGGGGTCTTTCCAAAGTTTATGTTGATCATATTTTCAACACCTACATGAGTTCAAAGGCTTTGTGTTGCTTATGATACAATATTAAAATACCTGGGACCAAGTGGTTTATAAATAGTAGACCTCGGTCCCAGTTTTTGAAGCCATAGTCTGAGATCAGCATGCTAGCCGGTGTAGTACCCAAGGAAATTCTGCTCTCTGCCTCAAGATGATGTCTCTGCATGGAAGAAACACTTGTTCTCCTGTGGCAGAAGGGAACAAGGGCAGGCAGGGAAGACCCTTCATTCATGAGGGTAGAATCCTAATGGACAATTATTTTCCCCAAATTTCTTCCTATTAATATGACCCTGACTCCTGAGCACATGAGCAATGAAGGTCACTCAGATGACAGCCTTTCTGTAGAGGCACTGAAAAAAAATCTGTGTGAGCAACTGCAAAATGACAAGGTCTAAGTCTCATGGCCCTCTTCAGTGCTAATCCAAACCAAGCCTGAGGGCTTTGAGACTCCCTGCCCTGTGCTCTCAAATCCTAGGACCACCCCCTCCTTCCCCTGCCCCCAGAGCACTGCTTTCCTTGTTTTCATTGTCTGTGCCCCTCCCTTCTTGGTTCCTCAAAATCTGACCAGTCGTTAAGAGAGGTGGCTTTCCCTCAGCCCAGGCCAGGGATTGTTTTCCTGACCCGTCTCCCCTTTCTCCGTTTTCCTTGGGTGACGTGCAGGCATTCACTGGATGGTTGCCACGACTCTCACCAGCTCCATTTCCCCTATTTGTCAGAACAGTTTTCTCTGTACCGAGACTTCACCCAGCTCTTCAGTGCCCACACGGCCGAGGACACTTGGTACCCTGGGGGCCAAAGCCTGTCTGGAATGGCTTGTGCCCTGTTTCTAGTCCTGCTTCTGTGACCTTCTCATATACTGTAGGTGTGGTAGATACGGATACTAAGCCTTCTGCAGAGACAGCTCTGCTTGCCATCTGCACACATCTGTACTGCCTTCCTCCATGCGATACAGGTCAGAGAGCGTGCTTGCTGAGCTCCTGCGCTTTCCCAAGCAAGCTCCTGCCCCACTGCCTTCCTCAGATGCATGGTGCCTCCTCTTAAGCTCTGGCAGCTCTTTGAGTCTTTTGATGTTTTTTGGAACTCATTCTTTTTCTAATTACACTCAGTGCACCTTCATCTTCCTAGCGCCTAGTAAAGGCCAAAGTCGGAGGGTGCACTGGTGATTCAGGTGTGTGTGTGTGTGTGTGTGTGTGTGTGTGTGTGTGTGTTGGTGTCCATGTGTATATGTTTGTACACATCTATGTGTGCATAGTATATGTACATCTTTGTATGTACTTGCACAAGTGCAACGCGTGCACATAGAGGCCAGAGATCAATACTGGTTGTCTTCCTCTATTGCTTTCTGCTAAAAATTATCTATCTCTCTATTTCTCTCTTTCCATCTCTCCATATCTATCTATCTATCTATCTATCTATCTATCTATCTATCTATCTATCTATCTATCTATCTATCTATCTATGTTGTATAAGTGCCTATACATGGAGGTCAGAGGAAAACGAGAGGAAGTTGAATTTCTCCTTTCACCGTGTAGTTCTGGAGACTGAACTCTGACTCTAAGGCTTGACTGCAAGTACCTTTCCCAGCTGAGTACCCTCACTGGGCTATTGCAACTTAACTTTTCAGACAAGGTCTCTTACCGATCCAGAGCTCATAAATTCTGTTAGCTTTTCAGTGGCTGCTTGGGAAGAAAACTCAGGCCCTCCCACTTTCATGGCGGCCACTTTACTAAGGCATCTCCCCAGCATGTGAGGTGTTTAATGTATTCTTCCAGAGAGACCTGCTCTTAAGAAAACAGCCTCGTGCCAGTGCACCCCACTGAAGCTGACGCCTGTGCCCGCCCGCCGCTCAGCATTTCCATGCCTGGGCAAAGACGCCTTTGTACAGAGCGCTAGAGTCTTAACTTTGCATTAAGCTCCTTTGTGGAGAAATAATAGTTTGGGGGAGTAAAACTGAATAAAACACAGAAAAAGGTTTTGACTCCACAGACTTTGAAGTCTTTTTGAAAGCTTTGGATTGTTTTTAATTTGCTGTCTCCACAAAGAATGCTGCCCCACAACTTTCATAAATAAAGCCACAGGCTTGGGAAATGACAAGAGGACAAAGTGTCAAGTCAGATGGCTTTGCTGTGCAGTTACCCAGCTCACCCACATCCTAATATCGTCAGGAGAGTGTGTTTCAGAGTCCCCAGGAGGGAAGGGAGAAGTCAACTCTAAGCATTCCACCTGCTTGATTTTGGAGAAAAATTGAGTATTGCAAAGTGCTGGCTGGGATCTAAGGGCTCTTTGCCAGCCTTCCCTTGTCCTTGTGGGACAACTGACAGTCATTTCTCAGACAAGCTTGCTGGTCCTTTGGCCACATGACTGCGTTCTTCTCAATGGGATGTAGATTGTCTAGTCAACACTGTGGCCTCACACACCTTCCCCAAATTTAGGTCGGCAGACACAGGTGGCCCAATCAGGGCCCTTATCTCTTCTGGAAGCTTCCTGCTTACCTGGCACCCCACCCCACACTGGGTACTTAAATAAATAATAGTAAACTTGGTCTAAGCTACTTCTGATACAGAGGTTTGGAATGACACAGACCAAGGTAGTGCACCCTTACACCGCTCAGAGCCGGAGAACCCAGGGGCGGGTTCCCTGAGACCATTCATCTTGCTGGGGACCGATTGCTTAGGTCCTCTGTGTGCCATCAGCAGACTCGGGAAACTTGGGGTATTGGACAAATTTAAGTTGGTTCAAAAGGACGTCTGAAGCTGTTCTGTATTAAATTAAAAAAATCAGTAGTTCAAATGTGGATGCAAATTCTTCATCACTTTAGCAACCGAAAAAACTTTCCAGATGTTTCAGAAAGCTGTAAAATACTGTACATTGTTTTCTTTTTCAATGGGAAATTATTCGCAGGACCATAAAAAGTTGTTTTTTTAGTAAACAGATTATATTTCAGGCTGTGGTGTGAACGCTTAAACGGAACGGTGCGATCTGCCACTTTTAAAAAGGAGGTTTTAAACATGTCAGTACAGACCTTTCAATCCTCTGTCCCATAAATTCTACTTTTTAAAATGAAATCAACGTGAGCCCTGCGAGCGTGCATGCTACTATATCAAAGCCAGTGAGTTTGGCTGTTTATTGCCACCCATACAACGTGGCAAAGACACGGCCTTTTCACGTGGGACGCTTTCCTCAACTTTACACCAAGTGAAACTTAATTGCTTTTCGTGTCCTGGGATCATTAGACCTTAGTTCTCCCAGAGGTGGAACCAAAGGAGAAGCTGAAAAATAAGTCCGTTAATACGTTTCACCTGGAACTTCATCCTTCCTCCCTCCGTCTGCCAGTGGTGCGGCAAGTGGCAGCTTGAGAGGCCACTTTCTAAAAACAGTTCACTTCAACACAGGTAAAGTGACTCGCAAGCCAGCTTCTTGTGTTTCAACTGATAACCACCAGGCAAGGCCACAGGATGTGTGACTCTTTCAGTATGTTTGTTAGGTTCTGGTATGTTTGTGTCTTAAGAAGGGGGAACTATATAGTCCTCAGAGGAACAGAAAGAAGCCTGGGCAAAGCCTGTGATGAGCGACAGTTGTACCTACGGAGCAGAGAAAGGACAGAGTCGCACAGTCACGCACTGCACAAGGCCTTTCTTCATGTTGCAACACTGGGCTGTGTCCTACTTCTCAAAGGGTTTTATGGATCCTTTTATATTTAATGACAAATCATGTATGAAAGTTTCTTGCTGGGTATTTGAATGAAGATTATGGTAATTATCCAACAGAGGGTATGAGAAAGGGTAAAATTAAAGCCAGTTGTTAGAACTCTGGCAGAAGTGAACCGTTCCCGTAAGGATAACGGAAGATGAAAGAGAGGCGGGCTCATGGGAGACAGCCCTTTAGTCTGTGTCCTTGTGAAATGCAAGCAAGTCCATGCCATGCTGAAAATACCCCTTCCCGTGGGGATGCTCTCCCCGCAGTAGCCAGCAGGAGACTCTGGTAACCACAGGGCAGGGCGTTATTGAGAGTGGGCCCATGCACTAAGACTCTCACCTAATATTGGCCTCTGGGGACACCATAGATGAAGAGTTGGAAAATATGCATCATTTTTCTTGGGATAGATCTGAAAGATGATGGTTTAATGACGCCTTTATAGCCAATAGCTTTCATTTATGCCCACTCTGGGCTGGCTCAATAGAACTTTATCCTGACCACCCTTTGTCCTGGTCTTCTTTTCAAGACAGCGGCCACCACCCTTGATTACCAGATAACTGTGAGTTTGTAAAGAAGAGAGCCAGGGTCTTCTACCTGGTAAAAGAGTTTACCAATGCAGGACTGGCTAGATGGGCTCAGTGAGTAAGGGCATTTTCCTGCTAAGTTTGATGACCTGAGTTGGGACCCTGGGACACGTAAGATGGAAAGAAAGAACTGACTTCTCCAGGTTGTCCTTTCCCACGCATCTCCACCCCATGCAAGCACATATGTGTATGTGTGCACAAACAAATAATTCAATAAAATCAAGTTAAAGTGTTGCTATATGGGTCCTGCTATACGGCTCCCTCTATACCTCGCTGTTTGAGCACCTGGACCTCTAGTTTATTCTGAAGGTAATTTTTCGAAAGGTAGACCCATAAGACACACTCAACTGCTTATTAGCTGATTCAAAATATGTAGACCAGTGGTTTAGGAGCCTCTGTCTGTTTTTGCCATTGTGAACACCTAGAGCTTCCTGTCTTCCCTACCCTCCATCTCTGATAGGTTCCTCCCCTGGGAAACGTGTGCTCAATCCCAGCAGAGTAAACATTAGCCAAGAGAGCTTCGCCTTGTCGAAAAACCGATCTCCCACATTCCTCCCATGAAGTTTTGAAGGCTATGTATAGTTTCTCATCTAGGTTTGAGGAATTCAAACAAGCAAAATAAAGGGAAGCCCCTTGGGAAGACAGACAAAACAGATTCACTAGTGGAATGTGTATGTTCATAGACAAAGGGGCCCTGAGGAGGTGACCCTTATGCAGAGATTTGAGACTGAATGAGAGTGGACCAGTAAAATAAAAAAAATATCCCAAGAGCTTTGGGCAGAACCTTGAAATGGGCATCTTGGGTGGAGAGGAGGCTGGAGCAGTGATGGGGAGGGAAGGGGGTGGGAACAAATGCTGGAGGGAGGAAGGGTGGGGCTGTAGAGCAGACTTTAATGGAGCATTGATAATGTACTCCTAAGGGAAGACATTTGCGTTGGCTTTTGCTTAACTAAGCATCGCTTGCAAAGTTTTGAGCAGTCCATCCTTAATTGGGATTGGGGTTGGGAGTGGAGCAAAGGTCTAAGAATAGTTTTTGTTTGTTTGTTTGTTTGTTTATCCCGTATGGGCCTGATCTATTTGTACAAAGACTACAAGAAGAGACTGTGTGTCCCAGTGGGGATCAGGCTTAATCACAAAGGGAATCCATGAGAAGTTTCAAGTTAAGGGAGTGACATCCACTTACCTCGTGCCACCAGCCCCTAATGTCTCGGGCTTGGATGAGGCGAAGAGCAGGGTCTGTAAACGTCATGATGATTGATGTTTCGGAACTATCTACATAAAGTATTGAAGGAGGACTTGGCTGCTTAAAGAATGGGAACGACTTTTGTCTAAAGGGAATCCAACCCAGCATTAGTCTCTAACTTGCAGCTGTTTTGAACCAATTAGCACTGGCAGTAGCCTTCTAAAAGCTGTACACCAAGAAGAAGCTCACAGTGGGATGGGTAGAAGCCATCGCTGACATATCTGCCTTGGGATGGGAGGGACAGTAGGCAGACATGAGCGTTCCCAGATTGAAAACAAATGTGCACCGTCAGCTGCACTATGCAGAGTTGTTTCATTTATATTCTTGACTCAAACGGGGAAAGCATTGTGCACACTGTAGATCATTTGAGTCTTATGATGAGTTGAAGGATTTTTTTTTATAATAATTCAGTGGCTCTTTTTAAATATCCAGATGTTAATAATAGTTTCCTGCTATGTGATTAGGAATGAATCTGCCAAGGGGGTGTGTGGAACTGAGGCCTTTTCTCTTGGGGGAAGCTGAGCTACTTCTGTTATATTCCCAGGCTTCCTGGGGAAGTCTATCAACATATGAATTAATGATGGGAACTGGAGTCTGGCTGGTCACCAAGGAATTACCCGCCTTGTTTTCCAACTTTGACCTTTATTATTTACACACTCAGCTTGAAATAGGACAAATGCAGCAACTTCTCAGCTATTTCATTCCTGGAAACCCAGCCACCGTCTGGATGCCTCTGAGAGGGGAAGGGCTATGCTGTTCATACGGAGGCGTTTCTGCTGTCTCTGGTTCAGGAGGCTCAGATCTGCATCTTCACTGATTAAGAAATGATGTGAATAGCGGTCGGGGACTCTCTCTTTTCCATTATAATTTTCCTGAGAGAGAAAAAGAGAAAATTCTCTCTCTCTCTCTCTCTCTCTCTCTCTCTCTCTCTCACACACACACACACACACACACACACACACACACACACACACCCCACACAAGCTTCTGTGAAATGTTCAATAACTAGCTTGGACAACACAACAGTGTTTCATTGTTCAGGGTCTAATGTGACCATTTAATTTGCTCTTGAGAATGGACAACCAATTCTTAGGTCTGGAATCTATTTTGGAATAAACTCCGTTCAAACATTAAAACATACCATTTGCTAACATAAAGATGTCGTAGACTTCTCTTATACTCAGGGACTGAGGCAGCTCTGGTATCAGCGTGGTAGTGCAGATGCAGCTGCAATGTTTATATGCCAGCCCATGTTTATCCATAGTGCCTTTAATAGTTTGCTGTTCAATTTGATCTTCTCTTGCAAAGTGGAAACATCACAATAAGGAGGAAGGAGATGACTCTCAGCGCTGTTTATCAGAGTTTGTTTTTTTTAAACCCGTTGGCATTTTGCAGAGGGGGTAAAGGCGAGCTCATTTTTTGCAGCAACAACCACCAACTACCGTGAAAGATGATGCTTTTCACTCACAGCAAGAAGGGCGCTGGTGCTGGCACACCTTCCGCCTGGGCTTGGTCCTTCCTCAAGTGCAATGGGAGTGGTTATTATTCTTCCCACTCAGAGAAGAGGAAACCAGAGTTTACTAACTTGCTCAATAATATTTCCAGGGTCATCTTTTCAGTGGGAACTGTAGCTCCAAGGCGTTCCCAGCACGCTCATGGCGCTCTTTCTAGAAACCCATGGGATCAATATACTGTTGGCCTCTGGATCTGGATGTTCTACCACTGAGGATTCAAATAACATTAGATTGGATATATGGCTTCTCTACCCACCATGTCTTGTCTCTCTTCGCTAAACAATGTAGTTCAACTGGGTAGCATTTATACTGTAGTCTCCTTGTCATCTAGAGACAGTAAAGTATTCAGGAGGATGTCTATGGGTTATGTGCAAACACCATTGTGTTTTATCTAAGTGACTTGACTATCTTTGGATTTGAGATCCATGCGATATCCTGGAATCAGTTCCCCATGGATACCGAGAGACAATGGTGGGTTTTGTTTACTTTGCTTTACCTTGTTCATGGGGCTGATTTTTTTTGTTTGTTTTTCGAGACAGGGTTTCTCTGTGTAGTCAGTCCTGGCTGTCCTGGAACTCACTCTGTAGACCAGGCTGGCCTCGAACTCAGAAATCTGCCTGCCTCTGCCTTCCAAGTGCTGGGATTACAGGCATGCGCCACCATTTTAACTGATAATGTTAAAAACTTCAGAAGCAGAACTGGTATAGTCAAGGCAGAGGCACCTGTGTGCTTGCCCTGGGGTAGCTCTCTACCATGAATTTGTGAAGGGGGAAAACATAAAGCCAGTTCCACTCAATAGCACTCTTTATGGAGCAGTAAAATATTAATATTCATTGAAATGAAATAAAATATTTATTTTCTTAAATCATAATTCCAAAGTTCACATTAAAAAAAAAGATTCTATTTATAAAGCCCTTGTCCTGTTCACAGAAAAATTATTGCTGCCTCGAGGAAAGGAACTGGCTTGGTTTTTTTTTTTTTTTTTTTTAGCTATGAATGGAGGTGTTACATCTTCCATGGGGCTTCGGTTTTATTTGTAGGAATGACAGAAAAATTTTGAATATTTAGATTTATCAGATATAGATCTATTTGCATGAATAAACTAAGTGGGCTTGTGTCCAGAGCATAACTGATAGTGTTTATGGATAAGATTAAAAATTGAGCTTCCAGAAGAAATTTGGAAGTTTTAAGAACTTGAGTTCACCATCATAAGCCTGTAAGCTTCAGAATGGGTTAGGAGTATTCCAATGAGCTGAGCAGAGATGTTGTCTTATGGTTCTGTGATACTGTAAAACTGAATGTGCCAGAGTCTGGAAAATTATAGAGCAGAGAGAACTAGTATTTGTGCTTAAAGTTATAAAACCGTTGTGTGGATGAAAGTTCAAGGTAGACAATGGACCTGACTGTGTCCATGCAGCAATAGTTTGGCTCTATGCTGTGACCATACAGTAATGGCTTGTCTGTGCTGTGACCATACAGTAATGGCTTGTCTCTATGCTGTGACCATACAGTAATGGTTTGTCTGTGCTGTGACCATACAGCAATGGTTTGGCTCCATGATTTCAGATGCTACATTTTGAGTAATTTTTAAGAAGCTGCCACTTGGCAGGTTCTGGTGAACTTGCACTTCTTTGTACACCCACGTATACTTCTCTGTACCTGAAAGTCTATCCGAAGGCCTCTTCATGGTAGAGAGCAGCAGTCCTGGTGTTGCATAAGCTCCACGTATTTTCACTCATAGCAGCATACGGCAGTGGGCTGCCTATCAGGAGTGGGTAAGAGAATCAGCGTGGTTTGGTAAACTAGACCGCTGTAAGATCTGCAAAAGTGTAAAAGCATGCCACCCCCTCCCAAACATTAAACATCGCTAAGTGTGGCAAAATGCAATTAACATAAAATTTATTGTCTTCTACTATACATTTAGGCTGTGGGATATGAGAAATCACTTTCTAACCGAATGGGAAATTTCCTCTCGGCTGGCTAGCTTTCATAATGCCAGATGGTGCTATGCAGGACGCGGAGGCAGAAAAGAAGTCAACGATCTTATCCAGTCCCGAGTCTCATGTGCTGCAGTTTGAACCTGCCAGACGAGGTTGCCCATGGGCACAGCAGTGGCACAACTGTTGTTGGGTAAGGAACCACTTTCTGATCAGACTTGAGGTCTGATTTACAGGAAAGGATTTCATGCCTGGTCTTGTAACTCTGTCAAAGGCCCATCGATGGGGAGGTCATAAGCCCTAGAGATAACACTGTTATTGTTATCTTTAAAATAGTCATGTTGTCAAATCGCCCTCTAAATATTTGTGTTTATATCCCTAGGTCTGGCTGCTCGCAATATTGTCAGGAGAAGTTACTTTTTCTGTTTCTTTTTCTGCTCCCAAGAAAGAAAGGGTTTATTTCATCCTACAGCTTGTAGTCCATCATCCAGGGGAATCAGAGGAGGAACTCGAGGCAGGACCAGGAGGTAGCAACGGAAGCGTACTGTGGAAGAGTGCAGCCTATGAGCTTTCTTCACAGGCCTTGCTCAGGTTACTTCCCTCTACCATCGAAGACCACCCACCCGGAGGTGGGGACACACATCGATCATTAATCCAGAAAATACCTTATGTGTTGCCTGGATCCAACCCAACAGTGGAGAGGTGCAGAACAAGTCCAAGTGCCAAAGACAAAAGCAACATAGCAAGTCCCTCCCGGGGTTCAGAGAAGACCTTTGAAGACCAGGTAGAAAGAGTGTAAGAGGCAGAGGGTATGGAGAAGTGCTGTGAAATGCTACCTTCTGACATGATATGGCGAGCACAACCACGAATTGACAGCAGCTGTAACATACACAAGACCTGCACAAGATCAAGCCAGCTACAACGTAGGCATCGATGGGGATGCCCGCCAGGCCCCACCACTCACCAAGGAGCTGGTGGCAGTAGATAGTTGTTGACAGAGGAAAAATCATCTAGTTCTGAAGATGTGGCCACTTGGTAAGTTTTCCGTGCTCACTGGACGGCCCCACACCTGGGCACAGATGAGTGGCACCAAGAAGACTTAGCGAGTTATTGCAAAACAAAAAGCCAGACATCTTACCCAGCTGGTGTGTTGGGGGATATAGAAGGAGTGGGAAGGTGACCTAGGGTTATAGGGGATTATATTTCTTTATGTATATGGATAAAATTCTCAAAAATAAAAAAAATAAATTTTCTGTGTTCACCAATTTAAAGTATTAAGCATATTCAGTTGTGCAATCCATCTCAAGCCTGTCCTGAAAGAGGGTGTCTGGGCTCTCAATAGGGCAGGATACTGACAATCTTAAAGTTTGTGGGAAAAGAATTTGAGAAATGCGGCCTTTGTTAGTCTCAGTCGAGTAAGGCCCTAGTCCTCTCTGTACCCGATTTTGACTTTCAAAGCCATGGAGCAGGTGGCTAACCCTGAGCCTTCTCACTAAAGTCCAGAAGACAGACTTTAACTTTTTAATTAAAAACCAGGTACACAGCCTTGTCGCCATTTTTTACCCTTGTAGAGTTGGATTGGACACATTGTGGATGGTGTTTTCTATCCACAGATTTGGTCCAGGCCTCAAAAGCTTTTTTTTATAAGTAACCTAACCTGATCTTTTATCTAATGCTCTTTAATTCTGAAGCTCACAGGTGACCTGAATCTGAAGACAACCAAAGAGAAAACAATTCAGTACACTCCGCGCCTGAAGAAACAGCAAGGAAGCCGGGTTACCTGCGCTAATGAACAGGGAGTAGGCTGGGACCCAACTCGGGTTTCTCTGTTGCTCATTTCTCGTTTAGCACATGCTAATGGAGGATGCTCGTGGGTTTGAACGCTAGCCTGGAATCTCCGGGAAGCAGGAGCAGCCCCGCAGTGAGCCCCCACACCTCCTCTCTCACACGCCTTTCTCGGGTCTTCAGTTCTGACACTCCTGTGGGTCATTTTGCTCAGAGACAGTGAGAGCTGTGTCGGCAGTTACATGGACTCCACAGGTTGACACACGCGGAAGCCCTTTGTGAGACGCAGAGGACTGCGGGAGGGTAAAGCTTCAGCAGAATAGAGGGGGTTTCAAGGGGGGCCCTGAAACGCTTGTTCACGCGGTGTTGTGTATAGGTACACGGAGTCTCATGGGGTCGTGCATCCCACGGTCTGTTTTCATTTGCATAATTCATAACTTGGTAAGGTGATATTGTCATAACTGAACAGGCCTCTCTCTTTCCCATCCTTGGCAGTCCTTTAGCCATATTCTTAATTTCAGACCTCACTAGAAGTCCCCTTGGACCTTTGGTTTGTTATTTCGAGGCTGGGATAAAAAGAGCTTAAGGTATGGACATGTTTAAGAAAAATACACATTGCTTGGAGCTTTCTCTTTCATTTTGTGTTATTTGGCGAGCTTCTTATGCTTGCCAGAGCAGTGGCTGGAGGTTAAGAGGCTGAGCGTAGATCTCTGTTCTGTAGCCCTTTGGAACTGGTACTTAAGCACTGTATACAACGGGGCTGGTTAGAGGACCACTGAAGGCCATGGCTACTGCGTGGTAGCCCAATGCAACGCCATGGACTGGGTGGCTTCAACAGGAGGGTTTTGCTTGTTTGTTTTTTTCTTCTGGAGACTTCGAAGCCTTAGATCAGGGGCTGCCAGAGATGAGTTCTGGTGAGCACTACCTTCTCATGGTACACTCACACAGGAGAGAAAGAAAAAGACAGCAAACTTTCAGAATCATTTCTCAAAAAGACTTTGATCCCATCAAGGAGGGTACCACTCTCACTATCTCATCAAAACTGTATTCTTTTTCAGAGGTTCCTTCTCTAAATACCATCACTCTTGGAGTTAGTTAGGATACAGTAATGTGCTGGGGACAGAATTTGGTTCACAACAACCTTCTCCAGTTTAAATGCTGTAAGTCACACACACACAGGCATGCACACACACACACACACACACACACACACACACAGAGTCATATACATGGAGAGATACACAGACAGACACACAGGCACACACACACAGAGGCACACAGACACACAGGCACATACACACAGATGCACACAGAGGCACACAGACACACAGGCACATACACACATAGAGTCACACACACATACACACACAGAGACACACAGACACAGGAACAGACACACACAGAGGCACACACACAGATACATACACATACAAAGACATAGACAGAGACACATGCACACACATATCACATATAAGGTCTAAGGTCTAATGTTTTTTATAAAGAATTTTGAATATGTTAACACACGAATATGTTAACAGAATTAGAAGATGTTAATAAATAATGGTGGATATGGGGTGGAGGACAGACAACAAGAACAAACGTGGAGAAGTGCCTTTTTTTTGGGGAGTCGGTGCTAGATGAATGACAGATAAATCACCCTGTTCACCTTGAGCCTAGCTGGTGAGGGTTTCAGAAATATTCGTTTACTCCAGACAGTTCTAAAAGGAATTTGGGACTGTGTATAATGGCTGGGGAAGCTTCTTGGTGAATTAATAAGCAAAATGGGCTATGAGGACACTGGAGGCAGGGGAATGTGAGAACAGAGCGTGATCCACACTGGGGCCTTTCGTCCACAAGTCTGCCGGTCTAGTCCCAGGACCCTTGTCTTCTGCTAGCCCAAGCAGCTGTCTGTCTGCTTGCCACCGGAATCCTCAGCTTCTCTGGCACAGTGTCCGCAGTAGCCACCTTGACATGAACTATCAGGTCCGGTTGCTTTATCGAGTCTGGTCTGCTGCAGTTCAAATGTGCTCCTGAAAGCCCAGGCGTCTGGAACCTAATTTCCAGCCCAATGGTGCTGAAATAGTAAGGAGAGGTAGGGGCTTTAACAGGTAAGTATGTGGAGAAGACTCCTCTCATGAATAGGTTCACACTGTTGCCATAGCAATGGGCTCCGGACAGAAGGACGGGTCGGACTCCATCTCCTTCACTGCTCTGGTGCATTTTCTCTCCCTGTTGCTCTCTCCCCACCAGCCCTTCTCCGGTGCAGGTGAAGGCTCTCCGCTCTCCTGCTCTCCTGCCGTCCATGGTGGGATGATACAGCAAGAAAGCTTTTTTTTTTTTTTTAAATCAGAAATAGACTTTTTTTTGCCCATCTAGCCATGAGAACTAAATTTCCACAAGGAGTGGAATCCTGTGGTTTAAAATCTCTCCATCTCTGACATGCTGGGGTAAACTGAGGCTGCTGGCACCTTTCCCTCCAACACCCAACTCTTCCAGTTTCCTTTAGGAGCACATTTGACATGATCTCTCATGCAGATTATATGGTGAGGAGCTCTCCTCACGAATGGGTTAGCACTGTTGCCATGGAGATGGGCTCCCCACAGAAGGATGGGTCTGGCACCATCCCCTCCTGGAGAATCTGCCCTCTGAGCTCCCTGTTTGTATTGGTTTCCTGAAAATGCTCATTACTGGAGCCTGTCATGATCTCCTTCTTGCTGAGTTGGACAGTAACTGGAATGATACCAAAGGTCCTCAGTCCCCTCCACATCTCACCATGCTGAGTCCATGTTGGGGTCTGTGGGCTTCCTTTCTCTTTCCAGGCTACACTTCTCATTCTAGGAAATGCTCAAGCCCATTAGGGAAGAAGATTTGCAGACACAGCCAGCCTTTGAGTCTCAGTTTAAACCAAGTCTGAGTCCGCCCACAGCATTCTAGCATGCCAACATATGCTTAGCCTGAGTCCTTCCATAGCCCCCAGCACCCCAATGTATGCTTAGCCTAAGTCCCCCTATAGTCCCCAGAATTTCAGTTAAGGCTGAGCCTGAGTCCTCTTACTGTCCTCAGAGTCCTTCTGTCCCAAACAACTATCCTCCATTTTGTCCACCAACCATTTTTGGGGGGCACTCAGCTGCACTCCCTTGCAGAAATTGCATCCCATTTTGGCGTGTTGACCATTTACACCCCCCACATAGAGGGGTGAAGAGGGGCATGAGACTCTCACCAGAGTATCAAGCTGTTTCCTGTCACCTGCATACAAGACCCTGTTTTGATTGCATGTGGTCTGGGGATGAGTATGTAAAGGATCTGGAGTGTATAAAGGCCAAGCAGACTAGGGCTGGGGTTCCATGTATGTGGATAATGAGAAGCCCTCATCTCTGTAGGATAAGGCTTTCCAGGTACAGAGTTTTGGAAGAGGGGTCTGTAAATAAAACCCAGCTATGGTCTGTAAGAAAGCCTAATAAATTCAGTGGCTTCCAGAGTGAACATTGGTAGAATTACTCCTTAGTTCAAAGTTGGGCGCTTAGGATGAGGGGTAGATGCTGCCCACACCTGCTCTGCTCTGGGGAAAGGAATTCCAGCCACACCCTTTCAGGCTTGTCATTGCTGAACTGGTTTCTTGTCTAGGTGGGAGACAGCAGATCAGGCACTGAAAGCGACCATTATGAGGTGTTATGACCTCTGAAAGAAGCTTGGCAGAAAAATCACATATAGATCAGAAGTATTGCCCGTGGAAATGTCGTCAGGAAGATCAGGGCAGATGGGCTGTCTCTGAAACCCAGGCAGAGCAGCTGCTCTGAGGCTGGACTCTGCTGACAAATTAGGGATCTTTTCCCTCAGAGTGTTCACGGCAGAGCGAGAATCATGGCTGAAGCTGACTGGCCTGAGATGGTACCTCTTCAGCATGATGAAGGCTGGAGTGCCTGGGAACGAAGTTGGCTTGGAGGCAGGGGCCTGGCTGCAGGCCCAGTCTACATCCCGGGATACAGGATGATAGAGTTTAGGAAGACTGTGACCCAGTGTGACAGTTCTCTCTATTTCCATCACGATGTGAGGTTTCTTCTTAAATCTGAGAGTCAATTTATTGTGAACTGAAATCTCCAAAACGGTGAGGCAAATAAACCTCTTCTCACAAGTTGTGTGTCTGAGGCCTATTTCATTTAGAAGTACGAGCTCATGGCAAGCTTCCTAGTCACTATTTGTGTTCATTTATAGATGCTCCTATTGATACATATCCCTTATTGATGGACTCTTAGGGATGATTTTAGTTTCTCTGTTATGTTAACAATTATACCCTAACTATACCAAATGTGCACCAGGTTATAGAGGCAGAAAGCACTGCTCTTGCCTGTGGGTTTTTAGAGGAGGAGGTGCTAGTTAAACTACACATGCATTTACATTTAGGTAAATATTGTCACACACACACCCCTTTATAGTTCTAGGGATTAGGGATGGAAGCCAGGGTCCTGGGTATGTTAGACACGTGACCTGCCACTAAGATCTATCCCCGACCATATTGGCTAGTTTTGTTTTGTCTTTTGTTTGCTCGATTAAATGAAGGTCATGCCTCTTTCTATTCCCACCGAAAACATAAGAGTGAGTCAGTATTTCTACTCCTGTCAAGATGTTACCTAAGAATTTCTCTGTTGTCCAACTTCTTTGTTGGAAAATTATTCTCATTGTAGTTTTAAACAGTGTTTCCTATTATCCTAAAAGAGGACCTTCAAAACCTGGGACTTGAGGGAAGACCCATCCAGGCTACAGAGGTCTCAGTAGCTCGTGGCCAGTGGCTTGCATTCCTCCAGGGACGTCTTTTCCCTCTTTCTCTTGGCTGGCATGCAAACTTCACTCGATGCTCCTGTCAGATTGAGTTTGAGTCACTTGGGTGGACAAGGGGGCTCTTTCTCAGGCTGCCCCTCTGACCTTCGAGCTTTGATGTTTTCAGAGCTTTTGAGTGCTTTCTTGGACAAGCTCAGTTCAGGCAGTTCAACTTTCATTTCTTGTTTTGGTCATGCTGCTTGAAGGCGTGTGAGGCTGTTTCTCCACTGCTTTCTTGTCATTCCTAGATGGGTGTGTATTTGCAGGGAAGGTGTCGGCACAGTGTGGCTTTGGTATATGAGGAGAGATTACTTGAAAAGGAGTTTCTCCCCTGCCCACGTTTGCTGCCAAATCGTTTCTCTGTCATCCGCTTATATTAAATGTGCGTCTCGGCTCTGCAGTGTTCACCTTAGCGCCAGGATGCTCGCCAGAGGGGTTCTCCTGGCTGACTCCCCCGGGAAGCTAGGGTAGTGTGATCTATGTCACAGCCAGCATTGCAAATGTTATTAGAACACAGCGTGATATATCAACATCTCTAAACAGGAATCACTTTTGGAATTTGACTTTGCAGACATGAAAACTGTGTATAGCCAGAGATCTTCCCAGCCAATAATGTTCATACAACATGACGGGGAGCCGAGCTACACTCAGGGAGTTCGCATTTCAGCCTGAAAGAGATCATAGCAATAAGTTAGACACAGATGTCCTTTGTCTTGTCTCCCAAGACATGAAAAGAATTCTGTTTTTAGTCAGTAATTTTCATTTTAGATGCTATGTGAGAAAGATTATGGGTCAGGTCACACTCCTCTTTCTCCCTTCCTTTCTCTTTCTTTTTCTCTTTTTTAGATGTCTGAATAAGTTGCCACCTGGTAGTCACTGTGATATAATCAAGACTCCACATTCCTGCTTTTAAACATCTTTCCAGAAGTCTTCGCTTCTCTTCTAGCCCTTCATGGGGAGTCCATGCTTCATATATGTTGGATAAGCAAAGAGCAAATAATTATCAGTCTTAGAAAGGGGACCCCAGTAACTGATCTGTCTGTCTGTCTGTCTGTCTGTCTGTCTGCCTGCCTGCCTGCCTGCTGGACTCTGCAGGGCTCGCAGGGCTTGCAGGCATCCTGCAGGTATTTTAAGTCAAGTAGCAGAGGAAAGCAGAGGCCCTGAACCCAACCTAATCCCAGGCAGTAGAAAATATACATGAAAAGACTTATAGCTTAGCACTTGCATTAGAACAGAATCGCTTTGTTTTAGCAACACAAAAACAAATCTCCGCTGTTCATTCAGCTCAGAGACAGACAGAAGGAGACTCACCTCGGCAGAAAGCACGGCCCTGAGTTTCTCCACTAATGCACCTTTACTTCTTGCATTGAGTCAAATTTGGACCAGCAGCCATTGGCCAAGCCTTACCCAACACTCTGGCTAGTGTTCTGTGAACCAGATCCAAGCTAGAGTCATCTTAGAAGAAGGAATCTCAGATGGAAAAATGGCCCCTCCCCACACACCATTAGATTGGCTTGCAGTACATTTTCTTGATCCCTGACTGATATGGAAGTGCCAACTTACTGTGGGTGGTGTCACCTCTGGGCTGGTAGTCCTGAATGCTAAGAGAAGCAGACTGAGTGGGCCAGGGGGAGTAAGCCAGTAAGCAGCATTCTTTGGTGGCGTGGCCTCTGCATCAGTTATTGCCTCCAGATGCTTGAGTTCCTCCCCTGACTTTTTTTGATGGGCTGGGATGTGAAAGCAGAAGTGAAGTTAACACTTTCCTCCCCATGTTGCTGTTGGACATGGTATTTTATCATAGCAATGAGAAAAGTAACTAAGATACTCAGCTTGAAGGGTATCTGCAGGTGATACAACTTAAAATATTCCCCTGTCTAACCCTGATACATGAATTTGAACATAGGGGAGAACGGCAGTACCACGATCATGCTGAGGACTTGAGTTCCCTCCCTAGGACCCACTTGAAAAGCTAGGTGCCTTGGTACAGGCTAGAGCAGGTGGCTGGATCCCGTCAGGCCCCATCTCTGTCATCCTGGGAAAAGGACAACTTCTCTTCTGGCTGTTCTCACACATCTTTGTGGCTCCAGTACACTTTCAGAGACGACACCAGGAGCTCTAACTGCAGAGTCCCTGTCTTCCTGTCTCTGAGAAGCTCCTCAGGACACATGGGAATGAGGCCCTCCCCACAGGCATTCTGTTCTAGGACTTCACAGACCTCCTGATCCCATGAGACTTCTCACTCCCAGATGACTAACTGGACTCTGGAAATCAGCATTGTGCAATCTTATTTTTCTGTAGCAACCCATCCTTTGAACCGTGTCTTCTTTCATTTAGCAGAGGCCCAGGAGAGGTTCTGTGTCTCAGGAGTGGTTGCCGAATCATGGGGTGGGTTTCCACAAGAGCTCTATGTGATAGCAACACATACCTTCCCTTTGCCACCACCTCCTCCAGTTCACTTAGTCATCTGAGAGTGAGAAGTCTCGTGGGTTCAGGAGGTCTCTGGGAAACCTACCAGCATACAGCTTCTGGTTAGGGTCTTCAGGGATGACCACCCAGAGCTAGGATCCCAGCCGTAGCTCAGTGCACTGCTGCCAATACCTAGTGAACTCGAAGAGGGTTCTTACTGCTTTGCTGTGGATACCACTGGCAAGGCTATCCTGAAAATTTCTTTCTCTTCTTGAATAAAAGAATTCGGTTTTAGGCTTGGTACAGGGACCCACTGAATGAAGAAGCCCAAGCTTGTCATGCATCTACAAGAAAAACCAGATGCCACATCTAAGAACTGTGTGTACAAGGAGTGAATGTTTTCCTTTGTCTTTTATCCTCTCTATTGCTGGAGTAAAAACTGACTATAGGACCACGAGTATCCGTGCTGTAACCTGAAGCAGAGGCCACATTTTGAAAAGTCAAGGCTGGAAAAGATGGCTCCAACAATTAAAAGCATGTGTTGTTCTCTCAGACAATTGGAGTGTGATTCTCAGTACCCACATCATGGACCCAGAACAATGTTCTGTAACTCCAGTTCCAGAAACTCTAATGGCCTCTTCTGGATTCTCTGCTCAGTATGCAGATGTAGTACAAGGCGCACATGCAAGTCAAACACCCAAACACACAAAATAAAAATGAATCAAAGGAGAAGGAAAAGAAGGAGGTAGAAGAGTAGGAAGAAGAGGAAAAGGAGAAGGAGAAGGTGGAAGAGAAGGAGGGGGAGGAGGAGGAAGAGGACAAGAAGAAGAAGAAAAAGAAGAATAAGAACAAGAACAAAGAGAAGAACAAGAACAAGGAGAAGAAGAAGAAGAAGAAGAAGAAGAAGAAGAAGAAGAAGAAGAACAACAACAACAACAACAACAACAACAACAACAGCAGCAACAAGAACAAGGAGAAGAAGAAGAAGAAGAAGAAGAAGAAGAAGAAGAAGAAGAACAAGAACAAGAACAAGAACAAGAACAAGAACAAGAACAAGAACAAGAACAAGAACAAGAACAAGAACAAGAACAAGAACAAGAACAAGAACAAGAAAAGAAGTAGTAAAGGAAACGCATGCTGACCCAGGCAGAAGGTGAATGTGGACCTGACTGGCTGACATATCTGGGTCTCTGTCACAGGACAGAGTGCTGCATGCTTTGTCAGCATGCTGTCATGGAAGCTGTCATTACCTTAGGCCCTCTGTACCTTTACACAGTCCAGTCCTAACAGTGTGCAGAGATCTAATGCTTCAGATCTCATAAGGTCAAGAATCCCAGAGTTTCCTGGAATAGTCCCTCAGAATGTCCCAGTGTTAACTGGGAACGAGCTGGCATCAGGATGGCTATACAGGTTTCTTTCCCGACATTCATACACCTCTTCGCCCCAATCCTCTTTTTCCTAAAGACGTTCACAAGGGGATCAGCAGAAGGGAGTTGGCTGGGGAGGCCTCTACTCTGCAGGGATCAGCTGAGCCGCAGGCCCAGCGTGGGGAGCTGGGCTGAATGGCCATATGTTTCTTCACCTTCTTCCCCAAATAATCATTCCAGGACTTTTCCAGACCCTGGGTTTTCATCTGTTCACTTGGCTAAGTTCCATTCACCACTACTCAAGCCTTTCCCAAGAACCATACATACAATCTGTGCATTTGCACACGTATGTACACGTATGCACCTTCTACTATGAAGGGCTTTGGTGTAATTCAGTTCCCAGTCAATCGTATAAAGTGCTTTGGTCAACCGAGATACCCCATCCACTACCATGGTGCTGCCCTTCTCCCCTGTGCTCAAATTCAAGGTTAGACATGAGGAGACCTTAGGCTGTTCCACCTGCAGACGCTTTACTAACTGATACTGCAAGCACTTGACTGATTGAAGCCCCACCCCCACCTCCCATATCCCCACCCCCCCCCCAAGTCCTTAAAGCTGGGCTTGATGGTTCTTTTCTTTCTTTCTTTTCTTTCTTTCTTTCTTTCTTTCTTTTTTTTTTTTTTTTTTTTTTTGGTTTTTCGAGACAGGGTTTCTCTGTAGCCCTGGCTGTCCTGGAACTCACTCTGTAGTCCAGACTGGCCTTGAACTCAGAAATCCGCCTGCCTCTGCCTCCCAAGTGCTGGGATTACAGGCGTGTGCCACCATGCCCGGCCCCCAGTTATTTTCTTTTGATTTCACCTCTCTCTGTCCATCACACTAACCTGGCTTCACTATGCAGCGCTGCAGAATGGAATGGAAAATTCTGTAGGCTTGTTTGTTTCTGAGGCCATTGGAATGTAAACTAGAGAACAGCTGTAAGTTCCAAGAGAGCATCTCATTTTGACTTTGAAAACTAGAACCACCATGCGTTTCTAGAGCAGTTTTACGAGTTCACAAGCTTTGCCAGTGTTTTCTGAGAGAAAGGGACTCCATTCCGCTCACTGAGCATCTCAGTTGGTATGATGATTTGCCCCAGAGCACTGGAAAACTAGTGAAAGGAGAGAGAGAGAGAGAGAGAGAGAGAGAGAGAGAGAGAGAGAGGGAGAGAGAGAGAGAGAGAATTCACCAACGTGCAATTGAAGTCTGGGCTTATATTTATTAGATTCATAAGGCCGTATTACTGATACAGAGACGGGGGGAATAAGCAGAATTGTCAGTGACATTAATAATGTGTGCCAAAGGGCAGCGGAGCTCACTGCTGTGAAGGGAAGCTGAAAAATTCATGGGCCTCTGGATGGAGGCACTCATCAACCTCTGGTCTGGGTAAGAAATTTCTATTGGATCCCAAACTTGAGCTAATAAATGAGCTACTTCATGTCTCCGAGCTGTATAGTCCATATGTGGCTGAACACTTCAGTGCTTCAGACCACATCCGTTCTGATTTTAGAGTTTTTCCAAATACAGCTGCTATTAAAAAAACCCGAGTCTTGGATGTAAGAAGAAAAACGTTTGCGGTCCTACCAAATGAAATGCTCAGCTGCAGCTCAGAAGACAATACAGGCATTTACATGCCACGCTTTCTGGAATCCTCATTGAGAAGTGTTGGATGGGCTCTCCACAGAGGGTGGCCCTCATCCTGGTCCCTGCCCAGACCTCACGCCTCTCCTTCTTTCAAATATCTCATAGTGGCGGACACAAAAGCCTGTTCTGTATTTCCATGGAAAAAAAGAGCCTTTGATTTTGTGACTTGTACAGAGGTCTTAGTTTGTTTGGTTTTTACTTTTCCTTTTTTCATTATTTTAAAATGTATTATTTTCCCTTATCAAGTGTTTTAGAATCAGTCAAGATTCAAGCCCCTCCCTTCCTTACTGTCTCCTAAGCAACACATAACTTCTAGGTCTGGGAGTGTTTCAAAACCAAGGAAGAACTCACTTGCATGGAGTTGCTTGGCTTTCCTTATCATTGTCAACATGTGTAAACAGTATATGTCTCACACAGTTAAAAGTTGTAAATGCAGGGTTTCCTTGTGAAATCCACTAGTAGATAAATGTACCACACCATTGAATGTTTTACATATGTATATTGAAAACTCATAAACACACATGTGTTCAAGTTTTGGATATAGGAAGTTTAATCACAAGTAATCACAGGGAAGGTTTTTAAGGAAGTGTTTCTTTAACTTTAAATCTGTGTCATCAAACATGGTAATGTCCATCATCATAAGTTCAAAAGGAAGTCACATCATTGGCCTTGGGGTACAAGTCAGGAAACTTCCATTGTTGTCAAGTAGCTAGACTGAAAATAGCATAGGCGGAGGGATCAAATCATTATTATTACGTGTGCAAGATCCTTGTCACACAGGAGCAATTGGGTGTGGCTTGACTCCAAGTGAACACTATGTTCATGAGTCATGACATCATTTTTCTAGTCTATTCCTCATCCTTTTGAAAAAGCAATAACTAGCCATAGTGTGCCGGCTGAGAAAAGGGGTGGGTGGGGGTAGCCACAGTAGGCTGCAGGCTGCTGAGCCCCACCTGTGATCTCATAGAGAAAACTGGCTTTGGCAGAGCTGAATTGAGAACTATGGTGCCACAAAAACTAGACAGCTCCCAGGGGCTTACCCAGCAGCACACCCAGAGAGAGACCTGGCGCACAGAACTTGGCATTTAATCATAAAAAAGCGTGAGTCCAAATACCTCTCATGGCTTTCTGTATTCTGCATTGGTTCTTTATAATTTCAGACGAAACTGACCTAGAGATGTGTAAGAATTAGTTTGATCATCAACCCAAGCAGTTGTGTGTTTTGTGATACCATTTGCTCTCCATGGTGGACAACTAGCTATCTAGGGATACACTCATGGTTCAGCTATGTACCAAGTCTTTCCACTCACACCCATAGTCCCCTGACCCCCCAGTTCAAAACTAATCTGAAGTCATCAAGCCTTGACCCCTAGGGAGGGTAGCCATGCTGTCAGCCAAGTAGGCTTACTGCCCCTCCTTCACTCTCTACCACTCATCAGCTTTGGTTTTATTTGCCTCAAAAATCCCATGAAATGCTTGTCTTGTAACACACAGCTCATTTCCCATGACCAGCATGTGGAGCTGAGTCGTTCTCCAACCCAAGAATCTGAGCTATGCTTCCTTTCAACAACCCCCCACACCCTGACCCGCGATATACATTTCAGCATGTTTTGTCTACGGTTCTGAGTCCAGCCCTGCCATTTCCCCCACCATCATACCTTTGTGCTTCTGGACAGACACCGCAGAGTGGGAACAAGTCATAGATGCCAACGCTACAGCAGTTGACCGAAACTCAGCTGTCACACGCCAGCATCCTAGCCATCTACCGACACCCACCCACTGATGACTGGACCATTTTTTTCCTAATGCATATTCCAGTCTTGATTGACCATCCACCATATGGCAGGACTGTCCTGTGGGCAAGTTTATTATTAACAGCTCACAGCTGGAGTGACAATAACTCCTCATGGCTTTGACAGGGTACTAATTGACCAAGACATGTCTGCAAACAGGATGCAGAAAGTGTCCATTGCAAATTACCCCAAGCACAAATTGGGGATTTAGTGGCAAAAACCAGTTTCAGATTAGATGTGTCTGTATTTTAAGGCCAATGGATCGTAGGATGGGGAGATGTGGGAGCCCTCTAGAAAGAGGGAGAGAGATGGGCTAGAATTCTTTGGAGTGTCATCATGCTTTTATTCAAATGCATTAGTTTAAGTAAATTTCTGTTAGTAAGAAAGAAGCAACTGTACTTGAGGTGGAACCAATCCCACAGTTTCAAACACTCAGACAATTAAGTCAGTAAAGCCACTGGGCATCCCCTGGGCATATTTCCCTGACTAATCCTGCTGTCCCAGGCGAAGCTGGGGAAGGCCAGAGAACAGTGTGTGCTGTGTTAGCCCTGTCTGTCACTAAGCATTAGAGTCAAAGATGGCAAGTGTAGAAGGGACCTGCCAGGGCTCATGACAGAGTGAGGGGATGGACACTTACTCTTAGCTGTGAGTCTGGGAGCCGCTGAAGTGTTGTGGAAGTGAATGGGCTGTCTGTGCTCCTCCCAGGAAATGACTTTCTCAGATGTGTCCAGCCAGTGCCCTGACTGAGAGATGACCAGGGGAGAAGAGAGGATTTAGCCAGTGAGCTTGGTGTCTTATAAATCAGCAGCAGAGAGCTCAAGAAGAACTGTCAAACTCTGCAAAACCCCTACAGTTGTGCAAGCTTCCGCGTCCTCTAAGAAGCTAAGCCAGCCTTTGCCTTGTTCTCTAGATGAGAGAAAGCTTAATGGATGCTCACAGAGGACTGAGCACAGGAACAAAACTATGACCTGCTGAGAAATGGAAAAGAATAGGTTCAAAGTAACACACACACACACACACACACACACACACACACACACACACCACTTCTCAGTACTGATCTTGGTGCAAGCATCATGTTACAGGTAGACTCGAGAAACAGCTAAAAATGTCATTAGTAAAGCTTAACTAGATATCCAGTAAAACAGTTGACTCTCAAAAGCCTGCACTCAACCAATATGATGATTATTTATTTGATGACTGGGGAAACTGAGGAACATAGATAGGAAGGATGTGAACCTGTGAAGTATGGTACAAAAATCTATGTCCCCATAGTACCCCATTATCTCCCCTTTTAGTTAATGAGCTGCATACTAGGCAGCCGGGATTTGCGTTATACTGACATTTCACATTCCAAGAGTCATTCTGTGCCTTAAATGCATCTGTCTTCTGCTTTGTGCCCATGACTTTAGATCATCCCATAACTAAAGGTGTCTGGCTTTATGTTAGTGAAAAGCAGATTTGCATTTGCAAACATAGGAGTGAGGGGGACCCGGTCAGTTTCCAATGGCAACTGTGAGTCTGCCAGATCCTGTTGTCTCCACCCATGGGAAGGCATGAAGGGCAGGCTCTTGTACATCAGAAAACAAGGTCTGTTGACCCAGCTTGAGCTTGTGTTACTGTTGCCAGAGAAACATAATTGAATTTCCTGAATTATGCACAGTGAGATATAATGTTGTTTGAATAATCATATTTGTTTGACTTCTAGGCCCAGTGGCATCTGTTGAGTTCACAAAGATCCTCTTGATGGAAGGAGGGATTTGTTCATCCAGGAAGCTGTGGTGGGCCCATGAGGCAGCAGGAGCTGGAGGATGCCTGGATCAGGTTAAAACTGTTCATCAGCTCACCCATTCCAGGCCATATCCCTGCCACAGGGAAAGGAGAGGTGTCAGGAAGGGCAGAGCAGACGGGAGAGAGGGACAGTGGTAGAAGGGCCTTGGAAAGCCATGTGTAAGCTCATGTTTATTATCATGTATATCACTTACATGTGTGGGGCAATTACTAGGGGCAGGCATGGTCTAGGCTAGCCCACAGGTAATTGAGACACAGCTAGAAGTCTCCAACGAGTCTGTGTCTGGAACATCATATACGCTCTATAGGCAAAGACCTGGGAGTCAGAGGACAGGTCCCTTAGCTCTGATGAGTAGGTTTGAAGACGACTCTGTGGACTGGTATGCTGAAGATAAATTCTTAAAAGATGGGTGGGATTCCAAAGGATGGTTAGCTTCTCAAACCCAGGGACAGTGGAAGTGAAAATCTAGCAGGGAGGGTCTCAGAACCCAGGCAAGCAGCTGTTGAATATGGTCCTGCCAGCCATACCGATGGCAGCCTGGTAACTCCAGAAGTTTTGAGGCATCTGTAATTTGGTCTTTGTTCTCAGATACTTGGGGACTTAGGTGAGTGACAAGCCTGTTGCTTCTGCACCTCTGTCTGGACACCCTTGTCCCTCACCCATGCGAGGAGCCGCAGAGCATGCTGGGTAGCCTTCCTGCTGCCCCATAATCTTTAGGGGCACAGTTCCAGCCCAAGGGAAAGAGCTGAAGGTTTTGGAGATGAAGTATCTGTCCCTCACAGTTTAAATCTCATTGGACAAATTTATCTTCTTAAAGCTTTCCGGGACATTTCAAGTGGCTGCTTTGTGCAGTTAGCAAGCAAATGGGTGCCATCTTTAAAGCAGGGGTCAGGGAAAAAGGGAGGGAGAAGGAACAGAGAGCTGGCCTTCCAAGTCAAGGGCACAAAGACTTTTCTAGAATAAAGACACAATCACTAGCAGAAACCAGGCTTTTCTGTCTTCCCCGAGGGAAGGCTATGCATGTTTCAGCTTGAAATCACTTCCGGGGCACGCAGCTCTCTACCCCGTGCACCATGAAGCGACTGCTCTTGCTTGCTTCCGGCTGGTTGTTTCTACCCACGAGGTAACCAAGCAGCCACACCTCTCTCATCCAAGGTGACCTCTTCTTCACCTGACTTCCTGTTCACCCAACAGAACCTTGGACTCATTGGACTTTGACATTGTTAAGTTCACCCTGTTGGAGAAAATCTCCCAAGGGGGAAAAATGAATTTAAAAACAGCTTTTAGCCTTTTGTTAGGACCATCTTAAGCCTTTACTAACAGTAGAGAGCATAGATGGCCTGTGAGCCTCTGATGCTCACTGGCCTGCCTCCCCACAGCACATGACTGAGACTTCCTGATCTACCCAAGTCCCCCCCCCCACACACACTGCCAGAGCCCCTGACCCCCCACATTTATAAACACCAGGCATTATGCCATTTGAGCCTTAGTATACATCTTGATAAGAGACAGACTTTTTCATGTATAATTACAATGGTGTTATCATACCTAAAAGAAAGAATATTTTATTTCTGGTCATCATAAAAAATTTCCCATAGGGCCTCCACCCACTCAGAGGAGAAAGGGAGTCGGGGGTGGGGAAAGATTGTGGGAGGGGATGACGGGAGGAGGGAGCAGTGGAAAGGATGGAAAGTGAATAAGTAAAAATAAAATTAAATTAAATTTAAAAAATTCCCATAAAGGACCTATAAATGTGCATTCACTAGGAAACAGGATTTGCCTGTCTCTTCAATTTCTTCAAATCTTTAGTTCTCCCTCCCCCCTCCCCCTCCCCCTTCCTGTTTCTTCTCTGCACTTTGTTGAGAAAATAGGTTCTTCACAATGTAGAATTCATAACGTTCTTCAGTTTTCCAGTTCCCCCTCCTCTCCCTCTTTCCCTCCTGTCTCCTCTTCCCCCCTTTTGCTGCCCCCACCTTGTCATGGGTGGCTTGCTAGTTAGCCTAGGCTGGCCTTAAACTCCTGATCTTTCTCATGTCCAAGTTAGAATGCCAGAATTATAGAGATGCTCTCCCACAGCCAGCCAGTTTTCAACTCAACGGTAGCACGGGCTGCAGCCCCGTCAGGTGAAAGACCTCCAGGAGCCTGGGATGGAGGATGCCGGAGTGCATCCATTGGCCCCACCCATCTCCTCAGAGCAATGCCGCGCTTGCCTCACGGCCCACGATGGATGGACGCCTACCAGCAACTTTAACTGTAACCCAACTAACGGGACCTTCGGCTGTCACCACCAGTTTCTGGAAAATACAAAGGAGGGAAGAAATAAACAAGCAAATAAAAAGTAAATCAGACGATAGACTCTCCTTCCCTGTTTTCAACATGTATTTGAAGTTTATTTGATTATTATAAACAGGCATCATGCAGTGTTCCTTCACCCCGAGGTTATTAGGGATGAGGGAATGTTTCTCTCTAAGTGGGCACAGACTGCAGGCTCGTTTTCTGCTTCTGTAGCCTGCTCTCTGTAGATGGCCACTGCTGTTTGGCAATCGCTGGGCCACAGACTGGCCCGAGGCAGGCCTGTACACCTTTTGTGATCCTCCTTCACCCAAGTCCTGCCTGTAGGGTCTTTCCATTTTACCACGGATGAAGAAACTGAGTATCATCTTTTAGAAATGTAACAAATAAAAGTTAAAGTGGCTCTATGCAAAAGATGATTAAAAGTTCCTTCTGCTAAACACATAAATACTAGTAACTAGATAGATCTGAGTACTAGCTGTTCAATATGTTTCCTTTTCTTTCCTTTTTGGGATGGGTTGGTCTTCTTAATTCTCTGAAATATTTTGCATAGCAGAAGTTACTGGAAAAGTGAGGTGTAGCTTAGCTTTGCTAAGTTGGGCTGTGGTGTTGCAGTTATGACTTTGACCATACTAGGTTGTGTGATGGAGAACCCCAGGACAGCATATATTCTGAAATCTGACAGGAATGTGACCTGGCTCAGGGCTCCGACTCTCAGTGGCTGTGACAGACGGCCTCCTTTTGGCGTCCCCTCTTCCAGCTACCCCGGCGCTCTCGGGGTCTCACCTACTCCTCGAGACTCTGTAGCCTTTTTGCTGGCCCGGGTTCTCCTTCCTGATCACTGAGCATTGGGGAATTTCATGATCTGATCCTCTGGGCTCATCTCCTCCACAGTCCACATCCTCCTTCTGGGATCTTGCCCATGCTTTCAGTTTTAATTATTATCTATGTGCTGATGACTCTTGAATTTATATCTCCAGTCCAGACACTCCTCTGCGCTCCCGGTCATAAATTGAGTTGCCTGTTCCACATCTTGACTTGGCCATCGCCAGGCACTACGGACTCTGCATGGCCCCAAACTGAACTCCCACTGTCTCCCTGACTCTTTCCTCCCCCAGCATTCCCAGTAAACAGCTCCACCAACCCAACATGAGCTTGTCAGGCCCTTGGCAGCTGTCCCCTGCACCTCCCTCTCCCCTGTCACATCCACTGAGCCAGTAAGTGCTCTGATTTGCATTTCCAGATGTGTCCACCTCTGTCTTTCCAGATGACACTGTGATCCACACTTTTGCAATCGTGGGTTACTTCAGGAGCCTCCCACTTTCCCCAGACCAATGCCATGTAGCCTTTCCTTCAGCTAGAACTGCTTTCATCTTCATGGGACCTTTCAAGACTCTTACCTTGGCAGGCAAGGCTCTATGTTATCTGTCCCTAACCCTTCCCAGCCTCACTTTATATCTTCTGCCTTGTTCTTTTCTATCTGGCCATTCTGGTTTCCCATGTTTCAGCTTCAAAGCTTCAGTCACGCCTTTGCTCTAGGTAGGCTAGGTCTCCTCTTTCTTCCCCTTTCTAAGTTAATCCTTGCCTTTCTGAATTTGCTTCTTGGACTTGGTCCCAGAACAATGTCATGTGCTTTGTGATTAAAAATCTTTATGTTGTAGGAAACTGAGATCCAGAAATGCTGGGGAACTTGCTTGAGCCCTGAAGAGTGGCTGTGTGGAAACACACCTAAACTAGTCTCACTTCAATCGCAATTGGATAGTTGTTGAGTGTTAGCGTTTTGTGTGCGTGTTGGCCCCTGAGTGCTGTGTAGAAGCTGGAATGAGTCGAGAAAGGAACAAGTCAGTTAGAGGGAAGGCAAGTTAGACTTTTGAAGAAAGGGCACAGGAGATGGGGATTGTTTAGTCTAGAAGGGCCTAAAGACGTGAAAGGAAAAGAGATGGGAAGTTTGCATGGCCAAGAAGGTTATTATGGCATTCACGGTCATAAAAATATCTCTGAATGGCCACAGGGCACAAATGATTTTATTAGGTCTCCCGTCTCTGTAGATATGATATGTTGTAGTCAGAGAGAGCTGGGCTTGACAAAAGAGAGGTTATTAAAGAGTCACATGAAGTCCAGAGTAACCTTTGTCATGCACTATCACAGAAACTCTTAGAAGCAGGATCTAACTTAGCTGGTGGCTCTGGCCTTGCACTTTGGGCATGGAGACTGGCAAGATGGCTCCGGTGGGTGTTCAGAATGAGTGACGGGGTGAAGGAATGAACAAATGAATGAATGAATGAATGAATGAACAAAAAGTGGTGCTTATCACCTCCCAACTTGCCTGAAGTGGAAGAAGTATAGCCAGCAGCATGCGTCCTCCAGGGGTCCTCACCTGATCACACTCAGGTGCCTTAACTGGCCCCCAGGTGTTTCCATTTATCTCTGATAAACTGTCAGCCAAGAGTCAATTTTTGGTTGGGGAGGGGAGGGAATGAGGGGAGAGGAGGGTAAGACCCCAGATGTTTTCCAAAAAGGAAGACAGGAGAAAGTTATTCCTCAATACTAATATATTTCGTCATCCTATCTGCCTGCAGATGTTCAGTTTGGGAACATGGCCAGGTTCCCCTTGCAATCTTAAAATAAGCTCTGTATCTAAAACACCCAGGACTCAATCGTCCCCAGAGATGTATCTCTTTTGTATATGGATGAAGCTGTGAGGACTTGGGAGGATCTTAAATTTCATTTGCTAAGTTTCTTCCAGTCTAACCAGTTCTGTATGCTTTCTCCACTGGGAACCAGGAAACATATTAATTGGGATACCAGTTACTAAACTTCTATTGTGAGACATATAAAATCAAATCACCATGACAGTCCTGCAAAGATCATATTGAAAACTTTTCTATACCAGGGGACTTTACCTGAAAGTGGTTGTTTCCTCCAGTTCCTACTAAGTGACAGAGCCAGGTCCAAACCCTGGACTGTGTGACTTCAGGTAGTAATTGTAACTTCTGAGGACTGTTACAGGAGCGGATCGCTCACTAAATACTCTGCAGTAGATGCATTTTGCAGGTGAGGAAACACAGGCACCAGTCGCAAACCCACACACAGTGTGTTCCAGCTCCAAGCTTGAGCTGAGCTCTAGCCCTTCCTGTGCTACACAGAGGACGGGTTGGTGGGAGGCAAGTTTCATCAGAAACTTTTCTCAGCTTTTCTCTGTACTGATCTGTTACTTCAGCAGGCATGGGCTCTCCAGCTTGTGAAAATCAGCGTGCAAGCCGCTGGCTGCAGGTGGCAAGGTTGTGGCTCCAGTTCAAGTCTCTTCTCCCATGTGGGACATTTCAGAAAGGACACTCTGCTCCACGGGGCCGTATGTCCAGCACAGGCTTTGATCTTAGGAAGGATGAGCCTTTGTCTGGAGTCGAAGCTCTCTGTGTGCTCTGTTTATGTGAGCACCCTTCCAGGATGCTGTCTGCTTTTGGGGTGGAAGTGCCCTGCCAAAAACTCCAGCTCTCCATGCTGGCTGTGTGGCCGACCTCCTCCAGCGTCGTCAGTGACTTTTCTGCCTGGATGAAGATCAGTGTCTCGTAACAGTTCTGGAAACAACCAAAGTTTGCCTGGCAGGCCGAGTGATTGATTCGGCACCAAGCTCTTGCCTTTTGGAGTCGCCCTCCAGATTTTCCAGGCTCGAGTCAGTAAATCACTGCATCTTGTACAAATACTGGACTGTGAGCGGCGATGATCTCAAAGGCGAGGATAATTTGATACCTCATTTGAGAATCTATTCTCCTTTCAACAGTCAGTCCAGCTTGAATTTGTGAATACAAATGTCCTTTGGTGCAGGCCAACACTCAGGTATCTGGAGAGCCTTTGATAGGCGCTAGACTATGCTTTCTCTCCATGAGGCTGTGGGAAAGTGACTTGTCTGTGTAGTGATATTTAATCTGTTACTGAAGACATTGAAGTGCTCATGGGTTAGGACCGAGGGTTGAGGAAACAAAAGAGATCCGCAAGAACACCTTTAGATCACTTGCTTTCTATATGAAATCTATCTGTGTGGAGATAGAGTCTTCGCAAGTGAGGCCGAGATTTCGTAACATTGTCAGAAGAGCATCAGGGGCAATCCCATGAAGCCTTTCTATTGTATTTCTACTAATTTACCCTAGTGTTCATATGAAAATTGCTAAAGGAGGGCTGTAATGAGAAAGTTCAAAAACTACAGGCTGGTGAATGCCCTTCGGAGAAGAAGGCCCTTAGACGTTGAAGCTCTTCCTGTAGATGAGTGGGTGTCTGCGTCCTCTGTAGATGAATGGGCACACATGCAAATGACTATGCCCTCTGCAGTGGACACTTTGGAAATTTCTGCTGGTGTGTGTGTGTGTGTGTGTGTGTGTGTGTGTGTGTTAGGAATTCTATCTTTTAACTATACTTGAAGGATCAATTTGATATTTACATCTTGAGTACATAAAATTTATGGTGACCCAGAGTCTTTATATACACACATCAAAGCATTATGCTTCATTAAACTATATCCAGGAAATGGAATTTAGTCTGTTCTATTTGAAAATACCACAAAAATCTACCAAAAGTGGTTGAATTTTGTAAGGATGGGAGGGGGAGGAAAGGAAGAATGGACAATTTATGTAGGTTAGCTGTTAAAATGCAGTTTCGTTTGCAGTTGATGTAAATGGAATCAAATCATACTGACTTTGGTGAGCAAGACCCAGGTGAACCTTTATGTGCTCTCTTATGTGCACCCTTATGTGCTCTCTTAGATCTATATCTTAGCTTCTAAACATTAGACTAGTGCGCTTAACTTAGAGTGCCTGTAAAGGCCAGAAAGCTACCAGAATTCTCTCTCTCTCTCTCTCTCTCTCTCTCTCTCTCTGTGTGTGTGTGTGTGTGTGCACACGCATGTGTGTGTGTGCACACGCATGTGTGTGTGTGTGTGTGTGTGTGCACACTCGAATGCATGTGCATGTGTGTGCATGTGCATGTAGCCTTTAAGGAAGGTGGGAAACCAATATGATAGTAGAGGGGGAATAGTAGTTGGGGGATGGGGAAGGTAGCCAATAGTAAGCATCTATGGAACAGCCCCATGGAAGTATACTATTTTGTAAACCTATTAAAAAATGTCATCTAAAATTCTTTTTAAAAGTTTGAGCAGAGATACCTGCATCAGTAGATATTGGCCTCCCCCACCCATGAAGAATAAGAGAGCCCTTGGAGTCCAAAGCTCAAAGCTCAGAGCCCAGAACCTTTGCTAGGGATAGTAGAGGGATGAAGATAGGACAGACACACAGGCGTGTGCACAGTGAAGCATCCAGTGGGATGCTCTAACCTCCACTACCACAGTCTGGGACCTCAGTGTGTTTATTTGGTGCTGCACAGGGAGAAGGGTAGGCAGTCTTGGTGGGAGGCGCCTGTGAGGAGCTGTCTTAGGCTGTCAACATCCCTGAGGAGGAAGATGCCTTCGTTAGTCTGCACACACTGATCAGCTGTCCATTAACACACAGACTCAGACTCCTGGAGAAAGCTCTCTCTCGGGTCTAGCCCACATAGGGGACATCTTTGTCAGATTACCATGGGCCAATTGGCCTTGGTGTCCTCAACAGGTTGGACCCATGTCACTACCCAGGTCTGCACAAGACTTCACTAACTCTGCTTCCTGCACTTCCATACCTAACCCATCATTCATGAACTGTGAGCCCTTAACTGTTGCTGAGGAAGGAGGTGTCATTGTTTCAGTGGTGTCGCCATAGGCGCTGAAACGGGAAAACAGACCTTTGGAGGTGCATGCAGTTGGGTGAGTGCTTGAAGGGCCCATAACTTTCATACCATGAACCACTGCTCCTGAAGGTCCCAGACCACCTCAAGAGCGCTGTCACTGTGGAGTTGCCCCACTCTACCCGAGCACTGGTCCTGGGACTTTGAGACAAGGGCAGAAAAGTACCCAAGAGATAAGGGCCTTGCTCATGCGTAAGGTTATATTGGGGTGAACTTCAGCTATGTTTGTGGGCAAATTACTGAGATTCTATCTACATTAGTCCTTTATCTGTAAAAAGAAATGTGGCAACAGACAGAATCACAGCCTAATACTTCATATGCATTTTGTGTAGTGCCTGAGAAACCAAACCGAAAGCATACCTCAGTGTGTCTATACAGTTTCTTGTACTGTTTAGGCAAAGCCACCTACAATAAGGCATGAGGTTCTTATACCACAAAAATAAGTGTCTGTGAGCACATTTAGATAGACTATAGGTGCAGGGGGTTCAGAGGAGTGCCAGGCAGAAAGATCCAACCACCTTTCATCTTCAAACAGGGCAAAACATGAAAATCAAGGAGCTGGCCTGGAGCCTTGGAAGTCCTGTGAGGGACTGCCATGAAGCCAAACTCTCCACAGTTCCAGTACCGTGAAACTCACGGAGGCAGGCCAGGCCGGTGGCTCTCTGGTATGTCTGGCTTCATTAGTCCCACCTTATTATTCTAAAGAAGAATGGGAAGCCTGTGGTGTTGTGTGATCCCAAGAGGAGGATATGCTCGCTCCATTGTACATATGTGTAGGTGCCACATCCCACACCAGGCCCTCAGACTGTTATTACATGTCAAAAAGCGAGTCCTAAATTACTGGCTGGCTCCAGAGAAAACAAATTGGCCATCTTGTGAGAGTATTCTTTTCTTTCTTTCCTCCTTTCTTTCTTTTAAACACTAAATGAAATTAACTGTTTCCTACTAAATACTTGATTTACATCACATTTTCAATTTCCCATTATGTGAAGGGTTTGATTTTTTTTTCCCTAAGAGCAATGAAAATAACGGGCAGAAGCCAACAAAACAGGCCTTTGTGCAAGCTCCATTTATTTCTGCACAGTCTAAAGGCCTGGTAGTTTTCCTTGCACACAGAGAGAATCCATCCTGGGCATGTCAAAATAGGGTCTTTTGAAACAACTCTGACATGTTAGAATTTCCCTTTCACTAGACACCCTTACTCTCTCTCCTTGCCTTTCCTTTAAGGCGTTAAGAGTCTATGTGATGGTGTCGCCACTGAACATCTGTATTTCAGGGACATCTTATTAAGCGGTTCAGCTTCAGCAGTGATGTCATCGCTCCCGGGTTGGGGATTGGAGAAGGATTAATGAAAACAAAAAGTTAGCCCTTTCCAGTTCTGGTTGGGGCCATGTTGTCTCGGTTTTGATCATTTGCCCCAAATTAAGATTTCTGACGAAAGCCCTCATGTCCGTGTTTGGCCGGCAGTTTTATGGCTGACCAAAGTGTGTGCTGGCCAGGGTTCTGGTTGGCTGTGTGTTTATACAGGCTGTTAATCAGGTGGGGAGGGGGCAGCCAACCTGGACGCCGTGAGAGGAGCCACCCCATGTGTTCTTATGCACAAGGGCCTGCACTTTGTTACTACAAATTACATAATGACATGTTACATTTCAAAGTGTATTTTTACTTCAGGGAAAATTAAGCCAGTAAACAAACAACCCTGAATTGGGAGGTGGGAGGTGGTGGGTGGGGTGGGGTGGGGGGTGGGAGATGGGGGGGAGGAAGGAAAAAGAAAGGAAAAAGGAAAAAAAGGCCCCTGGTTTGCAGATCTTCCTCCTAGAGAATGCTCTTAATTAAACTGTAGCTATAAACAAATCTTTGTTTTATTGAAAAGAGAGCTGTCGAGTATAAAAGCTATTTTTAAAATTAGGATGTGAACAATTTCTGGACAGGGGTCTGGGCCGTGTTATGGATTTTATGATCTGTACAAAATGAACAGGCCAGCCTGTGTGGCAAAGGGAGGCTAGCGATTTTTGATTGTTAATCCCTCTTGAATGCTGCTGCTGCTTTGCTCGAGTGGAGCCTGTAAACACTGGAATTATTGTAGTTTTTCCAGGTACTAATTCACGCAAAACTGCTTCATGCAAGTGTGGAATTGCCAACTGTGGAACTCGGCAGCTCTTTTGTACAATATCTGCCTAATATTTGAGAGACTTTGAAGCTTAAAACAGAACAAAAAACAAACCTATAGCCCTCCAAATCAACTTCTAAACTGCTCATAGCCTGCCTGTGAACTCAACATATATTCTTCCCTGTGAGCTATTGAAATAAAGTCTGTGTTCAGGATCCAGGGTTACAAGGAATCTCTTTTGGGGCAATGGTCACACTCATATATTATTTGATCACATGTGTATGCATTTGTCCAAACCCTTTCAGCATAACCTATGTTACCAGATGACAATGTGTCCTGATTTCTTTTTCCTACCTACATGGAGTCACGAGAAGGACACAAACTAAGCTGCACTGGGCCACGCCTAACCTTCCTGAAACCTGCTGCCTTCAGTTCCACTCGGCCTGACGTCTCCTGGTTTGCTCAAGGGTTTCGGTGTCACTGGAAATGGCAGCCACCCAAGAAGTGACTGGATGACAGGCAGATGGTCCTTATGGTGTTTTACAAATATTTCTTAGGCCAAGTTATGGTGAGAAGATAATTTCTCAGCACAATGCATAGGACTAGAAATCACAAACCGATTCAAAGAGATGAGTCTTCTTGTTCAGTTTAGTTTTAGACTCAAGATGTTGTAAAGAACAGAGTTTTGAACATTATAGTTAGAATTTCAGAATTACACACACACACACACACACACACACACACACACACACACACGGAGAAAAGAAAGAAGGGGCCACGAAGTGATGGGTGCACGTTGTACATTTTTTGTGGACAAGGAGACCATCTTGAACAATGTCATTTTCTAGTCCAAGTCATCCCTCTCTTTCATTTTAAGGCAAAATAATGCCTTTCTTCTCATCTTGAAATCTGAAAATGTCCATTTGAATAAGGAATTCAGATTATTTTGTTATTTATGAAAGTGCTGAAGCCTGACCCAAATTGACCAAGTACTTTTCAAATGGTTTTGCTTATTCAGCCTAAGAACTGTCGAGGACACTCATGGTACAAGACCTTGACTTTCGAGGGGGCAGTAAAACTTTTTCAGTGTTGGCTGAGCTTTCCTTCACTATTTTTTTTTTGTTTTTTTGTTTTTGTTTTTGTTTTTGTTTTCCGAGACAGGGTTTCTCTGTGTAGTCCTGGCTGTCCTGGAACTCACTTTGTAGACCAGGCTGGCCTCGTACTCAGAAATCCACCTGCCTCTGCCTCCCAAGTGCTGGGATTACAGGCGTGCGCCACCACGTCTGGCTGTTTTCCTTCACTATTATCAAAAAAGAACAGCTCCATGAGAAGTGTTGGGTATTATTTCAAGGCTTTTGTGCTAGGAATGATTAATCCAATATGAAAGACAGTGGTTGGAGATATTGTATCAGAATTACTTCATAAATGAAGACATACCAATGGACAGTTATCTTTACTCTACCTTTTGTGTTGAGCCGGTGTCTGAACACATAGATAGAGTCCCACGACTTGCTGAGTGAGCTCATGAGAAGGGCAATGCAAGGGACAACAGTGGCGAAGGAGCTCTGCTCCTTCTCTCTGATGGATAGCCTGGATGTCCCCAGGTTGACAGCATCTCTCTTCTGCACACTTCGCTCCTCAGAGATGTTCGACAGCACCAGAGCTCCTTTGTGCAAATCCAGACGTGCGAAAAGAGGCTGAAGGCAGAAAGAAGGGCAAACTTAAAACCAATACTAACATTTTCTTTTACAAAAAGATGGAGACTTCCTTCTTTCCTTGGTTGCAACTCTTCTGATACTCATCCAGTATGATGAGCAACCTATCAGAAAATCCCTTTGAAAATGTTGTTTAATGGGACTCAGGGAAATAAAAAAAATTCACTTAAAAAAAAAAAAAACAACCCAAATGTTTTCTGATTATGGGCATGCTAGCTAAGTCCTGTGGAAGCCTATTTTCGTATGCAGGCAAATCCACTTTAAAATGCTGCTTTGCACTTTAAACCACACCCAGACATTTTAAAACCCATGTCTTAAAATATAATCTAAAACGTTAAAGCATGCATAGAGAGGGCTAAAAGCCAAGGAGAGTGAGAGGACACTTGCACATCGCAGGAGCACTGGCCCTGAAAGGTGAGTCTTCTAGAATGCTCGACTGGTCTGCAGAGTAGCCGTATTCAAGTCAGAGGCCGCGCAAGTGTCCACCCACTGCCCGAGGGTAGCAGGCGAGTGTGCCATGCAGACAAGTCTAGCGATTGAACGAATACACCCACAGGTTTACTATTTTATATTTCTTCTCTTAAAGACGTGAAACCCATTTCAGAAACGTTGGTTTAAATGGTCACGATTAAGTCTTTATCAGCTCCGAGCACTTCAGTCTTTTGCATGGAGAAATTTCTCAATCTGACAGAATAAGAAATGCATTTACATGGCCCGAGCTCTTAAATTGTCCCTTTCAATTAATGCCCCATCATGGAGCAATCTGGAAACCATTACTCAGTAACTCTTCATTATAATTGCTTGCAGCTGAGTATCCAGCTCTCGGTAATATAAGAATAAAAGAAAACTCAGTTAGTAACAAGTGCAATTGATTCCATTCAGAATTCCCTTGGTGCTCCGCCATGTTTGGCCTGCATAAGAGGAAACACGAGGTTCCCTCCTCCCCTTTGGGGGCCAGGAAATGAACTGGCAGACATGGGATGGCTTGTGTGGTGTGCGCCTTCAGTTCTCAGCTGGTCCTTGTTAAAAATGAGACGGTGGGGCTCCTGCTCTTTCCCTCATCGGCTACAATTTTTTTTTTTTTGAGGAGAGTTCTGGTAGTAGATAAAACTACAAAATTTCTATTTGCTGCAAAGTAACAGCATCCAGAAACTATCGCCTTCTGCAGCTCCTTCAGTGTATCCTGGAACTCACTTCTGGTGAGAAGTGGGTTTTAGGATTTTTTTCTCTCTTTCTACCTTGATCCCACACCTCTGAGAGCGAGGTCCCTGGAGCCTTCTGTCCAGGTGGAGAGTGTTTATGTGTTTGGGGGCTATCAATCACCAATTCCACAGATGGAGAGGTCTAAATTAAGATAGATGAAAATGTGATGAGGTAAATTCCCTCCCCAAATGCTCCCCCAAACCCCATGGGAAACAAGGACTTGGCTTCTGAGGTGCGGTGGGGCGTTAGGAACAGCACCCAGGACTCTGCCTCCAGAGGCAGGTGCACCTCAGGGCAAGCCCTGCAGCCCGGCTCTCGTCTGGGCTCCCCCGTGCGACGCCTGAGAGACCATCAGACAGTCCCAACATGGAGTTGCCTTTCCTCAGTTATAGATCACTGAGGTGATGAGTAGCCTAGACTTCCCAAATTAAAAACGAGTGACCTATAAAATTTAATTTTCAATTATAAAAACGAACCGAGGCTCCACAGAGAGAAGTTGGACCCCATAAAACTCTAACTGCTCCTCATTTCTGTCATTTACTCCCATGAAAACGAGGGGAGAAAGCCCTCTCGATGAAGTTAACTGGTCTTTCGTTGTCACTTGCTGTGGAAAGAGGATTGTAGAATTTCCCATGACCATGCAAACTTTCGGCCAATATTTTAGTGTATTTTTTCCATGCATTTTTGAGAAGAGTTAAAAAAAATATTGGCATGACCATTCTCTAGTTCTTTCCATGCTTCTGTATTTTTTTTAAATGAAGTTACCACTCACTTGGTATATGATTTAATATTCTGCTCCTGAGTTTGTGAGAGGCACACTGAGACCCCCCAAATGAAAGTAGACAAGTTTCACTCACACACCACAGATTCACACATCACAGATCCCCACGGCTCACATGTCAGGAGCTGGTGATTCACTGGCGTCGTCCACACTGCTGGGGTCCAGAAGCCCCGCTTTCTTAGTCTTCACACACAGACATTCAGGGGAACTGCAAACAAGCCTTGTTCCACTGAGAAGCAAAAAGAAAGGATGCTTAGAGACAGATTTCATGAGGGCAGGAGAACTGGGAAGTCTGTGTCATAGGTCCTTACCAAAGAAATGCCAAGCAATCAACTGGGTAACCCTGTTTGAGGGGTTTTGTTTGTTTGTTTCTGTTTATTTTTAAAATTTTATTTATTATTATATGTAAGTACACTGTAGCTGTCTTTAGACATACCAGAAGAGGGCATCCGATCTCATTACAGATGGCTGTGAGCCACCATGTGGTTGCTGAGACTTGAACTCAGGACCTTTGAAAGAGCAGTCAGTACTCTTACCCCACTGAGCCATCTTACAAGCCCCTTGTTTTTAAATTTTTATTTGTTTTATGTGTATACATGTTTGCCTGCGTGTATGTCTGTGTACCATGTGTGTCTGGTGAAGTCAGAAGCCAGAAAAGGTTGTCAAATCTTTTAGAACTGGAGTTATCAGCTGTGAGCTGCTCTGTAGGTAGAACAAACAACCTTTGGAAGAACAGCCAGTGCTCTTAACTGATGGACCTTCTCTCTATCCTCAACTGGACGATCCTAAATTGATGATGGTTAATAATCATGGTGACACGAGCCTTCAATTCTAGCACTTCAGAGTCTGAATCAAGAGGACCACGAGTTTGAGGCCAGCCTAGGCTAATATAGATAGGTCGTCTCATAAACCAAACTGACCAACTGAATAAATAAACAAAACAGAGCTATCAATTTCTTTGTTACTAGTTTTCAGCATCTCACTAGTTTAATTGGTTTTGGTATGAAATAATGCAGCCAGTTAAAAATCTGGGTTAATAAAACTTGAATAAAAAGTTCTAGGGTCTGGGAAGGCTGTGTTATATGGGAGTAAAACCCATGTCCAGTGAAGCAGCTGTAGCCAGCATCTGTGTCTGAGCCAGTCATCTTTTGAGGGCTTTGGATGAAAGGGCATGGAGATATTTGCAGGCTTGTAAATTTTCCATCGAAAGCCCCCTACTGCCTGGATGGGAAGTGTCACGCTTGGATTGGGCTATATTCCTTCCTAAACTAGATAGGGCTGTCTGCTAGATTCGTCAGCCTATTGGTGGCCTTTTTGCTTTCTTTCAAGTTTTCAAGCACATTTATTCAATTTACACATCCCCCAGCAGTATTAAAGCAACTTTTCTTTGGCTAATCAATCAACAGATCTTTCTTGAACGCTAATTGAGAGAGATTCCCCTCCTTTTGCATGATGTTAATTAGTAATGTCTGTGGCTTGGATTCCCAAGACTATTGCTTGGATTTTAGTGACTCTGTAAGGTCTTCCCTTTTCAGTGAAAACTGTATGTAGCAATGCTGAGTGTAGTTTAAGGTTCTGGGATAGAACCTCACTTTTAGGTAAGGGAGACTTTCTGCATCCTGAATCAAATCTCCTAACTTATATTCCAAGTAAAAGAGTCTTACAGCAACTGTTTCATTTTACTATTACATATAGAAGCCGCATGATGTGCAAAATACAAGCGGTCAAGGGGAACATAGCAATCATTTGTAGGGGAATAAATTTACTTATACACTTGTAGGCATTTACCACACGATGTATTTCGTTAGGACAGAATAGAATTTAAAAAACCAAGCACCAGACCCATGAATTGGTTTTCATCATCACAGTATTGGGTTAATTCTGTAGAAAAATTCTCTAGCTTCTCTTGAAAGTCAGGTGGCTGAAGCCATAAGCACAGGACAGAGAGTAGCAGCTCCCTTCCGTAGACAAAACCTCTTCAGTTTGTCCCTCTGAGGGACTCAGCCAGCTTTATCCCTCAGTGCCCCCAGGACCTTAGCCTCCTTTGGAAGTGAGATCTCTGCCATACGTTAGCTACTTAATATCACGTAGTTGTCCTCTTATATATCAACAATCACAAAATTCTCTCTAGTGCTGCCTGAGAGGCAGTTGGATTTTGACTATGGTGTCATGTTGGAATCAAATATCTTTCATGAGAATATCTGAGAAGTTTGGAAGACTTTCCCCCCATTTGCTGATGGATAGAGACTACTTTCACTTTCTCTTCCAGTCTTCTAACTGTGGAGAGAAGCCTTTCACAGTTTGCACAGGACATAGACCTCTAAGGAGCACCATCATGCAACCAACACAACATTCCTGTGGGAGTGAGGAAGCAAATCTGTAAGGGTGTCCATTTTCTTCCCAAGTCCACTATCTCCTAATTGGGGATGAGAGTGAGGCCATTCTGGTGAGCATTCTTAGGGAAGAAGTGTCTAAGAGAAGAACTGGCCCTATCCTTGACCCTCACCATCCCCCTGGCCTGTGCATGCCGTCTGAGAGGAGGTGGTGGTGCATTTGTGTGTTCTTGCGGTGTTCGGATCCCTTCCCTTTATGAGGTCTCCCAGCCCAGTTTGGATTGGCAAAACTGGCTGAATGGTGACCAAATCAAATGTTAGTGATCTCTTTTGCTAACGGTCTCCAGTCCACAGCACCCATCAAAGCAAACAAGACAAAGTTACATTCAAAATAAGAAGGGTAGGAAACAAGGTCTCTTAGGGTTCAAAATTCTAAGCACTCCCAGGCCCTGGGGGACGGCCGACTCACTGGTTCCTCCTACTGCACATCCATTGCCCGGCTGGTCCGTTTCACCGTTCTTCCAGCATTCTGTTGTCCACATCGTGAGCATCTAGACACACCCCTGTCACCTGGGTCTGCTCCACACAGGGCAGCCATTTCACAGATGGCAGCAGATGAGGTGACACCAAGAGCTCTTTCATCCAGATCAATAGTACCACACTGCTTAGATGAAACTCTCTCTCACGGGAGACCAGAGGAAGAAAGGGTGGAAGGAAGGTGCGAGGTTGTAGATTCAATAAAAACCAGGCCTAGCTGCACACTGACAAGGTGTGAAGATTACGTAGGCCACCTACCGGTGACTTCTCTGAGTGCTCACCTGGTCAGTGGCAACAAAATTCTGTGACCTTGCAGATTTCTTTCTGATATATTTTCTCTTCTCTTCTCTTCTCTTCTCTTCTCTTCTCTTCTCTTCTCTTCTCTTCTCTTCTCTTCTCTTCTCTTCTCTTCTCTTCTCTTCTCTTCTCTTCTCTTCTCTTCTCTTCTTCTCTCCTCTCCCTTCCCTTCTCCTCTTAAATATGTTTTCCATAAGCTGACACAGGATTTTTCTTAGCAAGAGGTTAGGCATGAGAGCCTGTAGGTAGCAAGCCAGCGGTGAATGCTTTGTTTTGTTTTGTTTTGTTTTGTTTTGTTTTGTTTTGTTGATGTTTTGTTTTGTTTCCTTTCTTCCTTGACTCTCCATGATAAATGTCCAAAAGATCGGTAGAAGCCACTGTGGCAGAGGCTGACGGGCAATACCCACAACCCACTTCTTTTCCTTCCCAAGCTACTTGAGGCTAAATACATTTTCCTGTCTCTGTTTCAGTAAAGTGGTTGCGTGGCTAGGGGTGGGGCTAAGGAACATGGGTGACTGACTTTATCTCTTCTGGGTCTTGCCTTTTAAACATTACACTTGAGGTTCACTGTGCTTACTGTCTGCTTACAATGGAAATTATTCTAGGACAATTTGGATGTTGCCCACAAGAGATGCTGAGCAAGAATATGGGAAGAGTCTGGACTCCCGTACTGTTATAGGTAGTAGACCTTTTTAACAGAAGCAATCATGTTGGGCGAACACGTGACTGATAAATTAGATTTTCTTTTTATAACACCACCAAGGCCCCTAAATCTCTTCTGATAAAATAAAGAAGTTAACATTATTTTGAACAATGCAGACATTAGTCTCAGGAATTCTGAAAGAAAGAGAAAAGAAAATCAGACCTTTGGACAAACTAGGAGCTAGATGATGAAGTTTCTTTAGGGTAGAGAAGCAGAAAGGAGCAGTGAGCACTTCACAGTGGTCAGTGCAGAGACAGCATGGAGTAAAAGAATCATGTCTAGGGTAACTCAGCCGGGGCCTACGCCAGGGTAACTCAGCCAGGGCCTATGCCGTGTTCTCCAAGCCTGAAACATGCATAGTTTGGAAAGACAGGCATCTCTCCAGGTAATTAGGCGCCATGGCTGTTGTGCATGTTCACCTGGGAAATGTCAGATTATAAAAGTCCTGTAAAAGCCTTCACTTGGCACAGAGAAGAGCATCAAGTCTTTAATTGGGTCTGTCCCAGAATTACAACCTTTATCCAGACAGAGCAGGAAACAATAGAGAGTAATTGAACGTTGGCCAGTTTGCTTATAGTGTAGGAAGAGGGAAAGCACACAATAAAGGCTGTACCGGCTGTGACAGTGTCAGAAGGCCAGAGGAGCCCTACACTTCTAAAATCCTCTCCACCGATCCCTGACTTTGAAAGGAGGCGAGTCAGGGTCTGAAGGAAGCAGAGACTAGACTTACCCCGAGATTGTTGTTGTAGAACATTCCTCAAGTTTTTCCTGGACTATTGAGTCTTTTTATAGTTAGATCCCTTTGCAACCCTAAGATGGGAATGAACGTGTCGCCACACTTTCCCAGAGGCTGCCATGCGCCTGGGGAGGTCACTCATGATCGCCAAGTACACTGGAGACAGACGGTGGCATCTGTCTGCCACTGCCCGAGCCCTCCACGGCTCTCTGCACCAGATACGGAAAACTAAATGTCGCAGGAGAAACACCTCTTTTTAAAAAAAAAAAAAATAATAAATGAACAGGGAGTGGGAAATCACATATGTGGAGTGAATATACTTATTTTGTTTCAAAAGTTCCAAAAGCTAAGCACACACCTCTGCTCTGTCTGAATTTCTGACATGATTCCAGATAATAGATGAAAAGTGACTCTGTAGATTTCCCATCAGTCTGGGAGTTCCATGGCAAGGGACGAAGAGAAAAAGGCCCGTGTGGCCTCGGGAGGCCACGGGCCAGTGAGTGTGTTCGCCATGTTTTCTTTCCAGGCATTCTTCCCTTTACGCACCTCCCTCTGGCTCCTGGGGGAGGAGTTTCACAGCCTGGGAGCACGGCGCATGCTCCTCTCTCTGCTTCTCTACTCTTATTGTAAACTGCCTCCACCTACTTCATCCATTCCCCAGGGGACATATTTGATGGAGTAGATCACAAAAATATTTGATATGATTTCAGCTATGCAGTCAGACTAAATTTAATATTTAAGTCACGTCTATGAGGGACTGGTATATTTTAGCCTGTGCCTTTGAGATATGATGTGAGTGTGCGTTTGTAGAGTCGTTGTGTAATATGCATGTATTTACATATCACCGTGTGCTCCGAAGCTTGTCTTAATCTTGTGATTTGATTGCACTTCCAAAACTGTTAATTATTTTATCGTGGTTCTTTTTTTCCCCTTCTGGGCAGTAGGGGCCTATGAATATGAGGCTGTCTGACCTATTTCAAAGAAACAACAGAAGTCTGTTTTTCTACATGCCTAGATGCCTCCTGTTCTGGCCCATCCAGGGACTGTTGGTAAGATGGTAGAGAAAAACCGGAGGGCACATTCAGGAAAGGTTTAAAGGCTGACATGATTTTTCTTAACATCAAGAGAGGTATCTTACAGCCCTGTAAAGACAGTAGCAGGAGGTGGTGAAGCTGGCAGGGGATCACACGGAATTAAATAGGCGTGAGCCATCAGCGAGGAAGTGTGGCTGCTGGTGGAAGGGGTGTGTACGGAGGTTTTCCAACGCTCTCATAAATACTTTACAAGCAGCTCCTTGTAGAGATGGCCACTGCTCCAGCAGAAGCAGCACCACAGGAACATGAATTCTAAGATCTTCCCAAGCTCCTGCGTCAGGAATTCTGGGGTCACGTCTGCAGTTTGTTTTGTAACCAGCCCCTGTGGTTTGGAAAAAGGGCTAAAGGGTGAGGGTCTCTGGACCAAAGTGTGTTGGAAGTGGGAGGCGTAACTTTGAAACTCTTGAAGATGAATTTCTTTTACCTCCTCTTTTATACAGTAGCCCCAATCAACACTGTCAACCACACGCTGTAAGCTCAAAAGGGCGTAGGTACCTATTTCAATGCTAGAGAAAGAGTAGGTGGGTTGAGTTTACTGCAACCCTTACAGCCATCTTTATAGACATCATTCCTAATGGTTTGCAAGGCTAACCATGTTAACTTAGACTAATGTCAGTTTTCACTTACTGGGATCACTCTGAACTCTGCCTTCTCTAGGCTTGTCACCTCAGTGGGTTCTAATTATCAGGTTCAACTAGCCTTGACAGCCCAATAGCGCCCAAGCCCACTGCTTCTGAAGGGATACTTCACTACACAACAAATGCACAGTTAACTGCTATTTTATTCCTAAATGCTTAGTCAACATCACAAAGGGTTTCCTTTAAGGGTTCATAGGTCCTTCTTCTGGTGTCTAGAGTATTTTACAACACAACGAGGTGTCTCCCAGCACTTGTATTTGAGATGTACATTTTGCATCATGGTTTTAATAAAAGGTTTCTTGCTTGACTATGAACCAAGAGGTATCAGGACATAACATGTTTTATAAATCCTTCTGAAGCCCAAAGGTAATACAAAGAAATCATTTTTTCTGGGCTATGTAGAAACAAATGCTCATGCTGCTATCCAGAGAAGACGTGTGATGAAGTTGTTATTTGGCAGATGTGGGACAGACAGAAGGATTTGTGCTCAACATCATGTTTTGTTTTGTTGCCCATTGCTCCACATGATTGCCTGGCATGCGTAAGGACATCTGTCCTGTTGACGTAACCACACTGACGGACGGGAAAGGACTGGAAGCTGGCACGGAAGGGTTGAGAGAGAGAGCTATCGGTTAGAGCGGGGAGCACTGTGGCCTGTTTGGCCCCTGGAGTCAAGAGAGAAGTGGCCGGGCTCACCACTAAAGCAGAACATTTCATAACTGCCAGAGACTGTTAAGGCTTTGTGGATGGTGGCTCTGTGGGTATCTAGAGAAGAGCACCTGCACAAAAGTCTCAACCTATTCTCATTTTAGGGACACTACCATTAGGAAACAAACAGCAAGCAAAGATTCATGGTGGGATAGGCAGAAGATAAGTGATTTCAGTCTCCAAACTCTTTAAGAACACATCTCTGTGCATCATGTGGTTAAAATTGATCTCGCCATGCCATTGACTTTCGGATGAGACAGACCCGATCTAATGATGCTAGGTAATCAATGTGACTGGCTACATAGAAAGAATTAAAAGCTACAACAGTGGGTAGCTGTGGCAAAAGGCTCTTCATAGCAGGGGATGGGAGCTGGTCACGTTCAAAGGAGAATGAACTGAGTCATCTCTCCTGACTTGGACACTTTTGACAGACTTATTTCTAGCCCTGCCTATGAAGCCTGGCTCATGTTGAAAGGTCTGGAACAGTCACACTCTTTTTTTTTTTTTAAATCTCTATATTTTTATTTATATTTTAAGTGATTTTCACTTTCCTGGATCGCCCCTCCCCGAAAGTCCCATAAGCCCTCTTCTCTCCCCCTGTTCCCCAATCCACCCCTTCCCACTTCCCTGTCCTGGTATTCCCCTAAACTGCTGCACTGAGCTTTTCTAGGACCAGGGGCCACTCCTTCCTTCTTCTTGGGCATCATTTGATATGTGAATTGTGTCTTGGGTATTTCAAGCTTCTAGGCTAATATCTGTTTATCAGTGAGTGCATACCATGTGTGTTCTTTTGAGACTGGGTTACCTCCCTTAGGATGATGTTTTCCAGTTCCATCCATTTGTCTAAGAATTTCATGAATTCATTGTTTCTAATGGCTGAATAGTACTCCATTGTGTATATATACCCCATTTTTTGTATCCATTCCTCCATTCAGGGACATCTTGGTTCTTTCCAGCTTCTGGCTATTATAAATAGGGCTGCTATGAACATAGTGGAGCATGTATCCTTATTACATGCTGGGGAATCCTCTGGGTATATGCCCAGGAGTGGTATAGCTGGGTCCTCTGGAAGTATCATTCCCAGTTTTCTGAGGAACCACCAGACTGATTTCCAGAGTGGTAGTACCAGCTTGCAAGCCCACCAGCAGTGGAGGAGTGTTCCTCTTTCTCCACATCCTCATCAGCTCCCAACAGTCACACTCTTACCACTAAGATTCTGATTTCTTTGCCACTGCTGGCATTTCCTGACCATGTAATTTACCTTTTACTTCCACGAAATAGCTCCCAGGATGTTGCTGTTTGTTATAATTAGCTCTATCAGCATTTCTTGTTTAAGCTGCTGTGATGAACCGGGCGTCACTATAACCCACTGAGAGGGCTGAACACTGCTGACCACGCTCTTTCTCCAACTCTTAACATATGCTTGTGCCACTTGCCGGCCCCTCCCGCCCTCATAAGTGCAGAACATCCCAGGGCATCTGGATCCATGAGACCACCCCTCCACCCCACCCTTTAATTCTCAGAGAACATGTGCAGAATAATACAAGGGCATTAAATTAGACCTCATTACCTAGCCAGTTGGGCCGTCCAGCTCTCCCGCACATAATAATGAGGGCTGATTTATTGTGATCATTATTCAGGCATTACAGGTCACTAAATAACATGCTCTGCCCACACATGTCTTCTGAACTAATAAATATCCTGAGAGGAAACATTCTTGAGGGTGTGAGTCTCAGGTTTGTATATGTAACTCCGGGCTCATTAGTTGTATGAAGGTGCTTTGCCTATGGCTCACAGCAGCATCTTGGGAACAGAGATGGGCAGATTTTAATGAAAAACCTTTGGGAGACATGAATGGGAGGCTGTGGAGAGACTGCTCAGTTCTGTGACCTATAGGGCACAGGAGCAGGAACCCCAATGGGATAGAGCTGGAGCTGACCCTAATCCAATTGACCACCCAACACTATATCACATTATGCAAGTGTTTTTGGCAACTATGTTTCTACTGCCTCTTGTACTGTGAATGCCTAACACATTACTTAGAGATTTCCCATCCTGTCTTTCTCTCTCACCTCTTGTCTCTTGGACATGTTGTTCTTCTCTGTCAGTACTGCCACACTCCATACCTATCTCCCCCCCCCTTTTTAAAACTAAGCATCACATTTGGAGACTGACCTTAGATGTCACATCTCTCCAAAAGCCTTTCAGTCTCATGGAATCTGTTATTTACCCTAGTCAGTGTATCTCTCGCCACTCTTTTCAATGGTCTGCCTGTACTTGCTACTAGTCCTTCAAAAAGTCTCACTGTTCTCAGGGACTAAACCATCTAAAGAGTACACATGGAGGGACCCATGTCTGCATATATAGCAGAGGATGGCCTTGTCAGACATCAATGAGAGGAGAGGTCCTTTGTCCTTTGAAGGCTCATTGCCACAGTATAGGGGAATGACAGGACAGGAAAGCGGGAGTGGGTGGGTTAGTGAGGGGGGGTGGAATAGGGGGTTTTCAGAGGGGAAATGAGGAAGGGGATAACATTTGAAATGTAAATAAAAAATTAAAACTTTAAAAAAGGATTAATTAAATTAAAAAATTAAAAATAAAAAGATTAACAAAATAAAAAATAAAATTTATTAACAAAATAAAAAGTCTCAGTGCTTGCTGTATTTCTTTTGCCTATAGCAGTGTCTAGGATAATTTTTTGGTGAGTGAAGAAACAAACACTGTCATGAAAGGGGAGGGGGACAAAGACACCACGACACAGTGTAGTAACAAAGGATATTGACAGTTTAGACCTGGACCTCTCTGTTCATGGAGAGGAAGGCCCTGGCCAGCTGGGTATCACTCTCTGGAGCCTCCCATTGTGGAGGTATAGATCAAGTTGAAGTATCTCAAATAAATGAAGGGAAATATAGTTTGGTCAATCTTATACCCTGAGCCTTGGTGTTGAACCTGGTAGGTATTCATTATCTGCAGTGCTGGATTCCGGGCACACGAGGCTGAGGCCACTTGTCTTAAATGTGAGGGGAGAGTGCGGCTTGTGACCGAGCACACAGAGCCTTTGTCTTTGCAATCCCCCCCATATGGCTTTGCTACTCTGCAGGAGAAATGTGCCCCACTGGGGTTGATTCTCTTATTCCGGCTGCAGCCAGTCTACACTGCCTGCTCTGTGCTTTCCTTGGATGCTGTCAAGCGACTTCAGCTCCAAATGTGATACAATTATAAGAAAATGACAACATCAGTGGACTGTCACCGGTCCTATTTTGATAATGTCTACATTTAATTTTTTTGAATTGCAGTATATATTTTTAAAGGCCCATTTGCCTCGAGGAAGACACTAGGGACTAGGAAAACGGGATTGGAAATAATCTCTTCCTTTTAAACTCATAATACCAAATGTGTAACCAGTAAATACAAAGTAAATCTGACCACTCATCTACATTATTTATGGGAATAATTTAGGATTATTTGCTTTATAGGAAATTTGTTGGAATGCTTTAAAAATTACTGAAATTAAATGAAATCAGGCTCCTTGAATTATCCATGAGCACAGCCTCACATAATCGATACTTCAGCCATTCTGAGATGACATTACATCTCAGGACTATTTTCTAACTTAATAAGATTAGAAATAATAAACTGATATTATTTCTTTGAGAATTGGGGCCTCTGACCTGGTAATTTAATGCCTTCATTATTGCAGGAGAAGAACAAGAAAGATCCACTGAGACCCACAACCACATTCCGTCCAAGTGATAGACTAATTCTTTTTGCTTTCTTTGGATGGAGGGTTCTGGGCAATCGAGGAATGTTTTTATTTTTAAAACACTCTGAGCCTCATTTTCAGGAGAATGGCATGTATTGTTTTTTTTTTAATGGAGAACGTTTATCGACTCAATAACAGAGGTCAGTGGGAAATAACACGACTTATTCCTGAATTGTGCTATTCCAGATATTTTCATGTTGACAGCATTAAGCTCCATCACAGAGCCATGAGAGAGTCTGCTTTGTCCAGCCTGGGCTGGAGGAGAGCTGTGGTTCACGCTATGTTCTACTGCATGCTATCTGGGAGAAGAATGAAATCAGGGCACTACAGGAAAGTGGTGTGGGGCCTGAGGGCTCAATTCTTATCCCCAGTTCTCACGAGTTCTGTTTCCAGCTTATCAGGGGGTGGGGACTCTCCAATAGGCTCATGTAAAATTGCATTCTCATGAACCTTTGCTGTTGCCTATGCAGCTCACAAGAATTTCCCACCCTGTTTAAAATATGTTCCCTGGTTTCTCTGCTCAGGAGTTTCCTGCTCTGTGAGGCCTCCTCTCAGGAGCCATGGCGTACCCCCCCCCACCAGATTGGGAAATGCAATGAAGTACAGGAGCTGCCCCCAGGTGAGGCTTGTCCTGGTGGGGACGGATAGGGTTTGTTTCTATTCAGAGTGTACCCTGTAAAGCAGGACACTGAGAAGAGGAGGCCTTTATGAATTCTCCAGTTAGCCAAGACACTAAGGAACTGCAGTCTCTTAGGTGGGATGGGGATCACCCGATGGTCTGTTGACTGTGGATTACACTTAGAAGCAGCTCTGTCATCGGAGAGCCTTGTTGATGGTCACATGGCAGAGGTCACTTGGGCTGTTAGTTCTGGGCAATGCCTTGGTGACCCCCACAGCGTCCCACTGTGCTCCTCATTCCGATTGGCACCCATCACCTCTCACTACTCAAATAGACCACAGCTGTAGGAACGGCGTCCCTGTCCCACACTTGAGCACCGGAGCCTGTGACTGTTTACAAATTGTGATTGAAAACCAAGTTGTCTGTCTTGAAGAGTCCTTAGCGTCTGCCTGCACCAGAGGGACTCAGGATAGGACTGTGGACACACGCGGCTCCCGCAGAGACAGACGCCACAGAGAAAGTTCGCTCTTCCTCTCTTCATATCATTGGCACTATTTTGACAGCAGTGTTTCTCAGCTATCACAAACACCCAGAGGCGTTGTTTGTTTCTAGAACCTTCCAAAATGCCCACACTGAGTAATGATTTCACCACACTCACCAACAAGGAGCACCAGCTAGGAGCTAGGGTTGCGGTTTTTTGTTGTTGTTGTTGTTGTTGTTGTTGTTGTTGTTTTGTTTTGTTTTGTTTTTTTCTGAAGTCAGAGGATTACTACTGCTCATGAAAATTGTAATATGTCAGAGAAGAGGCTTAGTTTCATTGTGAGGCTTGTTTCTTTAAAAGAAATTGATTTGTTTGGATAGTGGTCTGCTATGGGAGGCAAAGGCAGGAGGATCGTCATGCGTCTGAGGCCAGTCTGGCTGCACGGTGGCTTCCAGACCATCTATAGCATAGGAAGCAATTAGTTTGAAGACCGGAAGTAGAAAGCTTTGCTGCCACAGCCAACTTCAGGCAACGATGGAGACAATGAATTGTAAAAGGCAGGACCAGCCACAGGGAGAACAAGGAGTCGAAGCAAGTGCTGCTTAAGTGTAGTCCAGCGGTGGAAGGGAGAAGGAACTGAACGGCGGAAGTGTATCCTAACAGCGCTGCCCTCAGTAGGATCTTCCACCGGAGAGGATGGGGGCGGGTCAGGGAAAGTAATGTGTGATGAGCAGAGTGTGGCTTGGATTTGAGGGCAAGGGCTGGTGGTGATAGAATTAGGCGAAGAGAAAGGAAGTCAGATGATTAGTGGACATGTGGCTTCAGCTAGGTGAAGACTCTTCAACAAGGAAGAGACAACACCTTATGTAGCTCTGGATTCCCAGAAGCCAGAACAGTGATGGCATCATAGAAGGTGCATAGAAGGTACTACATAAACCAGCCATGGAGGGAAGGAAGCAGGAGCCAAGGATACCAAGTGATAGCCCATCAGTTCCTTCACTCGGTTAACTCAGCGACTATGTACTGACCAAAGGCCCAATAGTTATTCAGTCGCTTAACGTTTATTAATCACCTACCGTGTCAGGGGCTGCGCACTGGACACTGGTGAGTAGATTAAGTCACTGTGTCTGACTCTAAGGAGCTGATGGTTTGCTGGGAGACTCAGATGAGAAAGCACAAGCTACCAGTGCAGCAAGGGGGAGTCCGGGCAGCTGCTCCTGGACACTGAGAGTCCCCGGGCAGCTGCTGAGGATCTTCCTTAGCAGACGAGGCATGCAGAGCGCGTGACAAGCAAACAACGTGGGGAAGGATGAGGAGACTCAACTGAGGGGGATTTTTTTTTGTACATGCAGGAAACTACTGCGTGGGAATTGGGAGTTACGTTTGGAGAAGCAGGGATGGCCGTGAAGGACTCTGCTTTCCATTCCCTGTATGTTTGATGTTGGGCTTTAAAAAAAAACATTTATTTAAAGTTTGTAATCCCTTCTTTGTGTACACATGGGTAGTGCGGAGTTAGTCCTAAGGGTGACTAGCCCTAGACCCTGGGATGGGGTGCCCTCTAGCTATACTAACTACGTGGTTAGTGTACACTGAATATTGCTGACATTCTGAGCACGCAATTCTTGGGTGGGGCTTGAGGAAGCTGTCCTATCCACTGTAGGGTGCATTACTGTCACCACTTACACTGGTCACCCACACCCACTTATGAGAAGCAGAGCGGCTCTGGACGTTTCTGATGTCCCCCGGAGAGGGGCTATCTGTGAAGAGCTTCTCCCCTGCTCCATCTCAGTTACACCGACAGTGATGGCATTAGCACATGCAACCAAAAGAATGGACATTTTTAGGCGTTTTACCGAGGATGGTATCTACCTTTCAAGAAAACTTGCTGTGCGGAGGGGTCTGGTTGCTTCTTCCTATGCAACCGGAGACACAAAGATAGTCTAAATCCTACCTTTAGAGCTAAAGTCCTGTGAATGTCAGGTGGTTGCTCTTGACAGCATATCCAAGTAAACTTGCCAACTCCTCTGTCTAGTGAGCTTAAAACACCCATCTAGAAATTACCACTATACCCCATGGGAACCCCACTGCCGTGGATGCCCGAGCATCTGCGTTGTATACACACGTTTACTGTATGTTGGGTGTTGGTACAAACACTTCCCAGATGTGAAATTTCATTTCTAGATGGTCCAATGGGATACCTCCTCTGACTGTTTCGACGTTATGGATGAGGAGATGCAAGCATTTTGAGGCTGAGTAACGTGGCTGCAGTCAATCAGTAAGCACAGAAGCGTAGTTCAGATCCAGGCAGTGTGGCTCCCGAGACCAGGTTTGACCCGGTACACCATGCCTGCTGTCTGGTAACAGCTGGGGCAGTAACGTTGCAGGGTTTGGGAATACCTTACAGCCATTAGCAGTCCAGAGGAGGTGACAGATGGGTTTTTGGAGCATAGTCATCAGGTACAAACTTCCCTGGCACATCAGAGGTAAGATAGGCCATTTGAGTTCTATTCCAGCTGCCTTCCCCCTGCCACACAAGTGTTGGTACCTCCCAAGGCCTCAGAGAGTTGACCAAGTTTGTCGGGAGCTCCTTCAGCCTCAGTGGGGCACAGCGCAAACTCTATCCCTCCCGTCAACGATGCAGGTCAAGACAAGGCTACCTCTATCTTTAATTTCACCATGCAGCTTAGGGTGACTGGGATGCAAGCCTTTCTCGGCCACTGCCTGTGTGGGGAGGATAAAGAAAAGCTCAGGAATGAACTTCAGAGAATCTCATGGCCACAGGGCCAGGTCAAGGAGTGGAAAGATGGCTGCACGGGTACTTGGTTTGGTAGACTAACTGGAGAAAAGACGGGACAGGCAGTAATCCATCACAGACCAGTAACTACAGTGCTTACTTCAAACCAGGAGAAGCAAAGCACAAGGAACTGACTCTCCAAAGGGCAGCACAGGCTGATGACAGGAGAGAGCAATGGCTAAATCGAAGCAGGCCCAGAGGGTCCCCTTCCCAGCTGGGGTGACCTGGGAGGGAGCACTTTAGCATCAACCTGACCTTTGACCCCCAAACTAAGCTAAACTTCTAACAGGCTAAGAAAGAAGACATTTTTAGACCAGTGAGATAGTGCCCTGCAGATTTCTGTTCCCTCCCTGCTTCTGTGGGAGTGCAACTGCCTTAGGACAAAACTCAGATGTGTCATCTGTCACAGTGGTGGCGCTGTCAACTTTGGAAACAGGAAGAGTCAACAACTCACTAGATTGCTTGTCTCCAGAGAGCCTCACTCTAGTTTCCAGATTAGAAAGTTCTGAAGAGGAAACCAGTAAAGGCTATGAGCTTCCCCCAATGCCCCCTGGGGGCTTCCCAGGCCTTAGGTCAGAAGGGGGTGGCACATATAACCCAGACTGGCTACCGGGAATGCCTGAGTGATTTGTTAAAGTTTTTAAGAAATCCCTGACCCAGCAAATATGAATCCAAGGGCTCTGTTCAAGATAGTGACTGGCTGTGGAATGGAAGGGGGGTAGAAGAGGAAGAATCTACCAACAGTAAAGCTATGGCCCTGTCCCAAAGGGCCCGATGTCCTACATGAACAGGAGTTCTTCTCCACTGTAAGGCATACACAGAAAAACAGCTGCCAATGACACATTATTTCTCTGAAAGTAGATTTATCCACTCCAATAATTGTTCCAATGAAACAGTTGGTTTTCCCTCGTGGATGTCCCAGCTTAATAAATGATCCAGTGGGCACTCGACCCTTGAGCTCAGGAACTGGGGTGGTATACTGGTCATTGTTTCTAAGGGGTTTTGTTCACTATAGATGACCTCATTAGGTGCTGATGACAACTAACTCTGCTGGGATAGAGTGTACCCTGTGACTTGTGGATTATCCAGAGGAAGATAGAGGTGACAATAAAAATCACCATCTGTGGAATACTTCCACCGTGAGTCTCTGGACCAGGAGCCCATGCAGGGATGCTCGTTTAATTCTTACAACAAAGAATGCTTTTCTGTACCTCCTGCTGATGTCCCTTTCCCCATCCTTGTTTAAAAATGGTTTTCTTGATTAAGACAATATGGCTCGATGGATGAGTTACTCAAGGTCATATGTATGGTTCGTGCCAGAGATAGATTTGAACCCGGGTCTGGCTGAAGCAAGCCCTTGCTCAGAAGCACTGAACTCAGACTTCAAAGAGTTAATGATTTACCGAAGGTCTCTAGTCAGGCAGGAAAAGGCCTGAACCCAGCCCTTGCTCCAGGCCCTTCCCCACTGCCAGGACTTTGCTAGCTGAGATCCTATGAGCAGCAGCAGGCCGAGCGGTTTCCAGCTCTTCCTATCCCACTCATCTGGTCTTACCCTCCTCTGCCCTTCCTTTTCGTGCTCACTAATGAGCTCTCTGAGCCAATGTGGCCTCCGGTGCCAGACATTAGGGCCGCAGTGGGAGTCAGTGGGGCATGCCGGCGTCTCCGCTTGTTTTGGGAAAGCACCAATTCTGGACCACCCAAACTGCCCCTTCTTCGAGCTTACTTGGGAATCCTGACAAGGAATTGGCAGTCTTTCCTGCCCTCCTGGTAACCCCCTTGGCCAGTGCACTCAAGTACCACAAGTCATCACTGTTGGGACTCAGCTGGAGACACCCAGGTTCTCCCATGCTGAGGGGAGACCAGGGCGCCATCCTCTTTCCCACAGGGCTCTTGGTCTGGGTTGGTTTGCACTAAGTCTGACCCCTCCCTAGCCAAGCCAGGCATCTCCCTCTCAGCACAGCTGGCTCTGGGGTCTGCAGAATGCCTGTCACGGGGCTGTCCTGAGAAAGGCAGGGCGGTTTGCAGCTTCCCTGACCTCGAGTGCCATTCAGCCGTGTGACGGTGACAACCACACCACCTCCAGACAAACTATCTGTAGTTGGAGGAGGAAGGAAAAGCACTTTCTCTGGCTGAGAATATTCTCCATTTTGAGCTCATTTTAAAACCATCATTTCATATAAAATTTCAAGCAATGATAAAATTAAAAGAATGGATAATAAATCACATCCACCATGCTCTTCCAATAATTATGATTATTTCGGAAATCTTTCATCTGTCTTCTCTCCCGATGTCATCCATTGTTTCTTCTGTATTTACCACTGTCTATTTGTCTAATGTTTGAAAGCAAATCTCAGGCACCGTGTCATTTCTCTCATAAATATTTAAGCATTTATCCCTGAAAGAGATGCTTAAAATGATCATACTATCACCACATCTGCAAGGGATTCCCTAATGTGATTGAACACCCAGCCCACGTTCAGATTTCGGAGATTTTATCACATTACGGAACCTTTTAGAAAAACACAGATTTGTTCAAATTGGATTCAAGCAAAGCAGGAAATGCAGTTAAAATTGTTTTAATCTATGTTTTCTCGATTTTTATTCCTGCCGATGACAGGTCTTTTAACTGAGTGAGAGGTACTGGACTGTGTTTTGAGGCAAAAGAAAAGAGCTTCTGAATATTGGCATACAATTTTCTTCACAGAAGGATGTAAATTAATACCGTGTCCACTGGCATGGCCTTCACAGCTGACTGACTTGTTCCATGCCTTAGTTCCTGGTACATAAATAGCTTAATTTTATTGTCAATTGTTTACACGCTCAAAAATTAAATACAGCACTGTGTAGACTACATTAGGATATTCAGGACAGTTTATATAACTTGAGGAGAAGGGCGATCTTACACACCCACAACCTGGGTTTCTACGCCAGGCTTTCTTGTCACACAAGGTCAGGGGACAGGGAAGGCATCTCGTGACTATGCTGCTTTGCTTGCCTGTCAGTTCAGATGTTCAGATATTTAATGTAATTTGTTAGATAGTGGCTCTCTTAATCAGGCATGTACTTGTGTTTTAGTGACATAGTCAGACTTTAGATACTGACTCTGACTCCCTTTGTGTGTGTGTGTGTGTGTGTGTGTGTGTGTGTGTGTGTTTACAAATTTATTCTATAGCCAAAAAGAATAGGATTTATTTTCTTTGGGAAAGTAACCTCTGGGTGGTAGGAAAAATTATGTATCTAGCGTTATTGTTTGCCTGTAGACGGGGTAGTTTGTTTTCCTCTCTTGAAATGTTTGCTTTCCTTATGACATGGAAAGTATTCAGAGATATACTGTGCGTGCACTGGCATGCATATATCCTTGCCCTCGGGTAGAAATCTAGTGTCCATGGAAGAATGTAGCATTTGATTGAGAGTCAGAGATCCCGGTGGTTTTTTTCAACGGCTCCAGTTCACAGTTCTCCCCAAAGTGAATGTCGCCAAGTGTGGACAATGCGCTTTCCTTGAGACTCTGAGACAAGTTCCTGGTTAATGTCTCTGAAACAGCCTGTTAAGACTGTTGCTACAAATTAGAGTCTGGATCATTCCAAAACCCAGATAGATTCCTTTCATCCTCCAGATGGCTGTCTGATTGGGAGCTGGGCAGGATCAGGTTTCAGGTTGTGACTTAATGATTCAGGACAATATTTATGGTTATTACTTGACAGAGGGCAGTGGGGAAAATTAAAGCATAGCCCCATGCTTCATTTATGACAAAAAACAAATTCATGGCAGAACTGTGGATTAGAGGTGGCATCTCGGGGCCGCAGGCGAAGCCCAGGTACAGTTCTAAGATGGCCTGTCTGAGCGGGTACAGTCAGGCTGGCAAATCCAGACTTCAAACCCACGGCGAAAGCATCACCTGTGGAAAGAATGAAGTCACCCTCCAGCAGCATGTCCAGGGCAGACACAGCTGTGTGGGGGATTTCAACACAGAGTACAACAGTGCTCGGCTTGTGTGGTGACCACATGAGTCCGCTAATGCCATCTGGGACACAATTTTTACTTTATTATTAAGCTTGGGACTATCGACAAGAGAAAAAAAATTATGCTTGCCAGTTGTGAGTATTTGGTTTCTCTGGTGTGTAATTTCTACACGAGCCTCTACAACATGCTCTATATGATCCTGTGTATATTTCTTACATTGCCCCTGAATTTTGAGAATTCTGCAATTGAGCGACACTGAACAAAAAAAAGGACAGGCTAAGAGGAGGCCTGGGAAGGGGTTAAGTACGCCCTGATTCCGTTCATGGAAGTACAGATCAGCTAGGAGAAACGCCAGTGGAAAGCTTCCCCGTTTCCACTAACCCTCTGCTCCCTCTGGGAACTAGGAATCTGCTCATATTCCTCTGTGAGGAGACAGAAAACTAGGCCGCACGCTACGAGTGCATTTGACCAACTGTGACATTTTTTAAATAAGGTTTTAACTGGTTTTATTACACCAACTGTGTAATTTCAAAATGACTTTGTCATCTATTATATCTATTATAAACAAGTACTTTGTTTAACCAAGCCAATAATAACCTTCGCCGACAGAGACGGCGGGGATTTGAGAGAACCAAGTTCTCTGATTGTTTAGATAAGGGGAAGGAGAGTCTTTGGCTAGGAGAAGCAGAGGAAGCATGGTTTTGAAAGAAAAAAATTAAACGTGTCATGCTATTCCCAATAATTTGATTTTCCCCCCTCTGCAGTGTACAGGAAAGGCGCCTGCTTGCTGAAGCCCACCTTGTTGGTTGTAGCTTGCACAGTCTGCCTCTGGGCTCTCAGCTTCCGAAGGGCCAATCAGCCAGGCTGTATGAAAGGCATCCGGAGTGTTTTGGAATGGACCATGTAGTCTCTGTGTATGACCTGAGGGAACTGTCAATCTCCAAGTTCATCTAGATAATAGGAATGGCGGTTCCAGTCTCATGATGTTGTGATGAAAGTTTGGGGACACTGCCTGCCTGAGACATAACTAAAAGCATTCTTCTGATCTCCACAGAGAAACACACTCCATGGGGGAACGCTGTGCCATCTATGCCTCAGAAGACACAGTTGTCTTAGAAGCTGTAAACCCAAGGGTTCCCAGATGCCCAGCCCTCTTAGCTGTAGCCTCCTGCAAAAGATCCCATTCCGTCCGAACTGACCACACGACTGCAGTGGTGCCCTGGGCACGCTTGTGGCTTCTTATCATTCTCTGTCTGCTTTACTCCAGTCAAGTTGAGGCTTCCCTAATTTAGCTTCCGGGACAAAGTGTTACTTTCCCGGGAGGCTTAGAGACTCTGTGACTTTGTAAAGACTCTTAAGAAAGCTTGAGGCAATCCAAGCCTCCCAATGCACAGGTAACATTTGTGACTATGTATGCGAGTCCTATCCCCATGCCTCTATCCCCAACATACACACAACCACGTACTCACACTTAGACACTCCCACAACTCATTCTCACATATAGTACTCATGCATACTCACACACTCTGTCTCTGTCTTTCCCTCTGCCCCCTCTCTTTCTCTGTCTCTCTCTCTCTGTGTGTCTGTTTGTCTATCTGTCTGTCTCTCTCTCTCTCACACACACACTCATACACACACCTCTAAGATTTAGAGTTCTGTGTAGATGTATCAGTTCTAGACTTTCTAGCATTCCCAGATGGTAACTTAGTCTTTTAAGAGCAGGTCAAGCTTCTGGATGTGTCAGCAAACAGATATGCTGTCAAATAGCCTCTCTTTCAGTTTTACAGACATATTATCCTGCGCTAAAAAGCAATGTAGGTAATATTTTATATTGGAAGATGAGTTGCACTCTGAATCGATGGCTGTCTCTTCCCTTCCCTGTGGGCCTCGGTTTTCCTTGTGAGAGGGGCTGCCACAATCCTGCTCTCTCTCTCTCTCTCTCTCTCTCTCTCTCTCACACACACACACACACACACACACACACACACACACACACACAGTGGGAAAGGTTCCTTGGAGCTTTTTCTGCAACAGAGAGTGGAAGGATCTATTTAAAACAAACTGTCTTTAACTGCAACCAAGCCTGGGCTCTAACCCTGCAGATTCTCAAGCCTGCTTGTGGGGGACAAGGCACAGACCCAAATGGAAAGCAGTGCAGAGCCCTCGGGGAGAGGTGGACGCAGTGGAGGCCAGTTCGCCAATTAGGGAAGAAGCGAAACAGATGACGCCTGACATGGGCTGGAGAAAGAGGAGAGGTTTCAAATACACATTCAATTCTGTTTTCTCCAAAGGTCAGCTTTAATCAAGTTCCCATGTAAATATTACCAATATAAACCAAGTAATGGAGGTTAAATGGCTGCTCTTGAGGTCACTGACTCTTGGTCAAGCTGGAAGATTTCACATGAAATGGACCAGTTGTAATATACCTGGAGGGCCTCATGCCCAGCCATGAAACTTGAGCCCCCTGCCTCCTCTAGCTGTCAGATGGAGTGCAGAGCGGTAGGAAGAGGGGGCAGGGCAAAACCAGATGCACAGGGGCCTCAGGAGTTTCTAAACACATTGAGCTTAGACTCTCCGTTGGCTGAGAGTTACGGAGCAATCTCATGCGTGTTTGATATATAGGTTAGTACTTCCTGTTTGCCGATGTCATTGTGGAGGGACACATAGTCGTCCTAAGAGGATTCCCTACTCCTTGATTCTATGGGTCTTTGATGGTTCTATGACTGCTTTAAGTGCTACAAGATCTTTCTTTAGAGGCAGAGTCTCTGTGCCCAACTAGAGGCGAGCCTGGCCTGGAGGACTCCATTCCTAATGCATAGGGGCGGAAACTGAGGTAGAAAAGCCAGATAATTTGCCTAAGGCTGCTGGATTGTACGATGGGACTTGAATTCAGATGTGATATCAGTCTGTGCCTTTAAGCACACAATTAGAATCATTTCTCTTAACTCTGATCCTTAAGCTGCTCTCTTCTCAGAGCACTCCAGGTTGAACTCATTCATTTTCAGCTGGCTTCCAAGGACATGCAGCTTGCCATCTAAGTGTCAGAGCTGCTTCTTTTGAAGATGGTCTTCTAATCAGGGATGTGGAAAGATCCCCACATACTTTAACCCTAGAGAAAAACCCATGTGCATGTGCGCGCGCGCACACACACACACACACACACACACACACACACACAACTTGGAGAACGAGAAGGGTGCTGTGCTAGCTCCTTCCAGCAGCCACTGCTGACCAGCTCTAGGAGCGTCACTGCTGCCTCAGACACCGCCTTGCTCCCCTCTGAACGAACCGCATGATGGGACCACGTGAGACTCAGGCAGTGTTTGCTTTGATGCCTTCTCTGTTTCCACAGGAAATGGCCTGAGGATCCAAGGCTTCTGGAAGGCTCTGCCTGTCATCTTTATGGGCGCCCCAGACCGTACAAATGCAGAGAGATGTGTACAGACAACTGCGCTATCTTTTTCAAGGCAAAAAGGCTTCGGAGGGCAGAACCGTGACACTGATACACAGGAGCGCGAGCCTAAGGAAGCTGTGCGCATCCAGCTCCGCTTTCCTGGGACTGTACATGGAAAACACGCTCTTCGCTAAGGAGAGAAGTTGGCGGTGTGTCCAGGAAGCCCTAACCCCTGTGCTTTCTGGTCTTCTGGAACTGTTGTCTCTCATTCTGCACATGCATGTTTGCATGCCTAAACAACTCAACACCGGAAGTGAGAGCTCTTCACGACTCACACATGTCTGCATGCAACAGGAATGAAAGATGAGCAGTCGCGTGTGCAATGTCCAGGGGATGGACACCTAAGTGGGTCCTGGTGTAACATTTTGGGAACTTGGTTAGAAGGATGCCCTGGTTAAGACCTGAAGGTAGACCAGTGACTCAGAGGAAAACGAGTAGAGAATAACTCAGATCGAGCTGAGCGAATCTCCTTGGGCTGGTGAGGTGGCTCAGTGTGTTACAGTGATTGCCAGCGAGTCTGAAAACTTGAGCTAGAGTCCCCAAGACCCCAGGATTCACACTGTAGAATAAGACAACAAACACATGCAAGTTATTGTCTGACCTCCACATGACAGTCATATGTATGTTGCATGTATGCCTGTGTATGTGTACATGCACACAAAATAAATAGGCAAATACAAAAATAAAGGAACTTCCTTTATGGAAGGTGGAAGCATTTGCTTTATCGCTCTGGCTCTCAAACCACAACTGAGTAATAAAAGAAAATGGCCAGGTCGGGCACGGTGTCCCACCAGGGAGGCGGGACTGTTGCTATGAGTTTAAGGCTACCCTGAAGTATAGATCGAGACTCTTGCTTCATAAAACAAAACCAGAAAACCCAAAATAGCTCAGAACAGCAGCATGAGGGGCCAAGGTTAGACAGCTGGCAGCTGTTCTTGTAGAAGACTGATCTACATAGACTCTTTAGTTCTGGTTCAAATTACAGTCAAAGGAGAGAGATGACAATGAGATCTTTTCAGGAGAGGAGACAGAAGAGAACGGGTCCAGTGCTTACTAAGCATTCCAGAATTCCTCATGATTGTCCTTAATTATTAGCTTGTGTGAGGCGGTCCAGGCCACTTCACACTGCTCCTCCATAAAGTTCATTTTCCTCCTTCATAAAAACTGGCACACTGATCCAGAAAATACCTAGGGTTATCAAATGTTCCGTAATAGTTATTAATATCCTATATTTCATTCTCAGAGTGCCTGGGTTTAGAGCACACATTATATGGTTGCCTCTCTTACCACAGTTACTATAACAATCTGATTTGAGATCAACAAATGCTAGTTTTCTCAGTACTGTAGAGATAGACAAATCCAAACAACCAGCTCCTTTTCTTTAAGAAAACAACAGCAAAAAATAGTGCTAATTTCTTGAGTTGACTGTGCTTCTGGTCTTCTCGACCAGTGCTTACCAAGCATTATCTGATGCGATGTGCATGAACATTCTCCAGTCAGATACGGGTCTTAGACAGCTGGGAGCACTGAGTCCCAAGAAGAGAAGGAAATACGTATGGCCTGCTTAGATCTGAACCCAGCTCGCACGATCTTTTCAGCTTCCTGCTATGCTGTGGTTTGGATGACACATTTTATCAGCAGTCAGAGCACCAGCCCACCAAGGGCATAGTCTGGTTTTAGCCCATGGTCTGGTTCTTTTCTTGTCTGAGAAAACATTATCCCTATAAGCCCTAAACCACATGACACTGGTGCATTCAGATGAAATACCTTCCAAACCTGAGATGATTTTCCATTGTCTCTGGCCCTCTAAAGGATAATATTTACTGTAGGAGGCCTACCTAGAAGTTTAATCGTGGTGCTGATTAAAGCACAAGTGTGCTGGTACCCAGCACAGCAGCCGGCTCAGGGGTAAAAGCAGTCCAGCGCTCTGGGGTCATGCTCAGAACGCAGGAAGGGCTGGAACAAAATGAAGGATCTGGGTACAAGGCATAAACAACTAAGCAGTGCTGCAAACAAGCCCCGAAAGGAGGTGTCTGGGATCTGCTTCTGCTTCTGTGACTTGAGGGGCAAGGCTTGAGGCCTCTTAGGTTTTCAAGGAAAAGTAGCCAGTAAGGAAAGAACACAGCAAGGGCCTCGGCTGGAGCAGACTGCAGTCAAGCACTGGGAGTGGGCTGGTAGGGTGATCAGCACTGTGGGCAAGCAAGTGCCTTTCATTTTTTGTTTTTCTTAAACCTTTCCTCCTCCCTCTACCCCCTTCTCCTCCTCTTCCTCCTCTTCCTTCATCTTCATCCTTAGCCATGCACATCTTAGTGGGCATTAGCTGAAAACACTGACCCTTTTTCTTTTCTAGGACAAGCTCACAAGTAGTCTGGGGAAAAGCCACGGTTAGTTTTGGATTCCTGTTTCTTTTGGATTTTGTGTGAGTTCGGAAGGACAGAAGAGTTACTCCAAGAAGGCTGTGTGTTTATACAAGATGAGGAAAGAGAAAGGTTCCTTGAGTGCTCTGAGGCGTGTTTCCCCACGCAGGATAAAGATGAAAATTGTATGGTCTGGTTTATCCCAGTGCTATTTAGCACTTGCTGAAATGTTTGGCCTCTGAGATATCACTCTGCATGGGCTACCATAGATTTGAAACCAGTGTTTTTGCACGGGGTGGATCTCATTGTGAGACACTGTACGCCCTCTGTAGTAGAAATGTCTCTCTGTACTCACAGCCCAGTGTCCCCTGCCACAACCAGGTGTGCTCTTGTGGGTATCAAAGCGAGACTTCCCCAGAAGCTGTCTGAGGCACACTGCTCTAGACCCTTCTAGAACTGAAAGTTAGTGCATCCTTCAGAGAAGTCAGCTTCCATGCAGGGGAGGAGGCCCTTTCTCCTGCTTCCTGGACGCTGTCCTTTCTGCCTCCCGGTAAATCACTTTGAACTTGGAGAACACAGGAGGGATGGCGGACACCCAGGTGTCCTGAGTCATTAAGCACACTGGCTCCTCTGGGGGCCGACTAGATTCTCCGAGCTTTGACAGCAGTGAAATGTGACAAGAAAGTAAATATTCTTGTGCTCCACTTAACCAGAGGTCAGATGTCCCTCAACCTCAACCTTCTGGAATTCAGCTTGAGGAGCAGGAAGGAAGCAAACCAGGCTGGAAGCAGCGGAAACACCAGTCACAAGGCGATGTACTCTAACTGGGTCTAATTGGCTCTTAATTAATGCACACGCCTAATGAGCCCACTTATTTAGTCACTTGGGCCACAGCGAATTAAAAGCAGAAAATTGAGGGGGCTAAGGAAAAAGGAAAGAGAGATTAGTGGTAATAACACCAAAGGCCGTAGGAAATGAAGACAAACAGCTTGACATCAAAGAAAGAGATAAAAAGCAAGCTTTCAGAAAGGGGTCCCCGAATTAGCAAGGCCAGCAATCCTCAGCATCTGTAATGGGTCAAACATCAGTGCACATCTGGAAAGCCCGAGGGCACCACCGCCATGGTGAATACAAAGTTCCTGCCCTAAGAGCCAAGACAACACGCACGCGGGAGTTGAAGTACGGCCAAGTCCCCACCCCCCGTGGAATGAATGATTTACACGGGAAGCTTCTTGTGCGCATCGAACATCCTCACAAGGGTCCGCTCACCGCCATGCTGACTCAGAGCATGCTTGTGAGAACTGCTAACCCCTTAACTGAGCTGGGAGTCCTGACTTAGGCAATCACCCAGCGCACTGGGCCTTGACTCATCTTAAAATAAAACATTCAAACTGTTCATATTTCTGTTCTCCAACTGTTTCCTGGTCCTCTAAAACGCTCTTCTAATTCTCTGTTGACGGCTAGCACTGATCAGGCTCTGCCAGGTCTTCTGTTTCACGGAGTGGCATCTGGTCATCCTCATGGGGAACAAAAGAGCTGGGCGGAGCTGAGCTGGCTCAGTCAGCACCCCTCCTTTCTCTCAGTTCTCCAGTCTGTCTAAGACAATGGGGCGGCCCAGTGGATGGCATTTCTATTTGCTTATAAAATATACAAGTGCTAATAAGCAAATATGTGAAAACAGATTATCTAATTTTGTCTTTTTTTTTTTAAAGAAATATGATTTTACTTTTTAGAACACTGATATAAAGTTTAGGAAAATTCCATTCCATGTATTTAATGTTAGCTATTTGGAGGATAAATTAACTTCATTGTAAATTCTTAAGGCTCAGTATAATTTCTAGCTTATTGTCCAGAACTGTTTTCAGATGAACAAAAAAATAATTGAATGGATGAATGAATGAATGATTGAATGATTGATTGAATGAATGAATAAATGAATGAATGAATAAATTAATGTCTGAGGATTTGAAATAGCTAAGTTTTGGGTTTTTTTTTCAGGATGCTTATCTCTAGAGAATCTTTCCTTCATGATGGGTGGTGATTACAGTACACAGACTGTAGGAAATAGGGGGTGTAACAGAAAAATATTCTTCATATTCAGAGAAACCACCTGTTAGGATTTAGGGAGTGTGTTTAATATTTATGAAACTCGAAAACCTTCTGGACAAGAGAATGACTCACAGCTCACGCAAAGGTAAACTCACGTGCCATTCTGTAACAGGTATGTGTTAAGTACCATATGTGTTCTTGAACATGTGTGTGTGTAAAACGTTCTCTAGGAGTCAGGAGTCATTTCCTTTCCCAAGGATATTCTTTGTCTTATGCAATGAATTCAACCAATTTCTTTCTTTTTTTATTTTCAATCTATAGGAAAGAAATGCTCTTAAAATTAACATACACCAGGTCTTTCTTTACAAAATTGCTTAAAATTATATTGGCTACACAAAATGTAACCCGTGGCTTGGGTCCTATGAAGAGTCACTTTGCAAAGCATGTATTCCTGAAGTTTCTTGTTTGCTGAAATGGCCAATCCTCTGCTCCTGGGGTCTGCACAGCCACATTGGTATGCCATGCGCATCAGGGAGCACAGAAATCATTTGGGAGCTAAAAGAAAGAATTATCTGCAAGCAGGCACAGTAGACCTATCTCGGAAGATATGGAGCAGGGGCAGAGGTTTTACTAAGTCCATTGGTTCTCAAACTTGCTGGTCTTGGGACTTATTCACATTCTTAAGAGTTAGTAATGGCCAGGCTATGCCAACAAACATTAATCATACTGTACATAAAATGTTCTAGATGCAAGAATGCAGATTCTATTGGTCATAAAGATGATGAAAACATCCTGACTTCTTATCTCCAGAAAAACTACACTGAAGGTGAGTAGAGACTAACAATTGATCATTGTTATGAAGGTATTTTTAATATACAAATCCTAGAAGAGTCTTAGAGCCCCCAGGTCCCTGCATAGCACTGGGGACCACTGATGTCACTCATTCTAGAGACAAAACACTCATCCACGCCCATCTCCAGAGGAGTCAACCGAGACAGAACAGTGACACTTGGCTGGTGGAGACTGAAGAATTTCATGTGGATTGTGCCTGCTTCAGTGACGACCCTGGCATGCACGCATCGTGAAGAGCCAGTGTGGAGGACATGGTATTTAGAGAGTGGCCTTTTCACCTCTGAAATACTTGAAAGTGGTGACCTTCTATTCCCAAAATGACCCTTGACCCAGTGACCAGTGTTCCAGTGCATTCTTTGTGGTGTCTACCTCTGGAAGTCATTAGCTTCTGAGTATAGTGAAGAATTCGGGGCTCAGTTGCTTCTAAGTTGCTTCAAAGCCCAGTCCTCAACAATCCGTGAACTCTGTCAGACCCAGCACAAAATGGATATCCACTGAGAAAATGCTTGACTTTATATTTTGTAAGTTTGAAATCAGTTAACTTTATAAATGCTCATTGAATGAATTAAAACTAAAACTCGACATTGACTATGACCGGCTGTGGGCTTAGAAAAGTGGATCTTGTCTTAGGGCAGAATGGAAATTTTTTCCTTTTTCCAGTAGAGAGGGGCAATGGGTGGACTCACTCCTCATAGACAATTGTTCTGAGATGGGGGCAATGTCCAGGGGCAGAGCCAGCTATTGGATAGCACAAAAGGTAGAATGCCTTGTTCCAAAAGCACACAAGTGCGTTTTACATTTTATGCATGTGTTAGTGGTTTTTTAATTGCTGATCCCTTAAAAATAAAAAACACTTAAATTTAAAATTATTAACACAAAAATTACTCTTCATTTTACATGCTACAAAGCCAGTTTTAAATGCATAGATAAGAACATGTATGCAGAATTCATAGCATTATACAGATTTGTTTTCTCCTTCCTTTTCCTTTTATTTCCTCCCTTCTTCTCTGCCTCCATCCCTTCCTCCTTCCCTCTCTCCCTTTCTTCTTTTCATTTTTCTTTTGCTTTTTAAAAATTTGCTTTAAAAAAAAGGTTTCACCATATATTCAAGGTTAACCTTGAACTCACGAACCTCGTCTCAGAGAACTAAACACGGTGGTTACTTCGTGTCCTTGGTTTCACAGCTCATATGTGTCCAAGGATAAAGTCTGGGACATCACCAGCTCCTGTCAGACTGCCTTGAACAAGAATATAAAAGGGAGAGTCAAACAAGAGGTGTCGTCAGAAGTAAGAATTTGTTGAGTTACATGTGATTGATTTAAGGTTGTCCTTATGAGGCCCATTTACAGATAAGAATGTGGAGAACCAGAGAGATAAGGAACTCACTGGGCTACAGTGCTAATTATGGCTTGGTATATTTTTTTACCCTTTAGCTTTCTTTTTTATGGGTCCAACCTGAAGAAACACTCTACATGGACAAATATAATGTTGTCACTAAAGCTGCTAGGAGACAATGCGGGCCCAGCAGAAGGCTGTGGGGCCAGCAGTTTCTTGGACCAGAGGCAGGGTATATAATGCACAGCCAAGACGGAAGGCTACTGTTACGGTTGAGGCACTCGCCAGCATCTTGTATGGGGAAGGCTAGAAACAGCTGAGGGGTATAACCGAAGACTACTGGCCTTGGAAATAGATCCACACAGCCTCTAGCCCTGCAAATGATCCTTCATCATCCCAGCAAGCTCAAGGGCACGAAGAGCCTTACCCTAATCTCTTTGGTATTTGATCCCTAAAAGGTAACACGGCCATTCAGCTCCAGTTGTTATCTCTGTGGTTCTGAGTTGCTGGGACAAAGCCTGCGGGGGGCGGGGGGAGGAGAGCCTGTCACACTTCAGATGCCCACGCTGGTTCTGACACAGCGGCAAACAAGGCAGCTCCCCACTGTCCACCCATTTCCCATTTTCCTCATTTGGTTAAGCCACACACTCAGTACTGGGAGCTTCTGTTTTTTTTTTTTTTTTTTTTTTTTCTTATCTTGAACATCACGTACTGTTCCAGTCCACAGGCAGCCACCCAGGAAGGAGGCGTGTTGTTCCTGGTCAGCCATATGGCCACACTGTTGAAAAGCTCTGTAAGTCATATTATCTGTGAAGCATTAAAAAAGATCTATGAGAACTTGAGACTCACAGTGTGGTTGGTTTCATCCTTATCTCTGGTCTGGTTACCTCATAATAAATGTGAGGAGAAAAAAAATGGGAAAGGCAAGAGAGGGCATGTAAGGACACCAGTGGGGTTGGTGACCAAGCAGAGGCCTCTTCTCTTATCTCTATCAAGATTTTCTAAACTCAGTTATAATATAGCAGCTCCACATGTCAGGGTGCACCCCAGCTGGGACCAACTGGGAATCCAAACTTGTCCATCCTTTATTGTGACCAACTTGTTATTCAAAATAGAATCACATGCTTATCATTTTTAATATTACTGAAACACTTTTATTTTCCTTTTTTTAAACTCCAATAGCATCAATTATTTTGACGTTTATATGTAGACATAAGAAAGCTGTTGCTGTAAATGTGTCTTTCATGGGGAGAAGAAAAGAAACACACACAGCATGTTCTAGATCTTGTGTTTATACTTTCTTGGGGTGTTTTCCCCCCTCCCCAAATCTGTGCTTTAATCCAGCTGTTTATCCTGATTTATACTGAGAAAACCAGGGAATTCTACTGAAACAGGTAGAAACATTTATAAAGAAGGCTGTGATTTGCTGGGGTCTCTTCCACTGAGGCAGTGTTTTTGCAGTTTCTGGTCAAAATGGTTAGTGAGGTATAATAGTCGAGAGGAAATTAAAAGGAAGAAATATACTTTTTCTTGCTGTCCTAGGAAGTTTAAAAAGATACTCCCAATTCTAGACAACTGGAATCTTTGAAGATGTGCATGTGTGTGCACACAGGTGTGTGCGAGTGCCCATGTGTGCCTATGCATGTGGACTTGGGAGTGGAAAGGAGCTTCAGGAACAGCTCGCTCTGCATGCTTGCTTCTGCGAGACTCGCTCTCTAGTCATCTCTGCTTGGCTGCTCAGTACTCTCCCCCGAGCCTTGGGATGGGTTTGGGATTTTAAGAACCCGCACGGCACTTTGGGCTGCGAGTCCCTCCCTCTTCTTGGCAGCTATCTTACTTTGGGTCCCTTTGTGTCTTTAACTTCTTGATTGTAGCTGGCAGTCTCTGGGAGTGTAGAAGAAGATGAAGCTTTAGCCTGGGCTTTTCTATCTGCCATCACTCTGGTTCATTTGACCTCATGATGCAGATTCTGTCAGACCCATTTTATAGGGGTGGGGCACTGAGCCTTAAGGGAGGGGAGTGGCTCGTCCAGGAAATACAATGTATATAAGGAGCAACAAGATTACAGAGCAGTTGCTTATAATCAAATATGTTCCCTGTGTCATCCCTTGTCCCTACAGTGTTTGGGGGTGGGGTTGAGGTATGACTTAAGGGGAGCATGAAGTGGGGCTTCTGTCTTAGAAATGACATTTCTTAGTTTGAGCATACATGTGTCACACTGTTGAAAAGTCACAGGACTGACTACTTTACTATACTGCACTATTCCTTATGTGCATTCGACTTCAATTATATTAAAATAGCAAACAATAATGAACAAATGTGAAGACACAGCACAACTGTACAGCTAACAATTATCTGACTATCTATCTGCCTGGAGCTCAGTAGGTAGGAATCCACTGCAGACACCTCTAACTCATGAAACTTGGCTCAGGCCTAGCCGTGGAAAGAGCGCCCTGGAGTCAGACTGTCTGGACTTGAGGCTGCCACCGAGTGAGTATGGGGAAGTCACAGGAGCTCCGCCATGTTTGATCGTACTCTTCTATAAACAGGGATGGTCCTTTGCTGAGTCAGGCTAGCCCATATAAGGAGTCTCTTGGTGCCATGGAAAGTTTGGTAATTAGGCATACCAATTGGTAGGGGCCAGGTAGGCAGCACCATGGTCACATGGCAACTGTGATCCTGTTTTCCTAAACCAAGTGTAGGCATTAACGGCCTCTTTTGTTAGCAGGCCCAGGTATATTCCTTTTCCCGGTAAAAAGCTCTTTCCAAACAAATTGTATGACCAGATGTGTTAGCCAACTGACACTAATAAATCCACCAGTTTTCCCTGGCTCAGAGGGCGCAGACAATCATAAGAGTACTTCCTTGTCTTTGGTGTAAATCTTATGCTCCATAAGTACAATTCCGAAGTGAAAATGAGCGAGCTTCCATCACTCCCTGGAGTTTATGACAAAGGTGAATTCCAGGGAGACACAAGGGAGGAGAGGAAGAAGTTAAAAGTCTTGGGTAATATGACAGGTACTGCATCTTCCCATTGGCAACATGTGTTGTAAATCCATGGAGTCTAACTCTTGGTTGCATGCTCCACCGTTTAGAGCTAGCCTGCAGTGCTTCCAGGATGCCTGCTCTGCGAGTCCCTCCACTAGGTGCATCGATGCGGGATAGCCTACCCTCCGTCACAAAGGCCCATTCTAACTGTGCCAATGGTCAGCTGGGCTTGCCATGATTCTGTCAAAGCAGACAAATTAAACATGTCAGGTGACATGTGGAAAAAAAGGGCTTTCTGATTTATTGTGGAACTTTTTACGGATAAGAGTTATTTCTTTTGGCTGGATACCTACTCTCTTGGTCTTGATCACATTTCAAGGGACCACAGCCGTTCCTCTCAGACACTCTGGGTGCCGAGATGTTTGTGTGCTTGTGTCCGTCTGCCTATTTACACATCTGAGGACAGTTGCAAAGTGAGTGGGTACAAAGTGCTGATTAGGAGATGAGAATTAAGGGGGAGATTCCAACCTTCACCCAAACTACATTTGAAGAAAAAAATCTCAGTATCAGTTAAAAAAACAAATCTGTGTTGTGCACTTAGAGTCACACAAAGAAAGCTCAGTCCCACACCATTTGTATTTATAAGTGGGGTGTGGTTGCTTCTTTTTCTCTTGAACGATTGTGTGTGTATGTGTGTGTGTGTGTGTGTGTGTGTGTGTGTGTGTGTGTATGTATGTATGTATGTATGTGTGTGTGTGCCTAGTGGTACAGGAAGGTCAGATTTGGGGTGATCCTTCTCCCTCTAGTTTTTCAGATGTCACAACCAGATGAAGGATAATTTAAGAAGCCCCAAGCTGGGTGATGGGTCTTGCAGAGCCGTCCGCTGGTTGGACCTGGGCGAAAGCTTAGACCAAGCAAAGTAATTTACGACCCAAGGCGAGCTCAGCTCCCTGCAGGCAGCACAGCCTAAGTTCTCCAAAGAACTCCTGGTTTATGAGAGAGAACTGTAAGGCTGGAGACAGGATAAGTTATGGCTTTCCAGTGGCTTTCCCTCTCCCCCACTCCTGGTGATATTTATTATTTGTAGGCAGGGATGAGAGGGTTCGCTTTGCCAACTTTTGAACCCTCGCCAAATTCATGGTTGTGAGCTTGACGCCATCCCCGAACCTCTCTGCACTGGAGTTCCTGTTTCCTTAAGCGTCCCTCGGCTTCTTATTTGGAAACGAGAAGAAATCTACAAGCTTCACTTTAAAAGCTGGAAACAATTCCTTAAACATCAAATAGGTCTCCCCTTCTTGAAATTGCAAAGTATTTTGATGAGTTGCATATAAATTAATTGAAAACATAAGCTCCGAATTCCCCCAGTTTATACACCCAAGTTCACGGCTGAATTGCGCTTACATTTTATTAGCTTCAAAGTTGATAAGAAATCACAGGATGAGAGAAGGGCCCCAACACGTTTGTTCTTTTTTTTTTTTTTTTTTTATTTCTATTGCCTTTTTTCCTCCTTTAATATAAAATGAACTTCAGCAGAGTGCACAAGGCTGGAAAGAGGAAGAAGGAGCAGGAGGCATTCCTACGCAGAGTTTTGCCAACTCTGTATTAGGAAACAGGGTATTTTGGCTAAAGATTTAAATTCTTGATTTAATGACTGTAACCTTAGGAGGTCGACATAACTTTGAAATCTTCATGGCTGACTCTCCGCCACACGGGGCAGGCGCATCTCCTTCACACCTGCAGCTCGTTTGGCACGACCGTCCCAAACTTCAAGCCCTGTCCTCAGGAACCCTGTGAGGTTATTTGGGTCTAGTACTTTCTATGGCCAGTTGCCTCTTGTCCTTTGAAAGTGTGCCCCATGCGTGAGGAGACGGCTGTGCGAAGGCAGCCTGGGGTGAAGTGGAGAGGCCTGCAGCCATTTTTGATGTGCTGGTGAAGGACTTCAGAGGCTGCTGCACTCTCTGGACATTGACTGGGAGGGGAATAGTTTTGAGGGATAAGAGAGTGTGCCATATGCTATTGATTAAGAAATTTCTGCCGAATGAAGCTCTTAGGATCTGGGCCATCAGTGTTCGTCAGGTGCCCCCCCCCCAACTTCAATGTCATTCTTTTGTATACAGTGTGTAGCTGTTGGGAGGTGTTAGTCACAAGTTCACATACCACGCAGAGCCACAGATAGAGTGGAACATTCCATTGTCTTGCTGTTATTCCCTCAGACACACTTGGGAAGATGGCTCAGGATATTCTATGGGCCTGCTATTACCTCACTGGATAAAGATGGTTTTAGGGGGACCATCCTATTCAGGAGTTGAATGTGGGGGGAGGGAGTGAGAAAGTCCGTGAGACTCAGGGATATTGGGTTCAAAGTAGGTACCCATAAGGGGCACCATGCTTGGAAAAAAAAGTACCTGGAGCCTTAGATCCAGATGCCCTGGGGCAGGAGGTAGGGTGTGCATCCCAGGAGCAAGCCGCTTCAAACCTGCTCTCTACTCGTTTGGGGAGAGGAAAACACAGTTCTGTGGTGACAGAATGTGCCAAGAAGAAACTGACCAAAAAATCCCTCTGCCCAGCTGTGGCCCCGCGGTGCTGCTGCCAGCTGGGATTATCCAAAGTGGGTGTCCACAGAGAACACTGGCATTCTCTCCCACCGCAGACCGCCACCCCCCCACCCCACCCCCACTATGTGACTGTTTGAAAAGCTGCAGAGAATTAAAACAGGCGCTTTGGGAGGGTGTGGAGAAGGTCCTTTGGGGGCCCTTTATTTGGTTTGGTCTCTATCTCCCTGCCTGGAATGTAGCAAAAACCAGGAGAAGTCAGCATGCAAAGCATAGGCCTTGCAAGAACCGAAATCCTCCTGCCAAAGTGAAGGGCAAGGAGGTTTTTTTTTTTTTTTTTTTTTTTTTTTTGTGCTCTGGTTTTATAATCATTTCTGTTTATAGTGGGAAAGAAAGCTCCCCCCTCCTGAATTCAGCACACGGAGTCTTTTCTTCCTTGCTCCTTCCTTACACAAACACTATAGGGCCCAGTCCTTGAGTGCGGTATTTCTGAGCAGCTAATGTTAAACACAGATGAACTCTGCCACTTGAATGGGATGCCTGTGTCTCTTGTGTAGTGAAAGTGCCACTCACAGGAGGGAGGAGATGATTGCAGACGGTGACTACTGGGGTCCAAGTGGTTGGAACGGGTGGAGGTGGCGTGCAGGGAAGCATGACTTCCCATGCTTTTGAGAGTCTAAGAGCAAGAGCGGGTGTGAAGGGCAGCGGAGGACACGGAAGGCTGCTGTGCTGACCACTGCGTCCTAGAATGCTGAGTTTAGCCAGGGTCCTGGGAAAATGAAGGGAGTGAGGTGTGTCTTCTCCGATGACCTCTGTCTGTCTGTCACACACACACACACACACACACACACACACACACACAGATACATACACACACATATACACCACACACACACACAGAGAGACACATACACACACGCACTGTGTCCTACAAGCTCAAATGATATAAAGCCCTAGAACTATAACAAACAAGCAATAAGTCCAGTGTAACTTGTAACTTTGTAAATAGCTTTGTATTAAGATTCCTAATGAACTGTCCTACTTGGTCTTGAATTATCTCAGAAAACCCTGTGAGGAGAGAATGAAGTAAAGGAAAAAAAAAACCCATAACTATAGATGTCATGAGAGAGCTCCTTGAAAGAGCAGGTTCCCACAAGGCCCTGGCTCCGCGGATGAGCAGGGCTCTCTCCTAGGGTTCGCCCCTCAGCTTCTTCCTACCCTGGCTTGAGCTGGGCTGCTGCATGCGAGGCACCATGGTGACGGTGACCATGCTGTGGGAAGAGGGAGCCTTTCCTCTCTCACAGGTGGGGTTTAAAGTTGGCTCCACTAGCCCCATGAGGCGTTGCCAGTGTTCCAGACACTGGGTCCCTTCCTAATCTACCCTGGAAGAGAGCTTATGAGAAATCTGCTTTCTTTACCACAAGAGAGACATGAAAATGAAAATGTTAATATTTTTGATGGGCACTGTTACACTCAGGTTACAGATTCGGAGATAATATGTTTATCATTATGGTTCCCGGCATGTCCTTTCCTGCACATCCTTTTCTGTAATAACAACGGGGCTGGCAAGATCTCCTCAGGAGAAGACAGCAGCACAGACTGCTAATGAGCGCTGCTGGGGACACACAGGACAGTTGTTCCAGATTATAGCTTCCTTGAGCATTGAGCATGTCCCGTTCTTAAATGGGGAAAACTAACACCTTGGCTACCTGGAAAATAACTGTGTGAGTATGGGAGGGCTGAGACAGATGCAAAACACTTTAATTAATATTCAAAACAGTGCTGAGCTTAGATGGCTCACAGGTGTTTGAGTTCCTGGACAGACGTGGTCAGGTAAACATTTGAAATGTGGTGAGTCTGAACTGAAACACGCACTGGCATTTGAAGATCCTGCAATTTAGAAAAAGCCAAGTATCTCGTTGATAGTTCTTCATATTTATTACATGTTGGAATGCTTTACATGTATGTGTTTCTTAAATTTAACTGCTTCTGCTTTTTAAAATGCAGGTACTAAACGATTTTAAATTGCATATGTGACTGTGTCTGTGACCTGCCTTGCATTTTGCTGCATAATACAGGCATAGCTTTGTAGAGCACATGAGGCTGTTGCTACCGGGGGCTCCATATCTTCGTCCCAATCATGTCGTTGGGCTGTGACTGGCCCGAACAGATCCTCCAGTTGCATAGGTTGGCAGGGAAAGTTACAAAACACTTTGAAATTGACGAGAGAAAAATTCCCAAGTAGCCTGCCCAAGGCTCTAGTTATTTTTATCCTTTATTGTTAAATAAAGAGCTACTTTATAATCATGCAAGTTGATTTATATTGATGAAAATAATTCTCATTTATAGGAATGCAAATATGTGTTTGGAAGGATAGAATCGATTATTACCTTATGGATTATTGTTTTTACCCCCTTTTATAAACACATCTCAACCTTCCTTATTGCACACATGTGTGGTTTGACCTCATTACAACATCTCTCTCTCCCTTTATTAGTTAACAAATAAAAACACCAGCTGACTCTATTTTTATATGTGAATCATGATTTTCTTTCTTTCGTTTTCTCTTTCTGTCTCTGTCTCTCTGTCTCTCTCTTTCTCTTGCTTTCTTTGTTCATTTCTGACTCCCTTCTTTGCTCATTTTGCAATACTAGAAAATTCAGAGGTTTGCGATGGTCTCAGTTAACTGCCCTGTCCATCCTTTCCTTCTCCTTCTGACTCTCCAGCTCCTTCTCCGGCTCCTTCTCAGGGTGCTGAGATCTGCGCAGCCTCGGCACCCTGTGATGGCACTGAGTGTGTTTTCTATAGTAAATGCCTCACCTGATAGCCGGCAGATTAAACACTACTCATCTGCTTAGTTTCGTGGCTTGTGACTATGATACCAACACTCAGAAGCAGAAACAGGTGGGTCACCACAAGTTCAAGGCCACATGATCTTTGTGAAAAACTCTAAAATAGCCAGACACCTATGCTCGTTTTGAATTTTCTGGGCCAGCCAGAGAATCCTCCTATTCCGTGAAACAGTTGATTCTAAGGGAAAGATGTGCTGAGCTCCAAATAATGAAAGAGAAATGCAGCCTGTGCTCTGAAGTCTCCTCGCCGTGGTTATCCACCAAGTGCCCAGTATGTAAAACTCCCAGCTTAATGACAACACAGACTTAGGAAAAATGAGCTATTATAATTTTTTTCTGACAGTTCTGTTTGGATCCCGTTTTTTGTTTATTTTATTTTATTTATTTATTTATTTATTTATTTATTTATTTATTTTGTTCCTTGGTTTTGGTTTTTTTTCTTCCTAAAAAGAAATTTACTTTTTCAAAGCAAGGTTAGATAAGGTAGGACAGGCCCCTCCCTATCTATTTCACAGTTTCATTTATTCTTGTGAATTGAGTAAAGAGGAAAAAACCAGGAGCAAAGTGAAACTATGAAGTCAATAATTTCATGTACTTAAAAAATACAGCTTAGAAGCACTATAACTTAGGTGATAAGTTTTGCTTCTTTTCTTCATTTTTTTTAAAAGAGAGCGTTAACTTTTCTTTTTCCTTTAGAAACATCGTCAAATGTTGAGAGTATTGTCCTCCAGATTTAAATTTTATTGAACAGTAGCTACCTGACCTTTGACAAACAGTGACATATGATTTTATAAATCTGTAGCTCTGAAAATGAAGCTGTCTTTGTGTAAATGGAGAAGAGCCCATGTCACCACAACATTCTCACTAGAGCCTATATATTTCTTGTTTCTTTAGGGAAATAATATAGAAAAGTTTACCAGGGGATAGACACTTGGATTCAATATTTTAATAGCACTATTTACTTGATGACACACACACACAAAAACTAATGGGCATTTTAATATAAAAATCAGAATGTTTTATAGCCATTTAGAGCATTAAAATTAATTTAAAACAATTGGAAATCATGAAGCATTTCACTTGGCTGGAGGAGCCTTAGAGTTTTTTTTATATTAAATACTTTTTAAAGTTACTAATCAAGGAGAATAAGAATTTAAAGTACTATTTGTTTCAGAATAAGATAGCATATTTTCTAAGTAGTTGATTTAATTAAATGAAAATCTATGGTAAAATTTGAGAGATCTTTATGAGCTTTTGATGTCTCTTATAAAAAAACATTCAGGGGTTTCATAGTTCTCAAGATGGGGAAGAAATGACCAGCACAGACTATCGTCCATCATTAGAAACAATGAGGCAGCAGCTCTAAAACGAAGACGCGGGACTTTGTCTGCATGGGAAATTCACTTCCTATCAAAGAGGTTTAATTTAAGCCATTTTTCACAAAACACATCACTATTTCTTTATGTTTTTTTTTTTTTTTTTAAAATTGGGGTTTTTCTCCCAAGTAGATTTCGCATGTTTCTTTCTCTTAGAAAGTGTCTGTTGCTAAATAGAAGCAGAACTATGTAGACTGTTTCTGGGGAGCCGAGAATTAGGAAAGCCTCCCTAGAAAACAGCTTTGCTCTGTTATTAACCTGAACGTATTGAAAGCTCTGATTAGAAGGGGCTGTCTCCGCCCTCTGCTGTTTAGGAACCGGCACTCAGCACGCATTCCATCAGTGCCAGTGGCCAAGGAACATCGCCACACACCGTTACGGCATACAGCTTCATAGGCCGGGAGGGCCTCCCATGCCAGCGTGCCCAGTCCTCACGTGGAAGGGTAAATTCAGGGGCTTCAGACGGCTGCAGGCTTCTTTTAAGCACCTGGAGTACCTGCAGTTGTTTGGCGGTGTTTCGTGCCAGCTTTCTGTCTTGGTTGAGGTGGTGTTCATCAAAGCTTCAGAAGTCCCTTTGGCTCTCCCCTCAGGAGGTCGAGAGCTGCGTGGACAGCAGGACTGATAAAGCTTGCCTCTATTTGTCTCTATAATTTCTAGATGAAGTGAAGACTTTTTAAGAAACACCCTGTTTTGTCCAGAAGTGGCTCTGGACTGCAGTGGGAAGATGGCAGCTTCTCTGCAGACATGCCGCAGACAGCACATGTAAAGCCCAGGAGGCTCTGACTTAGCCCACATGTCGGCTCCAGATCATTTTCTCAAACTAGAAGGTTCCCATTCTCTTTAGGGTCATGAGAGCTTGCATTTTGGCCTCCAGCCTTCCCTCCCTCCTCCCTCTGCATTAACTAAGGGGAACTGTGGTACTTTGATCATATAAAGGGATACATACCCTCAACACCATGGGCAGAATGCAGTGCTGTGATCTAGCTAAGAATGTAATCAGCGTTTTTTTTTTTTTTTTCTTACAATGCATTTGTATTAAGAATTGGTTTAAGAAGGAATACTGTGCCGGTGATAATTTACAAGGTCAGACCCCAGTGTTTCTAGCAGTAATAGGAGCAAGAAAGTGATGCGTTGTGTCCAATCAACCACCATGGAGCGGACACTATCAAAGCCTGTGTTTGCTGGAATCTTTGCTATCCGGTTTCCCATTTCACAAAATGATCTCTGGTTCTTCAATCAAAGGCTGGCATGCAGGCAAACAGGTTGAACGCAGTGCAATGCATCCTGGGAGCCACGAACACACCAGGGAGATGAGCCTAATCTCTAAGGGGAAGAGTAAAAGGTGGCAGGAAGATTTTTGTCTAACAGTTTGTGGTTCCTTTGACAGCACTGTTTCCCTGATCAGAAAGCACATGGAAATATGCTCAAGAAGTGAGAAAATTTTGGAGACGTGATTGCTCAGAGAGCTAGGGAGAAAGAAGGTTCTCAAACTAGGGTGCGTCTAGCCTGCTAGTTCCTGCTATTTGTCTCTGCATTACTGTTCGAGTGGCAACAAATGACAGGCATTTTCCAGATGCTTCGGTGACTTTCTGACCCACCCCCAATAGATAATAAAAACTACCCTTCAATTCAGACTTTCCTATTTAAAAAAACAATGAAATGTTTCATTTTCATGATTCTGTAAAGTCAGTTGCTGAGACTAGCAAGCCGATTTGCAGATAATGAAACTGAAGCCGAGTTCTTTTTTCATCGAGACAGAAAGCTGCAGAGCAGGAATTTTAAAACGCAAACCACCAGCCTCCAGATCGTTTGCTTTTCTGCATTTGGATGACAGTGGGCTAGAATAAGATATGCATGTTCTAGCCCGCCGTGTTTGCCTTTCCAAACAGGAGGCTGGAGAGATGCGCTTTTTTTTCTTTTCTCAAAATTAATCTTTGAAGACTCCAAAGCACTCCTGTGTTTATGGACTTATACATTATTTGCACTCTTTTGAAATATTCAGGGAAAGAGGAAGTATAATTCTTTGCCACAGAATGAGCTAACAGCAGCGGGCGAGGAGCCGGAGCCAGCGAGGCATCTTGGTTGCTCCCTCCCTTCACTGATGCTGGCATTACGAACGCCGGGCTAGCGGGAGGAGGGCTCAGCAGCATGTACACTGGGCCTGGAGTCTGTACCAACCCACAGAGGCCCGGAGAGGTACCTCCTGCCTCACTTTACCTCATACCCACTTGGGTGATTTGGCAAGAATTCAGCCAGGATAACCAGCGCCTGGTTTATAAGATAACTGCTGACCACTTCTGTTTTACAAATGAAAAAAAAATGAAGCAAAGAAAGATTGTCTGATATCTAAACCAAAAAATAAAATAAAATAAAATAAAATAAAATAAAATAAAATAAAATAAAAATAAAAATAAAAGGAAGATGCCAGGATCTTCCTATGGTACCACGTGGCTTTTTATTCCCAATAACCTTTTAATTTAACCCAGAGAGAAATATTAGAGGAAAAAAAACTTTTGAAGCTACATTTTTTGCTTGTTTGGGTTTTTTTGTTTTTGTTTTTGTTTTTGTTTTTCTTAAATGTCAGGCTGCCTATCCAAAGAGAATTGATTTTCTCTAATACAGGAGTTTCTTTCAATAATAGATTGGCATGTTCATGGAAATGTGCCTTATCATTTTTTTCAAAGACGTGTGGTTCTGATTGTCAGGGGGGGGGACCACGAGATGCCAGTGATGCTCTCTTCACTGCCCCCTCTCCCCCAGCCCTGAGGTTCAGGCACCCGCATTTCAGTTGTGGATCTCCACCAAGCCCAGCACGAGTTCCATGGTGCTTTGTGGAGATTCCTCAAAATCATAGGCCAGCATTTGTGAGAAGATAGTGATTATACTATTTCTATGTCCTACCATCTGGCCCTAGATTTCTTTCAGCTACCAGCCTAGTCACTGACTTTGGAATACAGACAGAATATCAGGGCTCTGGAATGTTCTGCATGGAGTTCAAAGGAGCAGGCACGCTCATGAACTCTAACGGCTGCTTCTTACCACATGAAGCAGGCAGAGACGGCTGGCTGCCGACGAGAGACACACTTTACCTTTGTAAGGAAAACCTGTTAAGCTCTCAAAGGCTGGCTGGGCGTATGCATTTGTGAGCTGGTAGGGAGCGGCCTCATGGCTCCATGGGAGAGAGCGGACATAGGCCGCAAAGGAGGAGGGGAAGGACGCCCTGTCACTCTTGCCATCGCGAACATTCTTTATTTATTCCTGAGAGAGATCATCGGTCTCATTATCACGGCACTATGACTGCCCATCCTCCAGTGTGTTCTCGTGATCTCCAAAGAGCCTAAGCCAGAAGATCAAACCAGGAGGAAATGAGACGTTGTATTTGGCCAGTGAGTCAGACTTCCTGGCGATACCTGAGTCTCAGCACTCTCCACTCTCCAGTGATTGGTTTCTCTGTTCTCAGGCATTTCGGATTAATTGATACAATAAAGGCCCGAAAGCCCTAAAATGTGGGTCCAATTCCCAACTCTGACGCCAAGGACCTAAACAACCTGCAAGAGGATATGTAGAAAAATCAACAACAATTTTTTCCATCTGCAAAATGGTTGCCACTGGGACACAGGGTGGCATTAAACAACAACAAAAAAGATGTGTTCCAAATGCTAATTACCCACCAGTCGATGTTCCAGACTGGGTCCCCTGGTATCCGTGAGCTGATTGCTTGCACTGCACCGATGCTGCTTTAAAATCTCAGTGTGTGTTTCAAAAGAGTAAAAACTTTCAGAAGTCATCAGAGATACAGAATAGTGGATGTGGAAAAAAACAAAAAAAAAAAGCTCAAGCAAGAATCCTGACATCCACTCCTTCACTTTTTAAGAAGGAAATCAAGGCCCAGAGAGATTTGTGACCCAATCAAGGTCATAGCCAGGGTCACAGCAAAGTGACGGAGGTGCTGGGCTCTGGCCTAGATCTGTATCATGCGTCTTTCCATCCACAGGCGTCCCACCACGGACCCCCGAGGAGGGGTTTCTCATGATGTTAGATTTTTTTGCCTGGCCCTACACGCATGACTGGGGTAGCATGTAAGGCCCTTTTGTGATCTAGCTGGATCCCAACAGGTAGAGAGCGCATTTCTTGATGACAGGGCTGCCAAGTCTCCTATCGGCTGGCGAAGCTGTGGAAAGTGGAAATAAACAGAGCCTGACAACCCTGTTCCCGTGTGGTGACCTCGTCACCTCTCCTGCCATTTCCAACTTGGCTTCGCCCAGAGCAGCCTCTTGTTATTCAAGCCAGCAGGACTCCCAGGCACCAGGCCGCCTGGGCCAGAGGGATATTTGCACAGTGGGATGCAGGTGGGTTTAAGTGCCGGAAAGTCCCGGACTGCGATGGGCACAGAAGGGGCTCTGAGGCTCTTCAAGCTTTCTTGGTCTCGAAAGTTCCTCCCAAAGATTCCTTTTCTCGATTTTAACCAGTCATGCCCTAGAACCACTAATGTTCTCACCCTGATTAAAAAGTTGTTTCTTAAAATCTTCGAGAAACTACTTGAATCTGGAATGTCCTTACCCAATGGGCAGGTTTAAGAAGAACCTAAGTGATGAATTTAAACAAATTAAATGCAGCCTTAAGGATTATGGTGGATGACAATAGACATCCTACCTCAAGTTGACCTACAGAACTTTCTACAGAAATGTTCGCACAGCATCCTTTACAGTAGTTACAAAGTAAAAGTAACATAAATTATCAGCCCATGCCTAGATGAACTCAGTGTCTTAACGCCTGCTCAGTGAACTCAATGACAACAAAGTAGTGACATTTGAAATGTGGACCAATCTTAAAAAGTTATGCTAAGTGGATGCCCTCTGAGAGTCTCCACCTAGCAACTGATTCAGACACATGCAGACACCTGTAGTCAAACAGTGGATGGAGCTTGGGGACTCTCATGGAAGGATAGGAGGAAGGCTTGTGGGCCCAGACGGGGATAGGAACTCCACAGGAAGACCAACAGAGTCAACTAACCTGGACCCTTGGGGCTCTCAGAGCTGAACCACCAACCAAAGAAGAGCATACATGTCTGGACCTAGGCCTCCCCACACGGATGTGTGTCCAGCCTGGCCTCCTTGTGGGTCTGGAACAACTGTATCAGGGGCGATCCCAAAAGCTGTTTCCTGTACATACATGGGATCTATTCTTCTAGCTGGGCTGCCTTGTCTGGCCTCACAGAGACTTGATGTGCCAGAGTGGGTGGGATACCCAGGCCCCCTCCCCACTCAGAGAAGAGGGTGTGGGGGAAGAATTGTGGGGGGGTGGTGGCTGGCAGGGGGCAGTGAGTGAGATGTAAAGTGAATAAGTTAAAAAACAGTTATGCTAAGTGAAACAAGCCAGACAAAACAGAGCACAGTCTGAGTGATTGCTCTTTTGTGAAATGCCCTACAAGGGAAACCGGAGACAGAAAGTAGACTGGTGATTATCAAGGGAGTTAGTGAGTGTGGAGTTCCTTTTGGGGGGGGTGATGCAGATGATTTAAACAGACCAGTATTGCGGCTTCTCTCCTTTCTATGTTCACTGCAAGTTATTGAGCTATCTATGTTGAGTAAGCCTTCTGATACATGGGTTATGCCTCCCAATGCTCTGCCCAGGAGCATCCACAGGATAGATACCCCATCACCCAGCACAGACGACATCTTTGATACCCACTTGACTCAGTCTTTCCGTTACCCTTACCCTAACTGTCCCCCAGTGGGAAGCAAGTGACCTTCAAGTCAGAGCAATGCCTCGCTGATGCGACAATTTCTGTGGCAGACCAGCTGCCCTTCCAAGGTGAAGTCTGGCAGGGCCTTGATTCAGAGACGAACACATTTGGTGAAAAGCTGTTGTGGTAATTTAGATCTGCAATTAAGACACTTAAAGTGTTTGGGACGGGCAAGAAGTTAACACAAATGTTGATTCAGTTGTAAAGTCTTTGAAGATGCAGCTTCACACAAGGCCCTCGCACAATGACTGCATGGTCATATTTATTTATGCAATGTTACTGTCTGTAAAATATTCTTTCCCCCCTAGAACTTTTCCAACAAGCACCAGGACCCTTAGCAGGGGAGACTAGAATTGGGTCTGAATAATGCATTCAGGATAATTTCAAAAAAATCACCCTTTAACGAGGGCCACATTCCTCCAATTTTCCGTTATATATGATTCACTCTTTTGCAAATGCTGATGTATGAAGAATGCATTGAATGTGGCAAAAGTTGAAGATAGCCCCTGTGGATAAGACCTAATGGACACCATCCTGAAATAATACGTAGAGCTCAACCCCCAGACATGTGTGTTCAATTTAAAATAATTCAGCAATCATGTTCAACTAGAACCTGATTACACAAAATGGGACTTTTTAACTCCCAGACTTGGATCAAATTTTGAGGCCCCGAATGCAGGAGGGGGGTAGTATATGGCGTGTTTATATATCCCAGATCTGGTGATTAAGTGGTCCACACACATATTTTAGTGTTGCTTTCAGCTTATCAAGGTACCCAGCACTGTTTCCCACCTATAAATATTAGCTTGCTTTATGAGAAACCAGGTGAAAGCCCTGGCCGAGATACAAAGGGAAGAAAATGGAAAATAACCAGTGCTCTGGCATGATGTTATGGTTTCCAAAATGCCAAACTAAGGTCTCCATCTCCGCTCTCTCAGAGGTTGGGGAGGAAAAACACTGGCCAGTCTTCCTCAAGGTTGGTACAGGGTGACCTAGTACAGAGGCTCTCTGCACACAGTGTCCCCACAGTGTCCCAGAGTCTTGAAGATGGGTCGTTCCTTGATGATTTTTCAGTTTGTTCCTGGCATCCTCTTCTCTCTGATGATCGAGTAGGTCTCCTTCCACGGAGGCACGCAGGCCTCTGTCTGTATTATGGCTGCTGAGATGCTGGGAGGTCCTCTCCCGCGTCTTTGATAGGCTGCCCAATCCAGAGCTGCCGTCACTACTAGGTAGTTATTCCTTGAAATCCCTTTGATCAGAAGAAGTCATAACCATAAAATGCTCCGTGAATCACCAGCAATGGCCGTTAGGGGGTAAGACGGCCAGATACAGTGCAAACACCCCATGCAATCTGAGTTTCAGATCTACCACCCATGTGTTTGTGTCGCTGGGAGAGTGCAGTGCATTGGTTTGTAAGCAGAGACCTTAAAGTCTTAAGATATGATGGTCTAAGTACCTAGCAGAAAAACTATGCTTGACAAGCTATCTTGGCTTTGCTTTTTAATAAACAGGCATATAGAGGCTAGGCGAATTTTCTTACAGTGTGGACGGTTCTTTGCGTGCCTTTGTTTGCAGGGATTATGGTTGAAAGATGAAAGCAGGATCATCCCAGATACTGGCTGAAGGACAGGCTCCTCCCTGACACCTTTTATTCTAACTTCTGGGTGCGGCGGTGGTGGCCCCTGAGTTCTCCATGAAGGTGCACCAGGGCAGGGACTTGTAGGCGGTGCTGAGTTGTCAACAAACTGGTTTCTTCCAAGAAATCTGTTCCTAAGGCTAGAAGAGCCACCCATAAGCCGGAGTCTGATGACTTTGTGCCATGTGGGAGGAAGGTGGGTGGAGACTCTCCAGGTAAACTGAGCCATAGGCCCACCATTCCTGTATCTATCCTCTGTCACCCGTGCTGAAGGAAAATGTTAGCCTGAGGTTCAGTGTCAGACCTGGCAGAGAGGAGGGATGAGGCTGGCCTTCCTGTGTGCTCCGTGGTATCGTTTTCTGCTTTGCAGTGGATCTCAAGTTGCCTTCAGTGTCCTAAACTCCCATATTTAAAAATGAAGGTTGCCTACCGCGGATGGCCCGTGTTACTATGATTATTTTATTTAGTAAGTGTGTGAGAGAAAAGCACTTGCATTCAGGTGTGTATGTGTCGCGGTGCATGTGTGGATGTCAGAAGACAAACTGGGACTGCTTCTCTCCTCTCTCACACATGTGGGTTCTGGAAATTGAACTCATGTCTTTGGGTTCTGAGCTGGTTTGCTGTTCCTCCAGGTCCCTCCTTGATGACATAGGTAATCACTGAGGGAAAGGTTGGGCTACTCTGATCGCTAAAAGCCAAACACAAACAGAAAAAACTGTCTTGCGTAATTGCCCACGGCCAGTATCGCCCCTGAGGAGCCGGGACTCCAACTTCTAGCCCAAAGAGGACTTATCTCTCAAGACGATACTTTGTGCAATGATCAAACTAAAGTGTGTAAGAATGTGTGGGCAAGCGTGTAGAAATATATAACAGAGTCCAATGTGCCTTCAACAAGCCATCTGGGCTTCCCATAAGCATCGTTTATACAGCAGAGAACAGCATAGCCATGGGACTTTGTACCCGCAGAGCTCAGAGGAGCAGCTTATAACTTTGTATTTTCTCTCAGTTTTGGCTATGGGTATTATTAGTATTATCTTTGAAGGCCCCCTCCCAAAATATAGCTGACTGCCTGGCAGAGCTGGTCAGATTGCTGCTCGTAAATCCCTCACAGCTGAAGGCTGAAGACAGAATCTGCAGAGCATTTGAAAATGAAGGGACCCAGAGTGACAGCCCTGTGACTTCGTAGGCTGTCCTGGAGTTGACAGGACATGTCTTCTAAACCCCATGCAGCACAGCTCCTACTTCATCTTCTCACGGGGCTACAGACAACCCAAGGTGCTGTGTCAGGAGGCGAGTGAGAGGTTTGTAATGGCGGTCCAGCCTTGGCGTTTATGCCTTGCCTCGGATGCTCCTCAGAGCATTTGCCTCTGTAAGGATGCTGCAAGGATTTCATTCACTGTTCTTCTTCAGGCATGCCAGCTGAGGGCAGTTAGAGAAAGGACTGAGGAGCTGAAGAGGGTTGCAACCAACCCCATAGGAAGAACAACAGTTTGAACCAACCAGACCCCCCGGAGCTCCCAGACACTAAACCACCAACCAAAGAGTACACATGGAGGGACCCATGGCTCCAGCTGCATATGTAGCAGAGAATGGCCTTGTTGAACATCGGTAAGAGTAGAGGCCCTTGGTCCTGTGAAGGCTGGATGACCCATTGTAGGGGAATGCCGGGGTGGGGAGGCGGGAGTGGGTGAGTGGGTGGGGAAGCACCTTCATAGAAGCAGGAGGAGGGGGATGGAGGGAAATTGGGAAAGGGAATAATATTTGAAATCTAAATCCAATTTTTAAAAAAGACCCTGACCATCGCTAAGCTAACCAGAGGTGTGTGGGCCTCCAGTGATGCTTTCCTAGGTCCTCACATGGGGGTTTGAACCCATCATCTCAGTGACTTCAGTAGATGAACAGTTGCAGTGAGTGATGCCTAGAAACCCGCACCTCTCAATGCACTGCAACCAGTGGAGGTGTTGGAGTTTGGTTTCATACAACGCATTTTGAAGGGCGAGGCTAAGAAGACTTGTCCCTCTTATTTATAGAGGAAACACTCAAAGATTCCCAGTGGAAACCTGAAGTCATAATAGTACCAAATCCTCTCCATTAATTTCCCTATGTGCCCTGCAGCACTGACTCATGGTAGGTGACACTTATCTCTCCTTTGTTTGATGTCCTGTGACCTTCTCTGCACCACCACTCGTGAACTCTGGGGTTGGTAAACAGGGCTTTATTGAATACAGCAGTGCTCAAAGAAGGGCAATCTGACCAATAAGATGACTGTGTGACTAATGGGAGCGGATTCCCTGGATAAAGAGAGGATCCCCGTTCCAGGCAGGAGTCTGGGGCTGTGAGAGTCCACCAGGCTACCCAGAGGTTTATAGTTTAAAGCTTCTAAACTGCTCAGAGACTTTTCCATTGATATTTTCAGATTGTGGTTAGATCACAGATGACCAGAATCATGTATGTTGGTAGTTGTGGGGGTAAGAAAGGCATTTAAATTAAAACATACTGATCAGAGGTAAAGTCAGCAAACAGTCTTCAAACTCATGTTTCTGCAGCCCTGGGAAGATTTGAAACCATGTATATGATTTCCCAATTTTAGGTTAGAATTTACATTTTTTAAAATCATGAGTTATAACAGCTGTTCTGGACATAATTTTTTTTTAACCATGTTTTAGGTAATGACATTAAAACATTATACGGCTGTTTCAAACGCAGCCCCAGAATCTATTCAATGTGATGCTTTCTATTTTTTTGCATGTGGCTGCATGTGTGTGGGGTGTAGTATGTTTACATATGTGAGGGTGCATGTGTGTTTGCTAGTGTGCACACGTGTGCATGCATGTGTGTGTAGGCCTGAGGCCAACATTTCCACTTTATTCTTTAAGGCAGGATGTCTTGACTGAGCTTGAACCCCGTCCTTTCAACGCTTTCCCCCAACCACTCAGCTGCAGGCTCTTCATCTCGTCAGAATTACAGGCAAGCCGCCCCTGTGCCCATCAGACCTCCACATGGAAGCTGGGGATCCAATTCTGGCCCTCAACCCTTTGCCCACCAAGACATCTCCTTAGTTCCAAAACTTGCTATTTCTTAAGTGTATAGGAAAAAAAAAACCTCTTGAAATTTCATAGTATTTCCTTATTTCCATAAATGAATAATTTATAGTCTACTTTTCTCATATTATTTCAATCCTCTGAAATGTATTTTTATGACTAAAAACTTTTATTGAACACTTCATTTTACTTTCCTGCTACAAAAATATGTATATAACCTGAAATTAATATTTTTACTCATTAAGCCTAAATTATCAGTATTAAAAATTCTACCACTGATGTTTAATAGCAATCCATTGTGAACCTTAATGATAATACCAAGTGAGAAGTAGAAATTACTGGATATTTGCTTCCTAATGAGATGAAAGAAGGTTTTTATTCAAATCAGTCAGAATTCAAATAAGGTCTATATGAAATGATTGACCAGTGCGGTGTTTAAATCCCCGAGTCTCTTTTTGGACTTTGTGTGTTTATCATCGAGACAGGACCTCACTCTATAGCCCAGGCTGACCTGGCACTCACTATTCACCCCAGGCTGGCAGTGAACCTGTGACCTTCCTGCCTCAGTCCTTCCACGTCTAAATTTCAATCTCTTGCTCACTGTCTCCTCCATATAGAAGCAGATGCAGAGGAATCTGCTTCCTATGTCAGCTCAGACGCAAAAAGGAGACAAGGAAGGCCTGGGATCCTCCTTCGTGCCTCTAGGAAACTTCTCCAATGGCCTTCCCTCCTTTCTTCCTCTAGGTCCCACTTCCTAGGGTTCCGTTGCCTCCCAGTATGGCACAATGGGGACCAGGGAACCAGTGCACAACACTATGAGGACATTTGCAGGAACAGACTCACCCACAGGGACAGGGTTGTCCGCTAGTCTTCTCTACAGTGCACGCCCCAGGGATATCTGTTGTCCTAAATGCACACTTGGCCCAAGACAGACATGAGTTCCCTTAGAGAGAGTAATGTGACCCTCTCTGAAGAAGCGACTCACGGGGAGAGCAAACGTTGTCCTTTTGGCACTTCAGCTTGAACGGGGAAGGAGTTCGAAGATGAGCCCTTCGAGCCAGTGTGGCAAGGCTGGAAGAGCCTGGGTGTGGGGAAGCCCAAGACTCATTCAGGAGAGTGCATGGAAAGAGAGACACACACGTTAAAGTGGCCAAAGCAAAGGGCACAGGGAACTCAGCCACAGAGAGGCGCAGGGCTCTGGGCACAGCTTGACCTGGGGACACTCTACAGGTAGCCTCAATGTCTTGTTCCACAGTAACAAGGTGGCTGCTGGGAGAGCAGAGAGATGGATGACCCAGTGGTTAAGAGTACACGCTGCTCCTCCAAAGGACCTGGGTTCAACTCCCACCACCTACCTGGCAGCTCATAACTATGTATAACTCTAATTCTAGGGGATCCAACACCTTCTTCTGGCCTCCTCAGATACCATGGCACACATGTATACACATCCATACACACAACATGAAGATGATGATGATGGCTGTTGTTAACGCCATCTGTGTCTCCTGGGAAGCTTCCTTCTCTCTCTGCAGTAAAAGTAACCCCCACTCATTTTCTCCAGCTGATGACTGCTGGTGTCACGCACCTGGCTCTTAATGGCATAGGATGCTCTACTTCACCTAATTGGTGTATCCCGAGTCACACGTCTTTTCAAGGTCCTACAAAAGAAAAATCAGTGTCATTCCCCAACCTGCCCCCCAAAAGAGTGAATGCACACCAATAGCCAAGAGACTGTTCCCACCACCCTAGGTTCATCTGCTGCTCAGTGGATCGGATAGCCTAGTGGGCAGTGGAGCTGAGCCATAGAATGGACAGAACAGAGTAAAAGCTTGGTGTGGCCATGATTAAAGAACAATGAGTGCCACCAGTGCCGAGATCAGGGTCCTGCCGGAGTGCAGCTATGAGCACACAAGCTCCTTTGCACAGCCTGGCAATGGGGGAATGTGTGTGAGATCTGGTTTGACGTCATCCTTCCAACGTCTTATGTGCAGAGGATCCCTTCTATAGCAAGTGCACACATCATCATCATCCTACTGCCTGAGCCTTAGAACCTCCCACCCTCTCCCTGGGGGAGCCTGAGTTCTAGAAGTCGGGGGACGAGGATTACTGATGTGTGCACCTCAGCAGAACCAAGGCGTGCTCACAGGGTCTAAACAAGCACGTGTATTTTCACAGAAGGTGACAAGCCTAGCCCCGGCTGTACATACTTCCCAGCACTTGGCTAGGAGGTGTTTGGGGGGACTGAGGTACATCCTGTGTGGCCAAGCAGTGATGGAATGGTGACCAAAATAAAACTCTTTTGTTTGTTTGTTTGTTTGTTTTTTCCCAACAACAGATTCCATGCTAAGGAGAAGCAGAAATGTTGCGAGTCAGGAGGGTGAAGGTCAGTTCAAAGAGGCTGTGGCTCAGACTGCTTGGATCAGAGACTGCCTTCAAAATCCTTTTACTTATTTATTTTGATGGTAGAGATGGAAACTGGGGCCTCACACATGCAAGGTAAGTAATCATCCCCCGAACGATAGTCCAGTCTCCCTTCCCACCCCCCACCCCCACCCCTGTCTGGGGCTTTTAAGTCAGGCCAACTGGGTTGAGCCTCAGCTCTGCTACTTACTCTGTGTAATGTTAAGGACGTCTCGGCTGCTTCTACAAACAGATGCTCATTACTTATAGCAACAGGCTTGCTTTTGCACCTAACATGGGCCTGGATGGCTTGCCTCGACCCCCTGAGGCCCAGATAGAACCTAAGCTCTTTAAGTGAAAGAGCTCACTAGACTGTCCAGAGTAACACACACACACACACACACACACACACACACACACACACACACACACGTACACAGACACACACACACAGACAGACACACACACAGATGCACAAATGCAGAGATGCACACACACATAACACAAAAACACAGAGAGACACACAGACACACACACACATACACAGAGTTTTCAATACTAGGAGCACATTTTCCTCCCCCCCAACCCTTTTCTTAGAACCAGATGAGCACAGAGCTGTCTGACGGCCTTTGAATTTACAGAGTCCCCCCACCTTCTGCCCCCAACTCTTTTGAGCATCTCAGGCCAGATGAATTCTCCACGTCAGCAGAATTTTACATATGTTATGCAAAAGTACATCACTGAAACACAGAGCAAAAGACATAAATAATGCAAATTGAACATCCATCTTAACCCCAGCCAGATGAGGCGGGGTGGGGCTACAATTAGCTAGGGAGCACTGACAATGGTTATTGTGGCGACATAATCTATGGGAGGTGTCCAGTTACAACCAGCACATTTGCAAGGCAGAAATATAGTGCCTGATAAAAGGAAAGGACAAAGAAAGCCGTGAAGGGACAGAAAGCATGGTAGGCAGACAGATAAACAGAAGCCCCGGAGATGGACAGGCAGAGGCTGCACACACAAGGGAAGGCCGGCTTTGGCTTTGAGTCAGGGCAGAAAATGGCAGTGTTGTCCTTGAAATCCCTGTGGTGGGGTCATGATCAAGCTGTTGATTCTGTTTCAGTCTAAATTACAAAGGACTGCAATTATATGTTGAAAATTGTCCGGCCGTGTCCCCGAGCAGATGGGAAGGCCGTGGTGGCAGATGACATAAAGCTAGCAAGCTGCTGGCCCTTCCCTCCTTGGCGTGGGCAGAGGCTGCCTGGGTACCAAGGCCAGCATCATCAAGAACAAAACAGCCACTTTAAAAACACCCTGTTGTCTGTAGACTTAGGACTCAAGGCGTCAACTGGTTTGAATACTTGGTCCCTGGCAGACGAAGAAGTGGGGGCAGTTTTCTGATCGCTTGCCACCTTCTCTGGCAACCGTGAATTGTGTCATCGGGTTGCTAGTTCTGCACTGGGCATAGGCGGGACAGTGGGAAGGGATATCAGTCTGGCTAGCCACCTGGTGAAGGACGCCAGCTTCTTCCTTCTGCAGGCCGTGCTAGTGTTGAGTTAGCTGCCATCACGGTACAAAGCTTCATTGCAAGTTTTCCCTGGCGAGGCACTCTAGGCACACAGAGAAAGGACTAGCAGCCCAGGGACAATGGCCCTCACCCAATGGCCTGGGAGGTGCTAGGGAGCAGAGCCAGCCTGCTCTGGTCAGCAGCTGCCGGAGAGCCAACCTGAGTTTCCAGCAAGTCTGGAATCATTTGGGGGCTCGTCTCCCGGGGGGGGGAATCATCACCCAGCAGAGAGAACCTCAACATTATCATAATCATCACCGAACTTAGTAATGGCGATTAACAGTACGGGTTCTGATCATAAAAACAAGCAAATTGAAAGCTATTGCTTACCGTGTACCCGGCACTGTGTTAAATACGTATAAGAATTTGTGTGTTTAGGAGCATGTTTCCGTACGTTTTACTTCAGTAATAAGAGGGATTGTGGTGCAGAGAAAGATGTCCCTCCAGGGCCACTAGGCAGCCTAACAATCTAAGTGGCCACCACTCTTTGTTCTTCCCAGGAGTTCCCTCTAATGTAGCGTTTGAAGCTCTTGGCTGGCCTGATGCCTTGCTTGCCGGCGTCCTCATTCTGTGACCGGGTCTCAAGATAACACATATAGCCCACAGATAACTCATGCTCCTGGAATCTATGATATTGATATGAGCCCATAGATAACTCATACCCTGGAGCTGCTGGGTGCATAAGCCTGGCCTGGCCGGCTAGAGGATGAGAGGCCATGTGGAACAGACATGCACTGCCCCAATGGATACCATTCTATTCCAGCCAGTGCCCGTGGCCTCAAGAGAGTCTAGAGCAGCGCTTCTCAACCTTCCTACTGCTATGACCCTTTAATGCAGTTCCTCATGTTGAGGCCACCCCCAACCATAAATGCATTTTTGTTGCTACTTCATAATTTTGCTACTGTTATGAATTGTAATGCAAATATTTTTAGAGATAGAGGTTTGGTGGGGGTGTTGCAACCAAAAGGTTGAAAATCGATGGTCCAGTGAGCATGGCCCATCCACACTGGCAGGGCCTCCAGTGAGTCTCCTATCCTGTAAGCAGGGATCCCTGGTGTTATTCTTGAGATTTGGAATGGTTGTTACTCAACAATAAAAATAAGACAAGTATCCTACCCTAGCTTTATTCCTCCTTAATCCCCTTACCCTTCAACCTTTACTGCTGACAACACGTCCTCCTGTGCCCTTTTGTTCGCCACATGCGCCAACTCTGTTGTCCTTTCCAAGTAGGCTCTAACAGCAGATGTTGCTGGTTGTCCACGGTATTCACTTTGTGGTAGAAACCCCGAGACACAGGAGCCCTCTCCCCGCCCCCACCTCCAGGGAAAAGTCCCAACGGAAAAAGCCAATAGTGGTGGTTGCAGGACCATCGTCAGACACGGCTGGGATGACCTTGTGACCTGTTTCTGACTGAGATGGATGGCCCAACTGAGTGTCTTTCTGGAAAAACAAAAAACAAAAAGCAAAAACCGCTCCTCTTGCTTATGTCACAAATGCCAAAAAGGATTTTAATAAACAATCCTACCCTGCCCACCAGCTTTCAACAAAAAGGCCTGGCTGAGGCTGGCACACTTACCAAGCATAAAGCTGTGATAAAAGCATCTTGATATCACTGAGAGGCAGAAGCATGCCTGGGAGCCAGATCATATGTCTTTTGGTTGCTCCATTTTGTTCAAGACATTTCTAATATTTAAAACATTATTGTTATTTTAACCTTGCAACCAAAGGTGTCTTGAGGGAGAGTGTTCTAGACAGCTGTTGAAAGACCCTGGCCACTCTCTCTTGTTTCCCATAAACATACTCACAGAAGACACTGAAGGCCTGAGTTCTTGGGGCTCCATATTGAGAACCCACCTTGGCGCCTTGGGCTGACTTCAGAAGAAAGTAGTGGCTTGGGTCTCATGCAGGATGACAGCAGGAAGCAGTAGAGGGAGAATGATTTGGGGAAGTTCTGGGGAGCATGGTAGAGTGCAGTCAGAGGTCCAGGGGAGCAATAGATAGACGGTCTACCAAAATCTGCTCACCTTCCACTTAGATTCCAACTTCTTCCTCATTCTTCCATGTTCAGGAATCACATGGGCTACCCTTCATTTGCAAATGTCACTCAAAATGTCGACAACTGGGATGGCTGAGATGCAGATCAATTAAACAGATGGCTACCATGGCACTAGGGCAGGAGCTAGGAAGCCTCGGGTTTACGTCATGGGGAAAGCTCAATGGGGAGAAGATTCTTGTGTAGAGGTCAGGTCAACTATGTGGGAATAAATGGATAAGCAGCCAAGATAGTGACTCTATTTCAACAAGTCTGGAATGATTTCCCAAGCATCAAGACAAGGATCAACAGTTTGTTTGGCCATACTGGGTCATCTCAGACAAGACTGGCTAATGATGCACGGTGTTATCTTTGTGGCTCTGTCGATGCTGCTAGTCTGTGCACTGAGAGCCCAGTGACACAAGCTGTGGATACTTTGAGTATGCTGAGCCCCCAGCACCAGCCACCTACTGAGCAAGCCGAGCAGAATTACAGTCAACCACGCAGACCTTTCCTGTCCTCTGGTCTAGATTGTGACTGAGGAAGAATTTGATCACAGTCCCTTTCCTTCAGTGACTTCTTCAGAAGAGCACTATGGAGATTAAGGTGACCCTAGAGATTCCATCTAAAGAACAAATTGTGTCCTGGAGGAGAGCAGATGGGACGGAAGCCTGGGAGCGCAGCAACCCTTGTGCCCTAAGGACCTTTGGAGCATGCTGTGCCCGAACAGTTGGCTTCCTTCGTTGTTAGTGGGGCGCCATTCTCAGAGAGAGAACACACCCAGCTCACTCTTCACAACCCTTGTGCCCAGGTCTTCTAAAACTCCCCTGTAGTCCTAAGACCTGGTTCCTGTATGAATTTTCCCTAAATTTGAAGCGATGTGAAACCATGGCAGGATTCCAGACCATCTCCACCGAGAGCACAGGTGAGGAAGTGGTGAACGAGAGACTGAGGGCATCCTCCTTCGCAAGTGCTTTTAGTGAGGGGAACCGGAAATAAAATCCAAAGTCATAATAATTTGAGTTCAAATACAATTTTGTTGCTAGTAAATTATTGGCTTTCCTTTATAAGAAATTCCAGTTTCCCGTGTCTAAGTGGCATCACCAACTCCAAGCCATGGGCTTGCCAGCTGGTAAAGTTCTCCTTACAATACTTCACATGCTCTGTATCTCGTGACTGCCCCTCCGCTTCCCTCATTTCTTCCATTTCACCTTTTGTTATACTAGACAAGTGCATGAATATAGTAAATATATTAACATCGTTACTTAGAGATTTTCTTTTTTCTTTTTCCAGCCAGAGCCCTGTGCATGCTAGGCACACGTTCTATCACTGAGCGACAACCTCAGTCAGAAGCATTCTTCACAGTGGATTTGAAACATTAGCTCAGATTTCTTTTTTTCAGCTCTATCAGACTCTGGTGGATCCTCAGGTGAGCAATCTTGCTGAACAAAGATTTTTGTTGTTCTTTTGGAGACATACCTGCTCTACAGAGAGGGAAAGGACCCATGCGGAGCAAGTCCACGAAGGGAAAGAGCATCTAGATGCAGTGGCTGACTCCCTTGGCCTATCTTTCCCCTTACCCAGTGTAATGAGCACTCACTGAGGCTGGCACAGCACTCCAGAGCAGTGGAGTCAGAGGCAGCCTGTTAGAGATGAGAAAATGGGCGTAGAGAGGTTACAGGAGATGCAAGAGAGGCAGTGTCATGAGCTCTGTGGCTGCCTTCCCAGGATCTATCTCTTCCTCCCTTCAAGGACAACATACTCTGTGTTCACTTCCAAATCCAGTGAGTCTTATTGGGTTGAGCCACTCCTGCCCATACTTTGGATGGTGATTGGTTCAGAGACCCTGGATCTCAGCCTATCAGTACAGGTCATACCCCAGGTCAACCATATTGATGCCACTGACTCTTCTCCTTATGATTTCTCAAAAGGAAGCTGAAAGCTCTCACTACCACCTGCAGCCCTGAAGGAAACAGTGGTCTTTGTCTCAGGGTGAAAGCAAGCCAGCAGAGTGGGGAGAAAAGCCATCGTTGGGCGTCATGCTAGACCACAGGCAAAGCAGGCTTCTGCATAGCTTTTTACCTAAAGAAAACAGTCAGCAGTTTTTTCCTTGGCATAGCTATACCCATCTTCTGCTTAGGCCTGTTGTTAAGTAGATTAAGTTTACTTTGGAGTAGATACTGTGATATGTCAGACAGTGTGTTGGTTAACTGCAATGGCTACTCTGTGGATGTTGTATACAGTGTGGGTACATTAGGTGAAGGAATGATCCATCTCCTGGATGGAATGGAGTGGGACAGTGGGAGATGTCATTACATTACGGAGAATGGTATACAATTTAAAAACGTATGGAGTCTTTGTTAATGGAATTTTCCATTCATTATTTTCGGAGTGGTATTGGCTATGGGCAGCAGAAACTGAGGAGGTGAATCTGAAAGTCGAAAAGAATCTCTCCCTGAATGGCTCTGGTCAAGGGAGGCTTTATAGAGCTGCGACTTCGGCGGGGAGCAGAGATGTTCATACCCAGGCACCTCGGCTAGGGCTCCGCGCTGATATATTGAACATGTGAGAATGCTAAACTTCTCTGCCTGCCATCTAATTTGTATAAGTGCTTAGCAAGAACGCTGGATTTATCAGAGCTTGAAGTGCAAAATATTAAAAAATAAATCACAGCTAGTAAAATCAGAGCGCTACCAGGAGATCCATTTGGAAAGACAGTTAGCAAAGTAAATTCGAGGCACATCCATCAAGCTTTGAAATCATGGGAAAGGCCCATCCACATGGGCTTCCTTTCAGCCAGCCCAAGAGGATCCTGCCAATATAAGGCAGGGAACAGCTGAATCCTGATAATTAGCAATGATATCCTTGGGAATTTTAATAAAAATGTTTAAGAAGACAGAAACAAAATGGCAGCTTAAGGAACTGAGATCTAGTGGATAGTTTCAAGTCTTCCTTTCTTCTGTGGAAGATGATAGTTTTAAGTCTTCCCTTCTGCTGGTCCTTACCCTCATGAGTACACTGCATGAGGCCCAGAAGGGTTCTTGGTCTAGCTTGCCCCCTGAACCTGATGTTTCCAGGCCTAGACACTAAGTCTTTTACCTGGAGCTGTGGCTTAGGTGTCTCTCTGACAATAGAGAGCCTCTTCTGTTGTCTCCAGTCTCCTCGGATGCCTGTACCTGAGAGTTGCTTTTAGGCCCCCCTGAGAGGACACCTGCTAACTCGGCTTGATCCTCACACAACTTTGGCCCTCCTAACTTCTGAGTGCTCCATTTCCTCTTCCAGTCTTCCAGCCACTAAGGAGTCTGAGCCCTTTGGTTCCTGGCCTGGTCCACCCCACTGATGTCTAATGTCACACTAGGTCTATGTCTACAGCCCTGGGTGTTTACCTGGGACCCAGGAAAATACTTCTTCCCTCCCAGGTGTTGCTACTGCATGAGAGAGACTGAACCTAACACACTGGTGGGTTCACATTCCTCCAAAATGCATCCCTGTGGAACTGTAATTAGAAGGCTGTGCTCAGACTGTCCTTTTTGAATGATCGGAGCTTTGGATTTTTCACGCTGCCACAGAATGAGACCTGGGCCCCCACAGCTCCTCATAGCACATGTGACAGGTGCCTCCTGAGCATATATGTGGATGGCATGACAGTGTCATAGGACAAGATCTCTGTGAAAGTATCTTCAGTTTCTGTACCTGCCTTGCCACAGACCAGTAAGAAAGGGTTGCCATCTGTGGTGAGGGTGGACCTCACACCTGTTCCGTCAGCACCTTTTGGGATGGTCTCCCATGCCAGCAGCACCAGCAGCATTTGGGAGTTTGTCCAACCCTAAGAGGAACCGAGGAAATCAGGAATGTAGAAGCTGAACCCTAGCATTCAGGATGTCCACTGACCTTCCAGCATCGGGAGGAGTCTGCCACACTGGAGAACTGCTTTCACACAGCTGGGCAGGAGAAAGGCTGACACCGGGGGGTATGGTTAGAACCGTAAGTACCAGTCAAAGGAAATGGGCATATCCGTCTCAAGAACCTATTGAATGTTTTTTTTTTAAATCTTTGAACTGTATTAATCTTGAAATCAATGAGCAGCAGCCACAGAAATCTACTTATGAACTTACCCTAACCATGCCCACAATCTGAATTCTCAAAGTCAACCTTTGACAGACTTAAGAGTGAGCGACCATTTTAGAGGGAATCCTGGCCGTGTTACTTTATTTCCCCTTCTTACTCAGGGAGATGCTCTCTCTCTCTCTCTCTCTCTCTCTCTCTCTCTCTCTCTCTCTCTCTCTCTCTCTCTCTCGTCTCAGCTCTCTGTAAATAGGAATAACAATTAAGTTAACCCCACAAACATTTTAAAGGACTAAAGGGACGGAGAAGAGAAAGCATTTAACGGAGTAACTGTTCCCGTTCGTCCTCGTGTAACAGAGCGCTTCTCGATTGGCTCAGTGATGCTTCCTTGGCGTGATCAACCCAAGGCCAGAGCCGGAGACGCCTACGGAGAATTCCCGCTGCTGGACTAAGCCTACATCCTACTTCCTGAGCTGGCTTTGAAGGAAACAATGGCTTTCTCACCCGAGTCCATATCATCCTTGGAAAATGACAGTTGATGACTGTATGACCACAAAGGCCAAAGCACTAGTCAAACACGCGTCCAGCTCTGCAGAGAGGGACACACTGAATGACACCCCAAAGCTGTGTTTGCCAAGTTTCCCTATCGGCAAGAAGCCCTTATGGAATTCTAGAACTCTGAGCGGGTCTTGCGCATTCTGTCTCCCAGCCTTCTGTTCTTGTCTTCCTGTCCACTTACGTCAAATTGTCTTAATATTTAGGGGTTTTCAGGAAATTCAGTTTTAAAAAGGCAGCAAAGCAGCTTTGGGTTGGCAAACACCCTGCATTTCAGAGGTGACACTAACCAAAGAAACACACTATTATTTTTGCAATTTTCAATTGTCCCTGGAAGCATTTTGCTGCAGAGACTAGTGCCAGCTATTAAGTAGAGGAGCTCATTTTGGTGCCAGAATTAGCTGAAATTAAGATCCTTTGACATCTTCCTACAGAAAAAAGTCAGGTTCGGTAGAGACAATTCAGAATTTAATAGATTGTGACAGGTTATAAAATTCTATGCATTTGAAAGAAAAGCTTTGTCGGTGGAATAATGTGTTTCTAATTTACACATAATAGGTCCATGGAGCTGTGAGTAGAAGGACATTAAAGTAATGAGGACATTCCAGTTATGGACACCTTGTGCAGCGATCGCCGAGATTGTGATTAGATCAGTCATTCCCCCGAGTACCTTGCATAGCTAAAGCCAAAAAGAAGGGATCCGGGACAAAGAGAAGAGCAGGAGAGCGATGGGCTTCGGGGTGGGGAGAGAGGAGACATTCAAGAGAATTCTGCTCGCCCTTGGGGAAGGAGATGGTTCGAAACTGAAGCTCTGTGCTGATGGGATCCACCCCTCCCAGGGCCGCTTGGTGCTGTGCGACAGCAATGTTATTTTTGCGACTAAAAACTCTTCCCCAATAAAAAGGGGGAACATTTTACTTTCTCTCCATTCTTTTAACCCACCAAGTCCCCCTTGTCAACCACTCGGGGAGAACACGATACAAAACAGCACCATCGGACGGACACTTCCGCTATTGAGCGCACTCTTGACGCTCTGTTACTTAAAATATACGGTAGAAGACAAGCCATTTGGAGGGTGAAGCACGCCACTTGACACAACTCTGGGCAGACATTCTCACTAGCGGGAGCGGAGAGAGGAGACACACCTCAGGCAGAAGAGCAAAGGCCACGTCCCACAGGAGGCGTACGGTCCACTTTAGCCAATGAGGAGTGCTTCCCTGTTCATTTTGGAGATCCGTTTCTCAAACCGGAAGGTGATATAGACTAGGACCCTGGATTCTGACCTGAGGAAGATAGGGGAAGGCCAAGCGAGGCTGCAGTTAGCATATAGGTGATTAATAAGCTTTGGCCTCCCTGGTGGTAGGAGAAATGGCACTTCCCCATTTCACTGTATTTGATCATCCTCTAACTGTCAGGCAGCTTCTAGGCTCCCTGTGATCTCTACTGCTTTGTTTAAGCTCAGATGGTCTGCTGGGGGAGCATTTGATATGTGTGTGTGCATGAGTATATGCATATATATGCAACTATGCTATACACACACACACACACACACACACACACACACACATACAATAGATTTCAAAAGAAGCTATTGGAAGCCACCACGCACCTAGAACTCTGTGAAGGTGATGGTTTTACAGCCTAAGGATGACTATATAGCCACAAAAGAGCAGAAAAGTCCAGATAAATTTTTACAAAAGGAAAAAAAAAAGCTATGGCTTACAGCCTTTTGCCTCCGAAGCCCACCTCCTCCCTGGGCTAACCCAGCAGGCAGAAGGCTCCGCTGCACATTCCACTTCTGTCTTCCTCATTTAAAAGGATTCTGGATTCAGTTAGGGTCTAAGATGAAAGAACCGTAGCCTGCAGCCAAAAGCAGAGAGAGATTCTGCTCAGGCTTCCTGAGAGCCCCGGTCCCTGTGGCTCGCAATGTGGCTGGCAGGCCACGGTGATCTCTTCCAGAGCAGTCGCAGGCACCAGGCAGCCTCTCTCACTCCCTCACAGAGCCTCTCATGCGGGAGTCTCAGAGTTGGGGCGACTCTTAAAAGTTTTGTGGTCTTATCTTCACCCCTTCCACATCTAACATCTGTGTCTCTTAAAGGATCAAATGTAGTTATCAAACAAAAGGCGGTGGTTTGTGATAGATGAAAAGGGCCTGACTCAGCTGCCTGTAGTGAGATTTACAGAGAGAATCCACAGATGGATTCAGAGATGCAGCCTGCCTGCCAGGTCCAGTGGCCGGTCCGCAGAGTGTGAGTTACATCCCAGTCGGACTGGCTGGACCAGAGCTTCCCCGCCGCAGTAACGACCAACGCCCTCCAATGCTGATGTTCTGCCCGGGGAACACTCAGCTACTTGCTACTCCCTTTTCTATAATCTATTTCTTGAAAGTGCCTACACAGCTCATGTGGTTTAAAAAGAAAAAAAAAAACAAACCTCTATTCCAAAGCCTTTATTCCTAAAATGCAGGATCTTCTTTTGCACAGTCCATGAGAGAAATTACTCATCAGCACAGAACGATCATCCTTAGGGTACCCAGAAATAGTCGACCGTCAGGGCCTTCCATGGCTTCTTATGTAAGGAGGATAAGAGTAAGAAGACTGTTTAATTTCTCAACACCAATTGGTTTGTGTTTTTTTAAAAGTCATAAAAACATACATACCCCTTGACTTTGCAATTCTGCTTCTAGGAACTTCTCTCAAAAAACAAAACAAAACAAAACAAAACAAAACCCATGGCTATTAAGCAAATATCCAATATCATTTAAGATAATTACCATTAGCTTGGCTTTATATATAACACCTTGCATCAGGGACCAGAGAGATGGCTCAGAGGTTCAGAGTTTGTACTGCTTGCTCTCCCTGGGGTCCTAGCTCTCATGTCACAGGCAGCTCATGACGGCTTAGAGCTCTAGCTGCAGGGGTTCTGATGCCCTCTGCTGGTGCCTGAGGGCACATGCATGTCCATGTGTAGACAACATATATACATACACAGCAAAACACATCTTTGAAGTATCACATGTGGCTTAATGCAATCATTATTTATTCTTAACTTAGGACTCAGTTCAAGGTAAAAGGTCAACTTCCATATGTGATCTAAGGATCCTCCCCTCCCCCACTCACTCTATCTTGTAGTTTGTATTCTGAATATCAAAAGCTTCCTATGGACAAACTCACTGATGAATGAGGAGAGAGAACAAAGACAAAGACAAATAGCTAAATTCACTAGGGATGTTGCTCACACAATTATGACTATCTTTTTTTTTTTTTTTTTTTTTGCCAGAAGCTGGTAAAGTAGCCACAGAAACTGCAAAAGATGCTTTGACGAATTATCTCCAACTTTGCTCAATCGATGGCTTATTCACAGATTGCCCGAATAGAGAATGTACATCCATAAACACAACACTTACACAGTCATTGAAAAGGAGGTTGTTTTCCCTCCCAGGGAGCATTCATACTCCAGACAGTGCTCTGCAGGCTACTAGGGGAAACACCATCAAAACTGTTACCTAGATGTGAAACCCACAAAGTACAAGATCAACCTGCCGGGCAAGATATGCAATAATGTCACTCCTATTAGGGGGTAGCCAAGCGCTCTCTAATTGGATTTAAAACCTGTTCCACAAGAGAGAATGCATGCCTGGAAACCTGGTCAGAAACCTATGCCCTAGAGGGGAGCTACATACTTAGTTTAGCTGGACTGACAACATGGACCTGCCCTGCTTATGTTTATATCCACAGACAGAAGATCCCAGCTTAATCAGAGGGGCTTCTCTCTCCAGCAAATAGTAATGGATTCAGAGATTCATGGCTGCACAACGGACTGAGCATAGGCAACAGATGGGTGGTCAGACCCTAAGCAAGGCGTGCACACCATTGCCTCTCAAGTTCACGGAACACTGTGAAAGAGAGGAAAGAAAGACTATAAGAGCCACATCGAGGGAGAAAGGCTGTGAAATGCCATCTTCTGGGCAAGACACTGCTATTGCAGCTACAAGCTCAGAGCTGTGGATCCTGTGCTAGGCAAGATTGGGCCATGGAAAGGGAGAGGGGATCCTTGCCTTCAGCTGTGCTGCCACTCACTGCTGGGCTCAAGGGGATAGCTCAAACCAATGCTCATGTAGATGACACTGGTTAAACTAAAGACGATTACGAGGCTAGCCCAAAAGTCATGAGTCTGCCAACGGGATCAGCAGAATTAGGGACTGGGGAAACTGGTATGGATAGTTAGAAGATAAGAGAAAGTCGGTGGAGAAAGTACTCAGAAGACATTCTATACGTATATGAAATATTCAGTGAACAAAACTAACCAACAAAAGTACGAAGTTATGAGTTTGGTGGTGCAGGCCTATGATCCCAACTACCCAGAAGACTGAGACAGGGGGATCTTCAATTTTAGGCCTGATTGGGCTACAAAGTGAGGCCAGACTGATTCTGGTCAACTTAAGGAGATCTCGTCTCAAATTATTTTTAGAAGAATGGGCTGTGTCTGTGTCTTTGTCTGGGTCTGGGTCTGGGTCTGGGTCTAGGGCTGTGGCTTGGAGGCAGGGCCCTTGGGATCATGCACAAGGTACTAGTTTTCACCCCAGCCTGGGAAGAGGAGGGGCTGGATGGCTCTAGACACACCTGCAGTTCCAGGTCTAGGTCAGCCCAGGCTTGCACAGCCAGAGCCCATCTTAAAGAGTAAAAGCCTCACAGGAGAGGAAGTCTCACAGAAACACACTAGGTGACAGAGTACTTGGGTCATGAGCCTGTACACGTTGCTAGTGATAAAAAAAATCCCTGTAAGATACAGATAATGTATCATTTCAGTACCTAATCAATACAAATTAAAATACTAAAATATATATTTCATATTTTATTGTTCTATGTGATGTCTTTAGAATCTGCATGAATTTCTCACGATGCTATCATTTGAACCAGACACACACTGGACGTTCAATAAATGCACATAGCCAGTGACTATTGAATGGGCAGCAATATCTTAGAGCGGGAGAGGGGGCCCAGTGTAGGTAGGGGAGGTGACAGTGTGAGGGAGACAGGAGGAGGACATTGTCTAGGAAGTGGTGTGTCAAATGTCACAGAACAGTCTCCGCATCTAGCATTGTTTGCATTTTCATTTCCATGCTGGCCACCAGGGGTCACTAGAGAGGAAGAAGTGGATTTTTATTTTATTTTATTTTTATTTTTTTTAATGTTTTATTTTTAAGGAAATGCTGCAGCAGAGGCCTGGAGGAGGTCTTTACAAGTACAGATGCTCCTCAGTTTATAATGGGACTATGTCCCCGAACAAAACCATTGTAAATTGAAAATACTATGAATCAAAATTACATTTATAAATGAAACTATGAAATATCAGTAGCCAGGCAAGATCCTCCAACATGGAGTCTATTTTATGATCCAGTAATAAATAAAATACATGCCTGTGGTGTGCATACACTTCGGATCTTTGTAAATTCAGACCAGCATACAGTACACTCTGTGTTTGGGGTGAGGGTTGGAATGAATGTATGGTGGACTGCTAGAAGATAAAAAATGAAACAGCAAGAGAGACATTAGGATCAAATTCAGAAGTGACTCGAACTTCTAGAGTGTTCTCTGTGAACAGGAAGAGTGCCTGGGGCAGAGATCCCCAGTGTATGCTCATTGCCCCCTCAATCTGTGATAGCCACTGTTATAGAAACCCATTTCACAGATGAGGACATGGAGGCAAGGAGATATATGGCATGAGACAAAACCTGGATTCCGCCTGTCCTGCCTGCCTGCCTGAAGTTTCCCTGCATGGGCAGAATGACCCTGAGCACAGAACACGGGGAATGTGCTGCCTTAGAGCAGTTGTGGTGGATGCCCTGAGAAGGAGTGGCGGGGAGCAGCTAGCTCAAGCCTTTAATCAGAGGAAGGGTGTGATCAGACTCACACTAACCAAGAGGCGTTTTGGAAATACCAACCTTCCCTGGCTAATGTGTCAGGATGAGCTTGAGTTGGGAAGGATCTGTTAGAAAGACACGAAATACTCCAGGGACAGATGACAGTGGCGAAATGGCCAACGGACTCTAGAAGCAGAGCGGGCATTGTGAGCACATCCACATTTTATGCATACACGAATGATGTGTCTCACACTAAACCTTGGCACTAGACTGGGACTTGTAATTTCCCCATTCATTGGCTTTTCCACAATTAACCAATTAAAAATTATGGAGCCATAGCCAAGATATGGAGCCATAGAAAAAAATCCCACACATTAGTACCTCTGCTTCGCACAGATAATGCCTGCTCCGGTTCTCAGTTGCTTCCATAAAGAGTCATCTCATTTGTTCTTGACCATAGCGTCCTCCTCCTTCCCTCCCTCCCTCTCTCCCTCCCTCCCTCCCTCCTTTCTTCCCTCCCTCCCTCACTCCCAAGAAGGAAGGTAGAATGAAATAATTCTCGTTATCTAGGTAACCTGAAACATATGGGAATAGGGCTCATTTCTGAGTCAAATCCTCTGATGTCTATCTCTTTCCTTTTTGAAATCAAAGTTTATTTTGATATAAAAAATAAGTAAAAGTCAACACAGGTACTGATCTAAAGAAAAAAACTCCTCAATAGATTTTTTTTGGAGTCAGAGAGCTTTACAAACCTGTCATTATTTAGATTCTAAAGGGTAGGGTTCGTCTGAAATACATCAAAAGGAAGACTTTGCTCTGCAATAAATGGGAAATAGTGTGTTTTCGATTGTTCTGTTTGGATTTGGTGGCTGCACCATAAGGAACTATTTTTATCTGTGCAACCAGCACAAAGCAAAAGAACAGGCATTATAGGTTTCCTGCCTGTGTAGCACCACTAGAGGGCGCAGGAAACACCAGCTGTTGTAAAAGAAAATAGACACCAGGTGGCGCCACTCCGCCATTTTCCTTCAGTCTGGTTTTAATGTAATGTTTTATTCCTTTGTTTAGCAGTAAAGTTAATGGGTTAGATTTAGCTGTGTAAAACACACTTCTATTTTTCTAGTCTCTTACTAATATGTATGGCTTCTGGACCACTCGTTATTTGTCTAAGCTCACCTTACGCACAGCATGAAGGTGAGTTAGAGCACAGTGTGTTTCAGGACATTTGAGCACATCCCAGATTAAGTTTTCCTTTTTGGTCTTTCTCTGGCTTTCTGGAATTTTCATTTTAGTTGGATCTTTAAGAGACAGAATTCTAAATTCTATCAGCGCTACAAAATAGGTTGGAAGCAGAAGAGGTATTGCTGCACTAGCTAGCTCTTGGGTTGAATTGTGAGGAACAGTTTGTCTAGAATTACCCCTCAGTGAGTTAGGGGTACATCTGTGAGTTGTCCCCCTGTCTGGTGTCTCCCTCTAAGTATCCTCGAAGATGTCTTCCCACCTTTGAAGCCCATGAGATCATGTGTAAGCATTAGGGTGCCCCCTCGCCTTCCCTAAACATGATTCTTGGGTATGTCTGGAAACTGAGGCCATCTCAAAGGTGTAGATGGCTCTCTGGGGCGCAACACATGCGAGCGGCAAGTGCAGCTGGCTTTTCAGTCCGTCTTCTGTGGCTGCAGTCCTTCTGAGGGCAGTCTGAATGGGGGGGGGGATTGGCTCCATCCTTCCTGCCCGGGCGCTGCTGACTCGCCGGTTCGCAGGTGGGACTGCTCTCCGTGTTGCACACGGTAATGGATACGTGGAGAGACACAGCCAGGCACGGCTACTCTGGAACCGAGGAGGTACAAGTTGTCTACCCTCGGAGAGTTAACAAAAATGGAGTTGCCAAATAAAATGATTTCCTTACCTGATTCCTGGCTAGATTTTACCCACAGTTAAGTCACCATGGGAAGTGCAGAATGTTTCTTAGTTTCCCCCCCAGAAACCTCCAATTTGTGTACAGAAGAGCTGAGGAGAGATAGTTCACATTCTTTGCCAGCTGACAGCAGATGCCAGACCTCATGATCAAAGGTACTATATTTTCTATGAAGCAGCAGTCTCTCTCTCTCTCTCTCTCTCTCTCTCTCTCTCTCTCTCACACACACACACACACACACACACACACACACACCATATAACTGTTCATTAACCTTACCAATATCTACATTCCCGGAGTGGGCACAAAGAGGGAGTCTTTGCTAATATCTCCCAGGGTCACTGAATCCTCCTGTGTGTGCTCTCCAACCTAAACGCTGCCCGGGGAGCCCTTTCCAATGCTATTGGTGGGAACAAAGGCTTTTTGCTAATCTCTTACAAACAGAGAAGTATTTCCATCTCATCTGTTTGGTGCATGTTTTTATGTGTGCCATGCTGGCGAAGGGGTACCAAGACACGTGGTTCTGTGACCTGAAAACCATAGCTACAGAAAGGTGCAAACCTGAGTAGTCACACAGCTAATGTCACCTGAGCTGGGCTTGGTGGCACTGTGGAGGAACTCTAAGCCCTGCCGCACCCACGGATGATGTGGCAAGGATAGGCCGGGTCTATCCGGGCATGAGATGGGCAGGTTGCGTGGAGGCCGGAGATGCAAGAAGAGGCTGAGGTGGTGGGACAGGGAGAGGGACAGGAACAGGGAACGGGACAGGGACAGGGACAGGGTGAGGGATGCTGCTGAGGCCACTAAAGTGTAAGCGTTCACAAACTGAATCATTGCAAGGCCCTGTGATATAAGATGGAGGTCAAACCAGAGGCTTTCCAGAGGCTGTTTGTGCTAATGAACACTGGGGAGCTTTAGTACATGAATAGAATAGATATTTTTGCATCAATTACGCTAGAAAATGCTTTACTGAACAGAATCAGCTAAATTTCTTTGGTACCCAGAAGCCCTTAATCTGCTACAATTGTAATGACTTAAAAAGAGGAGCCTTCATGTTGGGCTTCCCAATCTTCAATGTAGCATTCTCACACTTTAGAGTTCTGAACCATTTCTTTCTTTCTTTCTTTCTTTTTTTTTTTAAAAAAAGATTATCTCAGAATATCTCAGAATGAGTCTTCAGAGAAACACCTTTTGAAAGGCAACACCCTAACACATCCGAATTTACTGCGTATTAAATTCTATTTAGCAGTTTTTAGCATAAGATCTCAGAGGACAGAACTGGTACAAAAGCAAAGGATTCAACACCACAACGTGTTTGGCGTCGCACAAGCAAACCCGGAAGGAGCTAGAAGAGTGTCCTCCACCCCCTTTTCCTTATTTATTTGATGCCGATGGTTCACAACCTTGAACATTATCTTGAAGGATGTAGGATGTAGATACCCATTTTTAGATTATTGTTCTGTCACCAGTCTGTGCTGAGTCATCTCTGAAGGCGGCACATGGGACTCAGCTACAGCGACTGTAGAGGTGGTGAGTGGGTGGGTCAGGGAACCGGATGGTGACTTAGACCTGCTTGGACTGTCCGACTAACTATACCTTCTGTTGTGAAGACAGGAAGAACAACACAGTTCCTAGTTTCTACAGCAAAGACATTGCCAATTGATATTACACAGTAAAACGCAACGAGATTAAATCAATAACATCTGCAATAAGGCATAATGAAGGTAAAATTATATCTCTGGCTTCCTCAACAGCTGTGAATCTATTTTTAATGATCCTCATTTTTGGCAGTCAGCTAACAACTTCTAAAACGTCCTAGAAATCGGATTGTTAAGCAGATGAGCACTGCAGCGGCTCAGAGTGTCATTAATCAGCTGCGGATCCATCTGCACAGGCGAGCTGGAGGCACGGGGAACGCACCCACTACTCCCAGCGCTGGGCACCCGACTCTCAGGCTGTGGGCAACCTTGCAAATGCTGAGACCAGCAAGGCAGGGACACTGGGAGGGAAACAGGCCGTTTCCAGGAGGGGCTTGGGCTGTCGAACCGGTGGAAGAGAGACTTCCGGTGGAGGCAATGGAGTTGCTTTCACGTCTCCCTTGCAGGGGTTTCTTTATCTTGGGGCCAGCAGGAGCAGCCAACCAATCTTTCCATTCAAAAACCAGGGCAATTTCCGTGGGTCAGCAGCTCCTCCACCGTGTGCATCAAGAAATGTGACAGTTGGGGCTGGCTTGCTCATTGTAACTGCCTCTACCTGTGCTTCTGAGGCAGCTTCCTCCCACCGGTGCTGGGGAGCGGGGAGGAGCATCTCTCTGGGTGATCATTTTGAGCTATAGGAGACAGGCCCGTGACTGGTGATAGCTCATACTGTCCCCTAGCCAGAAGATGCCACAGAGGATAGGAACTCGCTGCTCAGATTCCCCCATCCTTGAGTGAGAGCCAGTGCCCAGGAAGAGGAGTAAGGCCCCGTGCGTGGGGAGGGGAGTTTGGGTTCCTATGCCCTTGCCTGTGCTGACTCTTCCATGGTGAGGAGACCCCTGAGCAGAAGGTGTTGCCATAGCAGCGAAACCAGCTTGGTAGAAGCATGGCCCCACAGCAGAGCCTGCTCTCAGCTGCTACCCTGCTGGCCCCGATTTTTACCTTTACAGCAGGGATTGAGCTGTAGCATGGGTTTAGACTAGAGAGAAAAGTGGCTGCAGGAGTCGGCTCTTGACACAGGACAAGGCCACATGAGGGGACAGCTCTACTCAGCAAGAACGCAGCCCGCAGTTGCTGACATCAGTCGGTCAGGAGACAAGGAGGTTGGGCGGGAGTTTGTTATGGTGGGAAACATGGATCAAAGCAGAGTATGGTCGCATCCACAGTGATCCCGGGCTCAGGTGGCAGAGGCAGGTGAATCGAGAGTTCAAAGTCAACTTGAACTGTGTGGAGATGCTGTATCTCAAAAATTACAATATAATTAAAAAAAACAAAAACAGACGACTAAAAGTGGACATTGAATGCTCTAAGGCATCCGGAGATTTGGGGACCGTGAAGAGGACAAAAGATGGCTAAAAGCAGAAGGTGGGGAAGCCTAGGAGGAAATGGAAAGTTGATTCCACCAGACTGCTTGGGGCGGGACCGGAAATGAACTGCAGAGTCCCGGAGCTTGGCATTTAGTAAGAAGGACCCTTGGACAGCCTAGTAGCTGCATGCTGGACCACGCCCTGATTGACACACCAGGAGAGTGGGAATCCCCAGGCAGGCAACTGACATGCTTTACCCGGTTCTCTTCCCCTAGTGGGTCTCAGCACCAGAATCCCCGCGTAAGCCAAAGGATGACACGGATTGTCCAGCACTGCTAGGTAATGGCGTGTTGGGCTCATCGCCCAGCTGGGGATGCAGGGACAGCTTTACTGCTCCGGGACCCGACCCCCGTCAGTGTTTAACTGCTCATCGATGCTCATTGCCAAGGAGCTACCACAGAGCTGCCAAGGCTTTGCCTCACATGTTCTTTCACTTCCGGTTAATTGGCTCCCTGGCTTGAAAGGGCTCTGAGGCTAGACCCAGGCTCATGGGCACATTCTCCTAGCAAGAAGATACCTTCCAGTGTTTGTGTGATCAGCGATGTTGCCAAGAGAGACTGGATAAAGGAAAGGGAAGGGGACTTTATTTGGGGGGACACTTTTTTCTATATTCTTTGTTTACATTTCGAATGCTTTCCCCTTTCCCAGTTCCCCCCTCACCATATGTCCCATAAGTCCTCTTCCCTCCGCCCATTCCCCAATCACCTCCTCCCATTTCTCTGTTCTGGTACTCCCCTACAATACTGGATCAAGTCTTTTCAGGACCAGCGCCCTCTCCTTCCTTCCTCCTTGGGAATCATATGATTTGCTAATTGTGCCTTGAGTATTCAGAGCTTCTGGGCTAATTAATATCCACTTATCAGTGATTGCATTTCATGTGTATTCTTTTGTGATTGGGTTAGCTCACTTAGGATATTTTCCAGTTCCAACCATTTGCCTACAAATTTCATGAATTCATTATTTTTAATTGCTGAGTAGTACTCCGTTGTATAAATATACCACATTTTCTGTATCCATTCCTCCATTGAGGGGCATTTTTTAACTTAATTTTTTACTTATTCACTTTACATCCTGCTCACTAACCACGCCCAGTCCCTCCATCCCATAATCCTCTCCCACCTTCCATCCCTCCCTCCTCTGAGCCGGTGGGGGCCCCTTGGGTATCCCCTCTACCTTGGCAAATCAAGGTTCTGTGAGGCTTGGCGCTCCCTCTATCTCTGAGGTCAGACAGGGCAGCCCAGCTAGAGTATGTCCCAGGGACAGGCAACAGCTTTGGGGATAGCCTTGGTGGAGGCAGGGGAGACAATTTAACAAAGCACTACTTATCTCAGGTGTGGCAGCACAGGACAGAATCCCAGCACCCAGGAGGCAGAGGCTCGAGGATGGTGAATCCAAGGTCACTTACATTCAACACATGGTGTCAGACTTGGGTGAGAAAGGAGGAGGAGTCCTACCACACAGTGATGGGTGCAGCTGCCTGAAGGTTGAAGACAAAGGGAGCTGCAGGCCGACAAGCAGGGGAAATGGTATGTATGGAGGACAGGCAGACAGACAGACAGACAGACAGACACACAGGCACACAGACACAGATAGACACACAGGCACACAGGAACACAGGCACACAGACAGACAGATACACAGGTACACAGGGACATAGACAGACACACACATAGACAGACATATAGACACACAGACACACAGATACACAGGCACACAGACACACAGGCACACACACACATAGACAGACAAACATATAGACACACAGGCACACAGACACACAGACACACAGGCACATAGGCTCTGTAGGCCTCAGAGTCAACGTCACTTCCAGAAGAGCCGTCAAGAGGAACGAAGGTTGGGTAGAAGACAGAGGACTAAGCCGACCAGTCTCAGAAGCTACGGGCCAGTGAGTCAGAGGGCACCAGAGAGTGGACCCGAGTCCTGACCACTAAGCAAAGTCCTGGGTTCAATCTCCATGAAAAATAAATAACCATTGCTTTCAGCCATCCTTCTTCATTCCAGCTGTCTCCAAACAACCCACCTAAGAATGTTCCACTAGTAGCCTGTTGCAACACTAATAGAGATAATGGGGTGCATTTTAGAGGAAAAGCCCCACCAAATGTCTACGTTTGTTTCTCGATTTATCTTTCTCAGTATTCCCCACTTGCACCTTATCTGCCTGGCCTGTTTTGGCTAAGCTGAAGCGTCTGGCGACCACAGATGTGACGAAGTGACAGTAGTGTGGAGGACAGTAGTGCGCAGGCTCTCCAGCATCACGTCCTCCCACCGAAGGCTAGAGGTTCACAACCAGGCTGGCTCTCTGCAGAGTCACTGCCCCTCTGCCCAGCAAGATTGTTCTCAAGACAGAGCACAGACCTTTCTGTCCTGTCTAGTCACGCAGATACTGTGAGCTCAGTTTGCATCGAAGGGACTTGTCTGTTCACGGAGAATGTTGTCTGCACCCCATAGAATGTCAAGAATTGTACAATGACTGTTGAGTTTGGCAAATATTCTAACTGAAGGGTTAAAAATGTTTTAGAATGTTAAGTCCTTTACATTTCCCCCATATGCCCTTCCAAATGGTTCAATGTATGAATTCTTTGTGATTTGGGGGCTTGGGGTGGAGGCCAGATGATAACCTTGGGTACTCTTCTGCAGGCACTGTCTGCCTTTCTTAAGTGACAGAGTTTGCCACTGGACTTGGGTTCTTCTCGGGCTAGGCTGGCTGGCCGCTGAGCCCCAGGGACTCCACTCCTGCTTCAGCAGTGCGTGCTAGCACATCTGGCTTTTTACTTAGGTTCTGGGGACAGAATCTGGAGCCTCATGTTTGTACGACAATTACTTTCTGGACTGAACCATCTCCCCAGTACATGTGAGAGTACAGTCTTCACATGTGCTCTCCAAATGGTCTACATACAGTCTGAGGGTTTGTGATGTGCTCTCCGCCCTCACTATTATTTGAAATGCACCAACCACAAAGATCAGTAAGGAGTCATGGTGGGCAGCATCTGGGAAGCTGCTCTTGGCAGAGTCACCATGCACTGGTTGGAGTTCTGGTATGGTGCAGTCCTCGCTTGTTGGCCGGTTCTTGCTATTTAACATGCTATTATAGAAGTAAGTACATTACGATATTGTAAACTTGATTTAAAAATAATTCAGTAGCTGCATTTTACTGTAATTAATCCCCTCTGTAATTTTATGGCTGATATTTTATATGTTAAAAATGTGATTCTGACAGAAGTTCCTGGGTGGAGCGTGGCCTCCAGAGAGGAGCCCTTGCCTCAGAGCCTGCTAAACATGTAGTCATCTTTCTGAAAACATATATTCCTGGTTTTTCCCTATTTTTTATTTTAAAAGTCTTTAAAAATATACTACATTTTGACCAGGTTTCCCTTTCCCCAACTCTTCTCAGAACCTCCCCACTTGTCTTCTCCACCCAACTTTATGTTCATTTTCTCTCTCTTTAGCATACACCACACTCAGCACACACATACACACACACACACACACACACACACACACACACACACTACACATAACACACACAGCACATGCACACATACCACACACATAACATACACACACACACACACACACACACACACACACACACACACATTTGAAAATCAAAAAAACAAGCCGGGCGGTGGTGGCGCACGCCTGTAATCCCAGCACTTGGGAGGCAGAGGCAGGCGGATTTCTGAGTTCAAGGCCAGCCTGGTCTACAGAGTGAGTTCCAGGACAGCCAGGGCTATACAGAGAAACCCTGTCTCGAAAAACAACAACAACAAAATCCTAATAAGACAAAAGAAAGATAGCCCCCACCCAAATCAGCAACAACAATAACAATAGCAAAAAACCACAGGGTCTGTTTTGTGTTAGCCGATTGCTCCTGGATAAGGGGCCTGCCTCAGAGGTGGCTGTTTACCCAGTGACACTGCACTGGAGGAATCTGATTTCCCTTTGATTCCTGCTGGCAAAGGAGAAAAATCTATTTCATATTTTTAAAGTTGAAAGAAAACTCATTAAATCTACCGCATTGAAGAGTCTGCAGGTCTGAGCGGGCTGTGCGTCTGCCATCATCGCTGCCTAAGGCTTTAGCACCCACAGGACCTTTCTCTCTCCACCGTCACAGCCGTTCCTCCTCCCCTGGGCCTGGTCACTGGGATCCGCCTTTTAGCTTCAGGATGCTGCCATTTCTTATGAATGGCAGGGTGCAATCTGTGGCCTTTGATGGCTGTCTTCTCTCCCTTAGTGACTTCAAGGTCTGTCCTCAAGGATCATGGGACAGTGCTTTGTCACCTTTCATGGATAAGTAATATTTCACACGGTAAACACACCACACACGGCTTATTGTGTGTCCATTTGATCAAGTGCCTTCTCTGTCTTCTTGGTTCCTACATTTTTGAAGTGCAGAGATGAGAATGGATTTCTCATAATGATTCTCATTATGTCTGTGCCTTCCTTATAGGGCCTTGCTGCATTATTTTGCATAAGTCTTTGTTTACACTCAGTCATAAGTGACTTGATATTAAAATCGGCCTATCAAGCACCTAATCATATTTTCCAGTTCCGTCTTTTCATATCTACTGAACAATCGAAACCAGCCTTGGGGGATCTTAGCTGAATCAGACGGGTGTGGTAAAGGGTTTAGAATAGGATATTCCCTTTCTCTTCAACTATCTTTGCATAACTGTGGTGAACATCCAAACAATTCTGGGCCAAGCTCATCACAGAAGCGAGTAGAGTCAACAGAAATCTTTCAGGATGGTGCGGACTCTAGAGATCAGTTCAAGGGCTCTTCTAAGAGGCTCAGTCCGCCATTCTGAAAGAGGGTTTGTCTGTCATGGTAACATGTCAGCACCTCAGAAGAGCCCATTTCCAGAAGCTGCAAAAGTGATTTAGGAAGGCAAAGGCTGGCAGGCCACCCTCAGGCAGAAGCCAGGGCACCTTGTGTGGCAGTTCACTAGAGGGCTAAGCCTGCTTCTCAACCTGGGTCTTTACTCCTGCCTTTCGTAAAAGAACCTGCTAACTGCTGTCTGGTCAACCGTGAGAGAAACAAATAAGTATTTACGGAGCCAAATAAAACTGTAAACTACATATTCTTCACTGAGGCACGTATCAAGGAAGGGGCGAGTCCTGCTCCTCCTCCTCACTGCTTGGGCTCAACACCGAGGTCCACTGGACTCCACCCAGTCCAGCCCTCCCTTCTCTCCACACTCCCCAGCACACAGGCCATGAAGTTCAAACCCTGCGCTAGACCCGTAGGCACATGCGCCAGAGCCCCTCGGACAGGACAGCCTGTTGGCAAGACACTAATGCTTTTCCGTGAGCGTCGAGGCAGGAGCCTTCCCTGTCAGAACCCTGCTGCCCATCCTACCCATTCAGAGAAAGGAAGACATTTCCCAGTTTCACGGAGAAGACACTTCACAGCCCGTCCACCTCATCCTGCTGTCTCTCAACACCAGTGGGCTGGAATGATTGCTTTCTGCTCTTCTTGCTCCTGACGTCACCTTCCCGACGCGTGTCCAGGGGACCTGTTCTGTGCCCTCGTGAGCAACATGAGGACAGTAGCTCTGTGGTGGTGGGTGGCAGGGGTCTGCTTCACCTGCTTCCTGCAGCACAAGCTGATTCTTCCGGGGAAGAGAGAGCAGATGTATCCGTTTGTTTGTATTTTGTTTGTTGGCCGATCTGTCCAGACGAGACGTGACGAGGGATTGGTGACCTGATCCTGTAGTCGATGGGTGGTTGGGTAGGTGGGCTCCTTTTCTATTAGATCTAAGGCTGAGTTCCTCTGAAATTCTGCTTCATCCGGCTATCCCTGCCTTTGAAATGCTTTCCCGTGAGAACACAGGCTGCCACTGGATCGTAGGAATATGGGGAACTGGGAGCAGACTCTTCTGACACACATCCCTTTTAGAGGATTTGGAGTCCAGAGGGGGGTGTGGCGCACAAGGTGCTGTTAGACCCACTCTTCCATCCAGGAGACACCCTATTCACTTTCCTCCCCCTCTCTCCCTCTCTTTTTTCCTCTCTCCCTCTTTCCCTTCTTCTCTCCCTCCCTCCCTGTTTCTCACTCTCTCTCTTAACTCCCATCTCCCTCTCCTCCCTCCCTCCCCCCCCCTCTCTCTCTCTCTTTTTTTCTCTCTGTAGTTCTAGAAAACCTCAGCTTGTGCTTTGGGCTCAGGCTCCTCCTGGCTGCAATTTACCCCTTTCTTTGTCTCGTTCTTGCTAGACTCCAGCCTAACATTCTAGACCATCATGCTCTTTGCTTATCTGCCAGGCTTGACTGGAGCATCCTTAATTCATCTTTATGACTTTGAGCAGTACGAACAGCAATCCTAGTGACATCTTGAGACTTTTTTTTTTTTTTTGCTTGTTTATTTGGTTGGCTGATTTTTTTAATACATGCTTTCACATGCTCAAAGACTCTTTGTTGCCAAGAAATGATAAACACATTGCCAACTACAAGACAAAGTTGTGTCATCTTGAGAGGGCCCAGAAAGCCCACTTTAGTTGTAAATGACTCTCTCCCCATTGATGGATGCTCATGTCTGAAATTCTACCTTAAAGTCGTTTTCTTTTGGATCAGTTAGTGTCATCCTCTTGCAATATAACACAGTTAGACATACCCAAATATGCCACATCTTTCATTGACATTCTAGTGAGAATGGTTTTTATTTAAAATCCTATTCCAAGGGCGACCATGTGAGAAAAGGAAGAAACTCTCTTATTTTGCATGTGTGTGTGTGTGTGTGTGTGTGTGTGTGTGTGTGTATGCGCGCACGCGGAGGCTGCGGGTTGCTATTAAGCATCTTCCTCAGTTGCTTCCCACATTATCTATTCACCCCAAAGTTCACTGACTCAGTTAGCCTCGCCCAATTGCCCTAGGCAGTCCCTGTTTCTCCTTCCTGAGTGCTGGGAATATGGGAGGGCCGCCATGTTCCCCGCCGATGGTCATGTGGGCTTTTGGGGGTTTGCACACAGGTCTTCATGTTTGTGCAGCAAGCCCTTTACCAACGGGGCCATCTCCCCAAGCGCTGGAAGGGATCTCAGATATACCAGATCTAAACTTTTGGCTGGTGTGCCTGGCATAGAAAAGCACAGAATATAGTTTGTGCACATTTGAGTTTTCAGGGTGGGGTCCTTCAGGGAATTTGGGAAAAGCAGGACAACATTTTCTCACCTGTGTCTTTTCTGGTGTGACCCCAAAGCAGAGGCTAGTAGGAGTGGTCCAGAAGTCTTAGTGATCCCCTTAGCCTACACAGGGGCAAGGAATTCATTTCTTACCCCAGCAGGGCTCTCTGCTGAAGATGCTTGGACAGCTGATGTCAGATGCCAGCAACATTGAAGAGTAAGATCCTTGCCAATGCAGTCCTGAGGTTCAGAGTGAGCCATGTGTATATCAGCTACACAAAGCCGTGAGTTCTGGACAAATTGAACATGACACGTATTCCTGAAGCATCAATTTTACTAGACAATAACAAATTTAAAATGTTAGTTCCAAATTAAAACACGCATGACTGTATCATGTACCAGAAAGCAGCAGTCACATGAATTTAAACAAATTCTGAAGGAAATAAATTCGACCTGAGAAAAGAGTGTGCACAGATATTAGTGATCATCCAGGAGTGGACTTCACATCTGACTGTCCTCAGAATCAGCTACAAGACGCCAAACAAAGCTTCAAAAAACAGTGATTCTGGGATTCTGGTTCTCTTTCCAAGAGAGATCTATTGCATATGCCAAGGTAGCCGGAGGTCAGAAGGGTCAAGGGACAGACACAAAAAGCATGCAATTAATTTATATCTGAGATCTTTGGCCACTGTCTTTGTAGCACCTTGATATATATATATATATATTCAGAGACCCACCCCTCAGAAAACAAAGTGGGGCTGGAAAGGACTGCTCAGAGGTTAAAGGGCTTGTGCTCTTGTAAGGATCGGAGTTCAGTTCCCAGCACCCATACAGCTAAACTACCTGTAAATCCAGTTCTAGGGGGTCTGACACCCTCTTTTGGCTTTTGTAGGCACTACACTGATACACACAGACACATACATACACATATAAATAAATAATCATAATGAAATAAGCCTTGAAAAGCACACAGGTAAGGACAATGATGTGGGTCTCTTGAGTAAAGGCTCTGATTGGAAGGACTCTTATTTATGCAGAGATTAACTTTGCTTGTGGTTTTAATATCAAAACATGTTTAATATTAAAACATGGAGTTATAAGAGTTAATTTTAGGACATGACAAAGTAGAAGGAAAACTGAAAACTCATGTATTTCTCCCCACAACTACACAACTTTAAAAACATTATTTTACTGCCTCATGAAAATTTTAGGGGTAGGGGGATTGGAAGCCTCTGCTGTGGACCACCCTGGCTGTGGGAGAAAGAAAATAACTTCCAGATTAGACGTTACCTGGAACATTTCCCCAGACTACAGACCCCTGGGCTCCCCTGCTTGAATGACTTTATGTCTTGTAGGTGATGCCAGCAAAGGAGGTTATAAGGGCCCCTGGAAAGTATAAACGTTCTCCAATAAACCAGCCTGCGCTGGCTTGGGGTGAGTGTGTTTACAAAACATGAAGTCAATTGTCTATGCAGTCTTGCAAACCTCAGCTTTAAGGCTGTATTTGTCGTGGTGGGGAATCTAGTATTATAAAGCCACCCCTTTCATTTCTGTCCCTGTCTGAGAGTTGACCTCTCCATTAACATTATGTCTTGATGGGTGGTTTGCTATGGTGACCTCTGGTTCCTAGAACTTTCATGGAGCAATTACTGTGGTTCTCTACAGCTTCCTGGGGAGGCCTGGGCAGAGCAGAGCCATCTGTCCTCCTCCGGCCCAGGGGCATGTCAGTATCCATTCGCTTCCTCCGGCCTCAGTCTCTCTCATCCTCTCTTCCTCTAGAAGGCTTTGTAACACACTTCTACTCCTGGGATGGCATCTGCTCACCGCCTTCCATAGCATTCATTTCCAAGAGAACGCTAAGATCTGGAGGTGTAAATAACTTTTCTTATGACTCTTACTGATTATCACAACACAGTCAAGGTACCCGCAATGAATTCCAAAACGGTTATTTCCATATCTCTTTTTCTTCTATGCCTCGCTATTGAACCCTCAATACAGCAATTAGATAATACATATTTTTTTTCTAAAAAATAACCAAATCACCATCACAGTATATGGTACACAGTAAGTTCAACAAATATTAAAGAAATGAAATTGTATAAAGTTCTCAGCATACAAATGATGGTCACATTTTTTCATAATGAGTTCTTACTATGAGCAAAGTTTGTCTCCAGGGTAGGAAGTTTTGCTTAAACCATGCAGAAATCAATGAAAATGGGCGATTTACACAGTGCTCAGATGGGGAAAGTCCCAAAGAAACACCAATTCATGAAAACCAAGCCCGCAGCAATCCCCTCTGATCCCGTCTAACTGCCTCCACAGGCTTCTGCGGTACCAGCAACAAGGGACCGTCACGTTGCTTTAAAAAAAAAATCTGAAGGGGAGAGTTAAGAGTGAGTTTTTTTTTAAAGGTCTTTGAATGAAAAACTTTAGCTTTTCTTTGAACATCCAGATGACTCAATGAGACCCAGATGAAAGCTGACAATTTCCAAATCTGAAGGCCAGCCAGGGGCATCTGCACCCCCTCACATTTCTCCCAGTAACCCTGTGGTAAAGCCGTGATTGATTTGAAAAGAATTACAGCTATTATAAACCGTAATCAGGGGTGGATGAGAATAATTATGCGGGGAGCGGGGAAAGGCTGGAGCATGGCTGAGCAGGGCTCTGATGGATGGGAAAGCCATTTCCTGGCTGTTAATGACTGATTTTCAACAATCAGCACACAGGCTGCGGTCCCAGTGGGAAGGAGAAAAGAAGAGCTTTTTTTTTTTTTGCTATGGCCAAAGCTATTGATTTAACTTTTCTGGTTTAAATCTGGATATCTAGTGCCTATCCCCTCTATATAGTCTGTATTTTCTCTTTCAGGCATCCTCTCCAGGGTGGGGTTAGAGTCTGACCTTCAAATAAAAGCCACCAAGGAAAAGCCATAGTCAGAGATACTAGCCCAGAAAGACCTAGTACTTCTGGGGACTCTAGCGTCCCAGGATGTCAGACCCTGGGAGCTGCAGCAATCATCAAGCCAGATGAACCCAGAGACATGAGGTCACTGAGCCACAGGCATTTGACACTAGGGCAAATTGCCCTGTGGGCTTGAAGCAGACAGGTCTTGGAAAAGAAGAAAGGTCCCATCTGAGGGAAACAGCTTCGTTGACCTTGGATGAAACTGACAGGCTCTCTTGCTTTCAGAGTCACTGTGCTCTTACTGAGAGGCTACACAAGGTCAGAGAGGGCATGCACTGTAGGATGGAGCGTTTTGGTTTACAGACACCATGAACACTCCAAATTGAAGCAGCAAGCAAAAGAAGGGTGGAGAGGAAGACAGGAAGTCACAAAACTAAAAGTCTTTGGTGAGAGACATTCTCATTCAGGGCTCCTGTGACTCTAAAGGACCCTTTGGCGACCTCGGTGCCATGCAGGCTGGACATGGAATGACTCCCAACCCCAAGTACCCCACCACTTAAAGCCGGAAAGCACTGAAGAAAGAAGGGTGTCCACCGAGCAGAGCCCGCGGCCCGCAAGGCTAACAGCTGAGTGCAGGCGGAATGTCCAGATGCGCTTCGTCCCATCTTAATTAAATTTGGACTTCTCTGCAGGGAGGAACTAAAATACCTCAGTTCCTGGAAAACTCATTTGACCTCGAAGTTATTTGGACTCACTTTAATGAAAATAGATACTTTTGATCATGATTGGGGGCACATTCCTGGATTTTCTCTGGGAAGGTACTTTGGGGAACAAATTCTCCAGAGCCACTGGGTCTTCTTGATAACCTTGGGCATAGCAGTGAGACACAGCTCAGCTTTCTGTCTGGTTTCCTTTTTACTTCCTGGAATTCGTTGATGTGGAATTGAGTCCCTTCCCCTTTCATATACATTTCACAGTGATGTTTTGTATAGTTGTCTTTGGGTCCGGCATTGCCACGCCTTGTTCGGGTCCGTCCACCACTTTCCTATGGCCCCCGTGCTTCCCCCATACCTTGGGTTCCTAAGTAACACCTCACAACAACCCTTCCTAGTTCATGATGTGTACAGGAAATGCAATATTTCAGGGCAGTCCAAGCCCTGGATCCCAAAGCCAGAGTGATTAGCCTTGAAGTGGACATAACCCTTAAAGAGACAACTGTCACCGTCCCCTTTGTTTGGGTTTGTTTATGGAAGAAGATTGACAGCGGTATCTCTTTAATGTGAAACAAAGGCTGTAGAGGTGTGGTTTTGAGTTACCACTTTTTAAAATATTTTAAAAATCTAAAGCCAACCTTCAGCAACACACTTTCTCCAACAAGCCTCACGTTCTAATCCTTCTAATTCTTTCAAATAGTACCATGGATTCCCTAGTGACTAAGCATTGAAATATATGAGCCTATGGTGGTAATCCTTATTCAAACACAATTTTTGGGTTACTGCCACAATCCGTAAAATCTAAGACATCCTGACCAAGACAGAGAGTTCACTGAGTCTTCCTTGATTTCTGTTCAATTTTAGTCAGAGAAGACAATATTGATTTGTGAAATTAATTTCTTAGAAAGATGACTGTGCCATTCACAGAGGGATGCGGTGTTGGCTGTGTAGAGCAAGTGAGGAAACACATTTGTTTATAAACTACATCTCCAGGTCTATCAGCCATCCCATTGGCAGTAGTTGTCAGGGCCTGCTTTGGAAAAAATAACTGAACAGACACATGGACTTAAAGTCTTCCATATAACTTCAAGCACCACTGGAAATTACTGTTATGGAAATGACTTGTTTGAATGATTCTTTTTGTTAGCCACACTTGTATATAGCATTCTAATTTATCCTGTATGAGGAACCCAAAATATCTTGGCATGCAACAAGATCCCATCACAGCCAGTCAGTACTAATGGCTGGAATAAATAGAAGAATTTACAGAGCAATGGTAAAATACCAGGGACTGTGATGAGTCTCAATGTAAGAGGTACAGAGAATGGGTAAAGCCCTAGGGTCATCGTATCTTTTCCCTTGGTGTCAGCTTCTTACCACTGAGGATTAAGTTACGCATAAGGAAGCACTGGGCTTCGCAGAGACTGAGTCAAACTCTGTGAGAAGCAGGGAGGGAGCTGGAAGGGGTGCAAAGAGCCAGTCCTGAGCATTCACAGTTGAGAAAGTTGTGGAGTTGTTGTGGAGTTGTGGAGCCTAAATCTTGAGTCCATCTAAAGACTTCCCTTGAGGGTGAGTCCTGAACACAGAGAGCAAAGGTTCCTGTCAGAAGGGGTACAGGCTGATGACTGACAGAAAGGGCGATGGGTCAAGAATGTTAGCAGAGCACTCAACAAGAATTCTCCTGACTTTGGAGTCTAAGACCTGGCCATGGGTTTGTCTTGGTTTGAGAGAGAAACCCCTCCCTCCCCTGTTCCATCTGTGTGTAGAGAAGTTTCCCAACTGGGGAAAGTAGAGAAAAAGTTCTCTTGGCCACAAATGTCAGTGAACATTGCAGTCTCCATGTTGTCACCCGGTCTTGGAAGAGTAAATGGGTCACTACAACACCCCCTAACTTGGTAGCCATCTCTGTCTTACTTGTTGTTGGGCTGCTGATGTGACTGAAGTCTGTGGGTTTACAGAACAGTCCTCTAACATTTTTGTTCTTCCAAGTTAATCATGGTAAGATGTATATGTATATTAATGTGGATATAGGTGCATCATATTTATTCACATTTATTCATGTGTAATCACTATGCCTTTTCACACACAAACAGGCACAAATGTATTATTGTGTTCGTAAGTGAGACTCTAAAGAGTTATTTAAACAGTTAGTTGAACAATGTAGCGACTTTTTCTGTTGCTAGACCTGGCACTCCTCATTGAAGAAAAATTAGAAGATGCAAGAGTTTGTAAAAGAAAAACCACTAAGAATCCCATCTAAATGGAAAACCACTTCTACTTCATTTATGCCAACAGTTTCAGGATTTAATGGCAATCTCTTTTAAAACATAGTATCAGAGCATCGCACAGTCCTGTCTTCCACTCAACCCCCTGTAGAGGTATTTCCCTTGGTTGTTGAATGAATCTCAAGCCTACTTTTTGTATTTATTTGCAAAGGTCTCCTGTAAGAGTGTGTGGTGCATGTGTGGTCCAGGCCCAAGACTGCCCCCACCCCAACTCGGTCTCCTGAAATTGGCAGTTCCTCCTTGTGATACCTATTCTTCGTTGCCAACCAAATTAAAATTAACTAAAACCCAAGTAGCTAGACCCACCTGTGAGGTGGGTTTTCTTATTGAAGTCATTTGAACTGGAAAAACCCATTTTTAATTTGAATCTGTTGAGGTGGGAAGATACACCTCTAATCTGGATTTTATGAGAAGGGAAGGTCTACCTTTAACCTGGGCCACATCTTCTGCTGGCAGCCTATATGCAGGCCATGGAAGAACCAGGCATTTGCTTTTTACCTGCTTGTCTTTATATTTTCTGGCAAGTGCATGCCTTCACTGGCATTAGAGCTTTCTTCTTTGGGATTCTTGTGTATACTGAAGACCTGCTGAGACATCCATCCTAGTATACTAAAAAATTACTAGATTCTTGGATCTTCTGTTGGTAGACAGCCATTATTGTTGGACTAGCTCACCACAGCCTAAAAGCCACTATTAAAAACAAAATCAAACCCCCTTATATCGATCTATACATCTGTATCTGTGGTATATGGTATATATTTATGTGTATATATACATACATATACATATATATAGAGATAGGTGTAGGTGATAGAGAGATAAAGTATATATATATACTATATATATATATATATATATATATATATATATAGAGAGAGAGAGAGAGAGAGAGAGAGAGAGAGGAGGGAGGGGGAGGAAGGGGAAGAGGGAGGGAGATCTGATTCTAGAAGGTCTGTTCCTTAGGGAACCCTGACTAATACATCTCTGAAGGGTAAAGATCAAACTGGGCATTGCCTACTGGATGGTACCCAGTCCCAAGGCCTCCATCACTTCTCTGTCGACATCTTGTTCTCACCTTAGGCTCATGCCCTGGTTTGATCCACCACAGGCTTCTGGCCTAGCCCTGAGGATGGCATCCCTCGATTTTGATGGACTCTTGGCCAGCAAAGCAAGCACCCCTTTGAGGATGACTAATGAGCCTCTCTTGTCTACTTGATCCCACATCGGGCTGGTATGTTCCTGGAGCCCTGCTGAAGGTGAGCACCTGGGGACGAAGGGCCTCACTGCATGGGGCTGTTAAATTCTGATTTATTTCACCTGGGTCTGCCCAGCTTACAAGACACAGGGAAATTTTCTTCCTAAAAAGCCTTTTCTTTCTTTTTTTTTTAAAGTGATAACTTTCATGTTCTCAAGTTTCAAATATGACAATTATTTTAAGAAAAATTGTCTCCATTTTTTTTATGATAGAATGTTTTTTTATACATTCGGAAAAATTGCAGACACAATACTCTTGTGTCCTATGACTGTTGGAATATGTACGGGGAGATTGTGTTCTTTCTTCCGCACTCCCCTCCCACTTCCCCAGTTACTTGTGCTGACCTTTGAGATGCCCTTGAGTCAGGATGCTTGCAGAAGTCCTAGGAGATGATCCAAAAGCCATAGAAAGGTCTAATGAAAGATACAGGGTGAATCCTGCCATCTGCTTCCCGGGGCCCAGAGAAATCTTACAGCCAATGTACAACACCCTTGGAGTTGGTTTACTGCGTCTTATGGCCCAATGGAGTCACGGAACACTTGCTTCCACATAACGCTCATTACCATCCTGTGCAATGAGCTGAGCGCAGCTTTAAAAGCACAGCTAAATCATGAGAAAGGTGCACACCCCCTACCTGTCCCCATGGTGTGGTTGGTGTGCTGTAAAGACCATCTTGTTGGCTTCCCCTAAGGAGGGTGCCAGGGCAGGGGCTGGCCTGTGAAACTGTGTGAATGTGATTCATGCTTGAGATAGCAGAGAATTGTATTCTTGGATCTCCCTTTGCTGTGTGGTTAAAAACACTTTGGTGTCTTGTTTCCTGCTGATTATCATCAACATTACCATTCATGACATTTACTAAACATTTGCTGCTTCTAGGGACTGTGCTGAACCTTTCACGTGAATTATCCTACTTAATCTCACTGACTCCAGCGGCCTGATAGTTCACACGCTTACCGATGAGGAATCTGAGGACCAGATTGGCTCAGGGATGTGCTTGGGGCAGTCAGCTTCAAAGTGGTTAAGCTGGGATTCGTACGCATGTGGTCTCATTAATCACCCCATACTGCTCTCTTTCAATAGCTCAGCTCCAAGGCTTGCAAACATCCAGAGATCAAGTGTGCACAGCCCCAGACCTTATGCACTTTCCCTGAAACATATTTATAGCCATTTTCTATCTAATTATGAAGCTGGCTTTTTTCTCTTTTCTTCTCTTTCCTTTTATTTGCATTTAGGATATTTCTACTGGATGTCAAATGTTAAATTCAATGTCATATTGAAATACGGTGTTAAAACATAGGCCCCACCCCCAGGGAACTAACAGGACAATCTAAGATTGCTGTGAGTAAATCATTAGTTGAAACATGGTTCTTCTTCCTCTGAGAACCCCAAGGAGCAACATCCAACTTAATGGGAATTGGGAGGAGCCTTCTAGAGGAAGTGGCTGGGGAGCTGAGTTTTGAAAATAGGTGTTAACTCACTTGAAAGGTATGGTGTGGCAAGAAATGGCTGAGGAGTTGGAGACACAAGTCCTGGAGTGAGATGGGCTGGTCGGAGTGGGCGATGGGTCCATGCAGGAGGAGACTGGGGGACTGGCAGGGTCCAGACGGGTCCTGGATGGGAGATTCTAGACCAGCGAAGGAGATGGTTAGGTCTGGGTTCCAGAACATTTCCAGCTGGGGAAGCTGCCTGAAGGGGAGAAGTTAGAAACATCAGATTCAGAAGCAGGACTGATGAGGACTTTGAAGTGTGGGTGGATAGGAAAACACAGGCAAAGACACGTCTAAGAGTCTTAGATGGGTTGTGGTCATAAGAAAGGAGGAGAGCTGCCCCCTCCCCCCCCCGGAACGTGGTGGGAGTGACCATTTCCTGGGGTGGAAAGGGAGGGCAGAGTGTTCTGGGGAGCCGGGGAGCATGAGCTCCAGGGGCAGAGTGGAGAGCACAGAGGAGGTGGCCAGGAGCCCGTAGGTGGGCCTGGTGACTCAGGTGACAGCATCATTAAAACAATTTAGACTTTCACCTCAAGACCTGGTCCTAAAGAGTGTATGTTCCAGATCTCAAATTTTACAAAAATCACTTGAATCTCTTTGAATGGTGGAAACAGCACATCTTTATATCACAAGTTTAGGAAAACCAAGAAAATTACAAAATATCAACCATGCTATTTATTTGAGGAATGTGTATTTGGTGGTTCTTTTCTTTTTTTTTTTTATTTTAAAGTTTTTATTAAAACATTGAAAATTAAAAAGATATACACCGACACTACCCAGACACAAAGACAATTCACTGAGTTCCTCCCTCTGCAGGTGGAGTAGGTATTCAGGACAGAAGCCGTGGAGCTCCACACTGGATTTTATATGTCCACGACCCAGCGGATTTTATGCCCTCCCCCACCAAACCATGGCTTTGGAAATCCATAAACAACTGGCCCACTTTCTCTTTCCCTTCCATCTCTCTCATCCTCATTCACTTTCTTTTGTATGCATTTACTTAGTTATCCACTCACCTGTCCATTTGTTCTAGTGACATCTATTTGCCATCAACTCTATGTCTGGTACTGTGGGTCCATAGACAGCCAACAAAACCACACCCAAGGGAGCTCTCATTCAAACTAGAAGGATTTGGGCAATATCAACAAACATGCCGAGGGGAATTCTATTGGGGAAATGCCCACTTCAAGCAAAACAAAAAAAATGTATGTAAAATTTTAGTTCATACCATGGAGGAAAAAATAAAATTAAAGTAGTCAAAGGTACTAGATGAAGATTTGAATGTTGCCTAAAATGTTCTAGAAGGACCCCTCTGAGAATCTGAGGCATCTGGAACCGGCCCTAAAGGAAAAGAATCAAGCCATGCTGCTTATCCAAGTAAAACAGGTTCAAGCAGAGGGGTGTGACTGAATTCATGCCTGGTTGGGGGAATGCTTCACCTATTTATGACAGGAAAATAAAGCCAAAGAAAGGACACTATAGAGTTGCTGGGTGACTGACCGAGTAGAGAATTTTCTGGGAAAGGAGCATGCAGTCCCATCTCGAGGACTGTTTTTATGTTGGGCACAGAGGTTACAGTGGTCCTGGTAGAGTTTGCATTAGAGGGGCTGGGAAGCAATTGGATCCATGCCTGTTTTGAAAGCAGGGCTAGAGGCCCGTGCGATGGCTCTGTGGGTTAAGTTGCTTACTAGCATGTCTGACAACCTGAGGTGAATCTGGGGAACCTATAAGATGGAAGGAGAGATCCAACTCCTGCAAGCTGTCTACTGACCTCCACAGGCCTGCCGTGCCGTGCCTGCTGTGCTGTGTGGGTGTGGTGTGTGTGCCTGCGTGCCTAGTGCCTGCATGTGTCCGTGTGTGTGTGTGTGTGTGTGTGTGTGTGTGTGTGCGCGCGCGGATGGGTGTGTTCGTGCAGAGACTGGAGGAATGTGGGATGCAGTGATCAGCACCCAGTCTTCTATCTTGAGTTAAGAGATTTTAGTACACCGGCAGGTACTGTGTTAGCGACTCAGATACCAACAGTTCATCCAGTTGATACATAACTTTGTATCTTACCTCTTCCTCCCACTTCCCATTTGCTTTCTCAAAAAGAAAATTAAAGGAAGATGAAGAGAAGATATACTTCTTATTCTGCTTTTCCTCCCGGCTCTACCCTTTTCATGTCAGTGAGTGAATTAAGCTGTGTATTTTGAATTTTGCTTGTGATAGAACTTGGCCAGAGGCTGCACTTTATTTGAACTTTGTGGCCAGTAGCCAAGAGAAATAAAATCGAATTAATGTTAATTTTTCTAACCCCTTTCTATGCCTTTTCAGCAAAATAAAACTACCCATGAGAGAACTAGCCAAAAAAAAATTTTTTTTAAACAGACTCTATACTACTAAATCCAGCCACATATCTTGCAGAAATATTTTCTACCTGGTTCTTTTTAGTTAAGGTATTTTACCTTTCTTCTCCTCAGTCAATTTTGTTTGTCTTTATTTCTTTGGAAGACTTGTACAAACATGTGAGTTTGCTGTCACTGGGCTGTGGTGAGTACCCAGGCTTGGCTGGACTACCTTTCTGGGTGTAGAAAGAGCTGGCAGGATAGACAACTAGCTGAGTTACTCAGCTCCATCTCAATTCGTTGGCCCTTTCTATCCGAGAGATCATTGGGGCAACCCCTGGTGTCAGCATTTCTAGAGGGGACCATTTCTTGTTTATGACTTGGCATTAGTGGATGTTCTTGTTGCTCTGTTGGTAAAAGCCATCAGCTGCTACCACTCCCGGGCTGCTCTCTTACCGGTTTATAAAACAGTTGAACTGTGGATGAGAAGAGCAGTAGTCTCTTAGAGGTACAGCCTTTTCCACAACAGAATGCTCTAAGGCAAAGCCGTATGCCATGATAGCTCCATAGTGGTTGAGAAGACTCTTACTGTACCAACCCCTCTCCCCAAGCTTAGATCACAAACCAAGCAAGCAAAGCAAAAGAAAAGCAATCATCTATGCATCCCTGATGCCACCACCAGCATCCTATTTTAAGAGTCAGGACCCCTAGGTCAAGAGAGTGAAGAGGCTGATCAGGTTCACCCGGCAAGAGAGCATCAGAGCTCAGCTTCGCGAAGGAGATGGCTTTGTGGGTGCCGTGAAGACACAAACACATTTTTTTTGCACTTGCGCTTGAATCACTTCTGAATTGGGGTTTGGAATTAGGGCAGTGCCCTGTCTGGTCTGACCTAAAGAAGGTGCCTTCTCATAGACTTTCCTACTCACTCTCCCCATCCTTATCTTAGCTGAATGTTTTATTTCATCATGAACATCAGACAGTCCAGAGGGAACTTTCACAGGCCACGGTGGCTGTATTCTCCCACCAGATGCACCTGTTTCCGGGTGCCGCATGTCTACCATAAATGAGCTGTCTGAGATCAACCCTTCAATGGCATGTGGGTATCGTCCCTTCTTTCTCACTCAAAGCAGGCTTCGGTGCCTGCCTGTCTCTTCTTAAGGTCCAGTTCTCGTCTGCCCAGCTTCATCCCATTCACACACAAACCTACTGTAATTCCCCACACAAGGTTAGGCAGAACCCTTACTTCAGCTCACATCATCCATTCCCTTCTCATGGCCAGATTGACCATCCCTGATCATGGCCAACCCCCTGAAACTGATGACCTGGCTTCTCCCTTTCAGCTCTCCCCACTCTCCTCTGAGTCCCCTTTAACCAGGGTCTCACCCACACCACTCTGTGGGAATAGCTCCAATCAAGGTACCAATGAATGGCATGGGGGAGGGGGCGGTTCAAACAATGACTTGCCCACCCAGGTTTGCTGAACAAGAGTTCCACAGAGGCTCTTCTGAATAGTCAAATAGGCTTCCTAAGAGAAGGGAAAACATTCCCTGACTGCTCTCCAGATTTGAATCCACTGCGTGTGGAGTCCTACTTGGCACAACTTTTTGACATGAGTGAGCCATACAAATACAAACATAAGCATATCTCGAGGTCTGCACATCCGAGTGGGGCAGGGCAACTGTTCAGTGAATATGGACTATTACCTCAGGGCCTGTGCATGGCCGGCATGTGCCCCATCACTGAGCCACATCCATATCTGTTATTGGTTCTTGTTCCGGGATGTGATGAAGCTGCTGTCTGTCCTTTCAGGCTACAAAGCACAGCATCCCTCACCATGGGCTTTCGGAGGAGGTGACTGTAGACAACACGGCTTTGTGAACTCATGAGCCTGGGAGAACAGCAGTAGAAGGAATGGTTTGAAAGACTCGGGGTATATTGCAGTGGGGTGTGCACACCCTCCTGCCAGTCAGGAGGAAAGGGATTTCCATCCGTATTTTATGAACGTGGGCTATTTCTCCTCTGTCTTCTGGGGTATTCTTCATTCCATCTCCTTCTAGAATGAAAGGTTCATTTATTTCCTTAGAAGAGGTCTGAATAAGGGCAAGAGACAATTTAAATGCAGCTAGGCTCAAGGTAAATCAGTCAGAGGCAACTATTTTATATTAATTCTTTCTTTAAAAATAATTTATATTTATCAATAAACTTCAACCTTTTAATTTTTTAATGAGGTTACAAATGCTGAAAATTCAATATGATTTTAAAAACTTGGTCAGAAGATTTAGATGCTATGAAACAGTATTTATTTCAAATACTAATATATATGTTAGATCATATAATAAATATATGAGGTATGGTATAATATATAATGTAATAAGTATGCTTAATATATAATTAATAATACATAATATATAACATAATGTATAATACACAATATACGAACTACATATAGTATTATATACAATACTATATAGTATTGTATATAATATATATGTAGCTATATATGGTATATTTATATATTATGTATAATATTATACATATTATATATGTGCTATGTATTATACATTATGTATTATTATTATTTAAATAATTTAGTCAGAACTATTATTTATCTCTTTGGGCTGCTGTATGTATCAAAAGCTTATGTTGCACTTTTGTCATACATTCAGACTATTATACTAGCAATAGAGATTTCGCTATCTAATGTCATTTGTAATCAGAGCTGTATTTGAACTTCCATCCTATTGATGAATAAACTGGTTTGTCAGCATGGAGGAGTGGGGCTTCCTGGATTGTTCTTCATGGCTTGCTCATCCTGTTTTCTTATATATCCTTGAACTTCCTTCCTGGGTGGATTAATCTCTCCTCTGAGGGGCGATCCACTCCAAGTCATGTCCATGGGCCAGGGTCTGCACTAAGGGGGAAAAGAGAAATCCAGCAGAGTTCTGATATTCTCTCTCTCTCTCTGCTTCCTGGCCACCATGTTGTAAGATTCTGTGATACACCTTATTTACCACGATGTATTAGACCCTCTCTGAGACCATGCAAAGGTAACACGGGGCTCAGTAGCTGAGTGATTATCAGTGTTGAATACCCAGAAAAGAGGAGAAAGTTCCTTTACATGGACTCTTTCTGCTTTTCTCTTTTACTGCTAAGCAAGAAACAGTAGTTTGTGGCAATGATTGTCAAGAGACTGTAGAGGCGGTCAGAGAACCTCTCAGTACATCTCCAGCAATGACAAAGCCCTGGTCCCTGCCTGGTTTCCATGTGGCATTATGTGGTCTCTTCCTCTTTCTCTACCATCATAATGACATAATGACTGACCACACCATCTCCCTCCCAACCCTTGGGTCAATTTAAACCCTGGAGTCAAGTGTCTCATTGCGAGAGCTTCAGGGTGTGGTCTTTATAATTGTACAGCCAGAAGCATCAGGATAGAAAGAAATTTGAGATTTTAATATTTAGTTTAATATTTTCACCATAGTATTAGAAGACAAAAAAGGAAAATGTACATTAGAAACACACCTATCATTAGAACTAAGACTTTGGGACATCCTTTCTCTAAGTAAATAGCCAGTAGGAATCTTTCCTTTTTCCTAAGGTTAAGTAAGACATGTTGTAACTCTGCTAAGGTGCACAAAATGCCAATGGTGAAAAGACCCCTGGTTCCTCAGACATGGCCAAACGTTCCTACACAAACACAAAATAAATGTTCCAACGCTCGAGGAGAGGATGAGAAAACACAGGCAGGAGAGGGGGGCGCGGGGTCAGTGAGCAAGCTCTTTCTCCTTCAGGGTGAGCCTGCTCATCTCCATCCCACTGCCGTCCCTGCTATGGCTGACAGACTTCATCAGCATCCCTAACTCTCCATCCGTCTCGTTCTATGTCCTTGGCTCTGGCACTATGGGACATCAGGAATGGATTCTGCTTCTCCATCTCCTGACCTGACCGCATGGCTCACTTGGTCAGCGGGATGTTGGACGAGTGCTAGCTGTGGAGTCAAGCCCAGACTTCGGGTTCTCTCTCCCGTGTTCTGATGTGCTACCTCAGTGGCTGACCTGAAGGACGAGGAGAGGCCAAGTGGGAGAGTACTTCCAGTTGGGTAGCGCTCTAGGCCAGGGATCCTAGCCTAGCCTAGCACAGCAGCTGATCACAGAAGCTTCAGCAAATTCCACTGGGATCCACGAAGGCCCCTGCAAAACAGCTAACACAATGCCAAACGGTGTCACCATCAACCAGCACTGGTTAAGCCACAAAGTTTAGAGAGTGTCATGGAGTAGCTAACTACGGTGTGTGACAGTCCTTTGTCTGTCCTCCTGTCCTTCCCGCTCCACAAAAGGTTAAGGCAGCTTGATTCTGGTGAGTAAATTAGGAAGAGGTTTGCGTTGCTGTGATGGGGCCTCTTGCCTCTTTCATCTGAGGATGTGCGATCTCTATTTATGGAATATTAACTCGCCCAAAGTGACTCCATTTGATCTATGAGATGCGTTTTCCATCGTAATAAACCTGTTTTCCTCTTACCCAGAGCGCGATTCCTCCGCGCTCCCGGGCCTGAAGGTCGTTGCTAATTGGCACGGCTGCTCACGTCTTTTCTGGGCATCACTTCACAGACAAATCTTTGCAAAGTGGGAGACCTGGGGGAAACAGCAAGATTCTGATCACCATTTGAAAATAATTCCACTAGCTTGCCCCAGGCCTTGTTTGCTGGAGAGAAAATAAAGGATGGGAGCTCAGAAAGCCGAGCTGACTACAGGGCCGGTGTGCGGGGGAATTGTCTTAAGCGAGGCTGTCAGCCACAAAGCCAGCTTGCCCTTAATGGGTGCTCTGAGCCTGCCTGTTTTCTTGTCCAGACATTGGCAAAATCTGTTAATGAGAACTGTGCCACTCCCTCCTCTCACCAGGGCCATTGGGGAGAAGGATTACCCTTTTCTTTTCCAGTCCCCTAATTGAACTGCTGACCCACACTTAGGTACCTGAGGGGCTTAAGTGCGGATACTGAGAGCTCTTAAGTCAGAGGGTTTTAGAGGGCGGCGGCGGGAGGTGTCATTCACTTTGTCTGCAGTTTCATTTGGATAGACGTGGACATCTGCCAGGAGCAGCTAGCCTGGAAGATGTCTGTCTTACAGAGATGATTGATTGGCAGTGACCTCCAGCTGTGCTTACACAGCTGGATTCTGCTGGCTGCAGCGGGCAGAGATGGAGCATACTCGATATCACAGAGGCATGGCTTGTTTTCCAAGCCTTTCTTCATCAGCTGGGCAAACCCAGACAGGAAGTCTTCAGAAAGAGGCCTTCTGCTTTAGTCTTCCACAGGCAGAGGTAGGGGCCACCTTCAAATCTGACGTGAAAACCACTCAGACACGGTTGGTTGGTTGGCTGGTTCGTTTCGGTGAATCACAGCACGGGTCTGTGGATGACTGAAGGAGCTATGGACCATCCTTTCAGCCAATGGGTTGGTGACTGAAGTCTGTGCTTTCCAAACTCACTAGTTTGTTTTGTTATTGCCTGGAAGGTCCACCATTGCTGCTGTCTGCTAGTTACTAGACAGTTTAGTCTGCAGGGGGGACTGTGTTAGTGTAACAGGAGAGGACAGGGGGGCTTGGGAGGAGGCCACCAGGCTTCCTCCCTACTTCCTAGGGTGTTCACCTTACCAGACTCTTCTTGAACACTCACGATGGGAACTGGACTGCAAGAGTGGATACAGCCTGGATCCTCCTTTTTATGTTACTCCAAAGATACTGATCTTCGCTCTGAAATACCTACTCTTCTTTCCTCCCTGTCTTGAGCTCAGCCACTGTCCTCTGAATCCACTCGATCTTAATGCTGCTGGAATCTGAGGTGGGGGAAGGGATTTCTGCTTCATCAAGATATATGATACAAGCCTTTTTAAAGTATGAACCTATACACTAACCTGTGTGTGTGTGTGTGTGTGTGTGTGTGTGTGTATGTGTCTGTCTATCTCTTTCTGTCTGTTTCTCTATCTCTGTCTGTCTGTCTGTCTCTCTCTCTCTCTTGCTCTCCCTCTTGCTCTGCTCTGCTCTTAAGTAGGCTTTCTTTCCTGTGACTTCTCATGTGAGTTAAACGTATCATATCTCTGGCTCATTCCATAAAATATTTCTCTGATTCATTATCTTGTTTACCCCTCAATTAGACATCATTTTCAAACATGGCAGTTTCCTTCTACAAGCTAAGCTTTTTGCTGTTAGGGATTAAAGGTGTGAACGAAGGATGCGTCTGTGATCCAGGGTATGGATTCATTCTGGCTGGGTTATATAGACCTAGGTCTTTGGATGTGCTCTCCTGCTAGAGCAGACACGTTTACTGGATTAAAATTCCTCTACACCTGTCACCACAAAAACAGCCAGGCGTGGTGGTGCATGTTTGTAATGCCATTTCTGAAGAAGCGGGGACAAGACTCAAGGGCTTGATGTTGAGCTCTAAGCCAGTGAAAGACCTTGTCTCCAAACAACAAAGCAAAACCGCAACAGTATGCAAAAGAGAGAGGGAGAGAGGGAGGAAAAAAAGATGACAGCTCCTGAGAGGTGACATCTGAGGTTGACCTCTGACCTGCATACACATCAGAATTCATGTGTCCATGCACATACACAGTGGAGCTGATGAACAGAGAACTAAGGTGAACTGGAATGCACAAGAAGTAATGAAAATAAATAATGAGTGAAATGCAGGAAGAACCGATACTTGTTCTACACTGAGGCTATATATAGTCATTACAACCCTGAAATCAATCCAGCGACATTCTCATTTCATGCAAAGGAAAGTCAGGTAAAGCAAGTTCCTGTGCAGCCATGCCTGGGAGCCGACATCGGTCGGGATTCAGTCTCATTCTTTTCTAACCTTTCTTTTCTGGACACATTTCCTTTCTGATGTCACCCTCTGTTCTCCAGGCCACACTCAGGCCTCACTAGGACTACCATATGGGACCCTTGCCAAGCACAGGGTTCTATTTTCTGGCTTTAGTGGCATCTATACAGAAACATGCCCTTGGAATAAAAATGTAGCACACCTGGTGATGGACAACATGCCTGCCTTCCCTCCACACCCCGAAGGACTAACGAGAGAACAGGAGCAGGTAAGGCAAAGACAATAAGGAATTAAAGATGGCGTTGGCCCTGGTGAGAAACTGGAAATCACTCTTTTTCATTTATTACTTATTTTTCATATTACATCTGGAGAATTATAGAGTTGGAGTTCAATGACCATACATCGACAATGTCATAAACCACTGCTCTTGGCATCTCCAGAACTTCCCATCCTCTAAAAGTGAAACCAAATGTCACTATTGACCTTTTGCCTTCCCCCATCCAGCCCCTGGAAATTACTTTCCTACTTTATCACCTTTCTATGACTATAACTGTTCATTCTTCCTCAGATAAGTGGCACCACACAGTATTTATCCTTTTGGTCTGGCTTCTGTCACTTAGCATGATTTCAAGATTCACTTGTTTAGAAGCATGAACTTAAAATAAAAATCCTTCCTTTTTAAGGCCGAAAAAAACCTTCCATGGTTGAATACAGGATAGTATTCAGCCGTTCATTCACTGGTAGGTATTTGATTTGTTTCTGCCCTTTCACCATTGTGACCATAATCCTGTGACCGTGTGTGTACACGTTTGTGATTATGTCCCAGTTCTCAGTTCTTTCTTTTCACTGAAGGCCCAGGGACTGACCGCTGGCTTGTAGAAGGCTGGCAGCAGTAACACGTACTTCCTTTGTAGAAAACAAAAGACCTGGACCCCAACTCTCCAGTTAGCCATCAGGGTGACTTTGAACTTGTCACTGTGTCCTTCTGAGGCTTGGTCTACACACTCTAAAGTTCTTAAAGCTCTGACATTCGTGAAATGTTATATGAAGAGTGCAGACAAGTTGCATTGTCACCTGATACTGGTGGGGATTTGGGGACAGAAGAGCTGAGGGTGTTGCTCCTGCTTTCTGGGCATACTGCTGAGGGGTGGGCCGGAAGTGCTGTGTTCCCGATGATGTCTTCACTTTGATTCTCTGTTAATGGGTGGAGTGTGGTACTATCTTTGGTCAGGAAATGTTAAGCCCATTGCCAGTCTGTGCTCAGGTATCATCAGCTTTTAGCAGAGAATCTTGGTTACCATTGTTGCTTAGATACTTGATCGTGCAGTATCCCCAGCTGGAGGGAGGTGGGCTGGCCACTGGCTTGTTGCCACACCACCCAGAGGAATTAACAAGCCTCCTCCTGGCACTCTAAGCTTTTACTGCAATGGCAGAGCTAAGGAACAAGGGCATGGTGGGAGCTGTGGATCCAAATGATCGTGTGATGCCTCTAGTGTTGTGTTAGAGAAGTGGCATTATGCATAGTGTGGGGCCCTTGCTGCCAGGCATTTCCCCCGTAGTGTTTATTAAATGGCAGAGTCCTGGGAATCATCCGAACACTCCTGATCACTCTGCCCTAAGGAGTCTCACTGTCTGTCTTTCATCCCTCCCGCCATCTGTATATAATCCTTACACTCTCTTCTCCCTGAAATCAAAAAGGAGAAGCTGAGCCTCTCTCATCCATTTGTCACATGGCTGCCTTATGTGCTGGGGACCGTCCCACACGCTCCCTGCCACGCCTACTATTGGGTCCTAAGGAAATACATTTCTAAGTTAATAAAAATTCATTGGTAGCAACCAGATGAGTCTGCACTATCTGTAGGCCAATGTGTTAAGGTATTCCAGAAGAAATCGACAAAGCGATGATAAAGCATCTACTCATTGTGGGTTAATAGGCTGATAGTATAAGACATTTATTAATTTTCATATGAATGCAGTGCCTGCCTGTTATCATGATTTATTCCCAAAATTTAGTCTCATGTGCTTAAATTGAGAAGCTACAACGCACACACTTTGTCTTTATAGCTGTCACTGGTGTTGTATCTACATCCATGCCACTTTACCAGCACTTTAACAACTGAGTAGCAATATCAATCTAATCACGTTAAAGGCTATATATGTTTCCCTCTAGTACAAGTGTACATTCATTTCCATTAGAACCTCATTTCTATAAAAGATCAGCTGTGGCAGAATTGAATCCAAATGGATTCGACCATTGCCTTTCCTTTTCTACTTGAAACACACGGCATGTTATTTTAGTTTCCTCCGTGATCACTATGAAAGAACCGGACAATCAAACAGTAATGAAAATATGATGGAAGCGTGTGAACAGGGAATTGATAGCTTCAGCAAATGGCTTGTTCACCTTTATTGATCTACATCTCCTATGTTAAGTAGCTTTGCAGTTTGTTTTCAAGAGCCAGTCCCAGGATATAGTCATTGCTACTGAAAGCTCCAAATTCTGTGGACTTGGATCTTAAAGAGCAGTGTGATCCGCTGAAGCTGTAATCCTTAAGGACTCAACATCTTCATCTTACAAGGAACATAACAGGATCTCACATTGCACCTTGTACACAGGCACACATGGAAGAGTACATGTGGGGCCCCAGAATGGCTACCAAAATTGTAAATGACAATAAGAATTGTGGTGATTATGGCTTTAAAGAGTTGGGGAAAAGAGTCCAAATAGAGTTGTTTGCATTTTCCTCCTATTACCTCATTTCTTTATTTAAAAAGCGAAGATCCAGTATATGTTACATGGAAGAAACAGAGCTTTGTTTCTAATGCTTGTCTCAATACGCAGGAAAGGTTGGGATGTGCAAAGATGATGTCATGGGAGTGGAGGGTGGAAGAGTGGATCTCCGGTTGGGAAGGACATGGAGGGAAAACAGAAATGTTGGGCAAGAGGTACAAGACTACAGCTAGACTAGAAGGAAAGGCTGTGGGGTCCAGGGTATGACCATGTTAAGAAGGGTTTTGCTTTGTTTTATTTTCCTTTTGCCGCTCAAATACTGGAGAGAACAATTTACAGAGAAGAAATTTATCTTAGCTCATAGTTTAGGAGGTATCACTCCATGGTCATCTTCTTCCGCTCCTGTGGGCCTGGAGTTCACTTCAGGAAGAGCAAAGCTACTCACTTGCCCTGTGGAGACAGAGGGTAAGACAAGGGCGCCTCTTTCTAAGCTATGCTCCAGGAACACACTTCCACCAATCAGGCTAGCAGTTCTAGATCTCCAGGTCAGTTCTACGACCTCACTATTACGTGTTCCCCTCAGCCTTTGCAGCTGGTGTGATTCTGGTCTTTTTGACGTTATTTGTATTAGACTTGCTTCCCAGTCTCATAAAATGACAGGATAAGACTGGGAAATAAAATAAGAAGGGATTCTGAGGGAAATGATTGCCCCACCTCTGAATTACCTCAGTCTATCTGATTCTGAGGGGAGAGATCTCCCCACTCTTGACTTTGCCTCCTACTGTTTGCAGACATGAAGTGGGGCCCACTCAGAGGCTTTGTACAGCACAAATAGCACCCCTGAAATTTTCAGAAGACCTTAACAAACCACATGACTTCTATCTTTATTTCTGTATCTAGAAAATTCAATCAGTGCTATCTACCCTAGATCCTAAAATTCAAATATGACTATATAGGAAGTATCATGTGACTTTTCATGGGAAATACAAACAGATGTCTAATCATCCGACATAGGACATCAGTTTCCCCAGGCCTAGCTTTGTGAACCAATAAAATTATTGGAGTTACAGGAACATGGGTAAGGCTACCTACAGGAGCATGGGTGGTGAGGTCTACTCACAGGAGCATGGGTGAAGATACTTACAAGGTATGGGTGACTCCTGGGCAAGTGCATCCCTGCGAAACCCACCCCGACATGGGTAATGTGTTCCTAGAGCTTCCTGGGAACCTTTTAGGCAGTTCCATGGCAAGTCTACTACTCATACAGACATGGATGTCACAGTTAGGAAGAGAACCCATAGAATAAGTATATGTTCAAAGGAGATTTATTAGGCTGTCCTACGTGATACAGTTTGGGTATTCCAAAAATGACTACTTTTGCCCCGGTAGCTTCGTAGTTCCCAAGGCTGTACATGTCATCAATACTATTCCGGTCATGAAGACCTGGAAGATTACTGGAGAAGCACTGTCTTCAGGACATGTTGGAATCACAGAGAAGCTGAGTTCTGGTATCAGGAGAAGAATGTGGTGACAGTTGTGGTGGCGATAAGATAGATGAATTTCTCCTTTGGGTAGATGGATGGCTATCTGGATGAGATGTGGTGGCAGTAAGGCAAAACAATCAAGTTTTCCCCGGGGACCTCCTTTTATCTGAACAACCACCAGAGGGTGCCACTTCCATACAGGGAGGATTGTACTGCTTGGAATGACCTGGTCAGGTTAACAACCAAGATTAGTCATCGCTTTGGGGGAGGGGGCTCTTGAGTCCTGTACCTTAGCACCTTCCTAAACCTTCTAAGTTTCCTTATCCTCCTCCATCTTGCCATCCTCCCTTCAGGATGGAAGGTTTCAATGTGAAGAAAATCCTTGAATAATTGTGTTGTTCAAAGAAGGTAATTGGTATTATGACAACTGGTATGCTTAATAATGTGAGGTAATGGATTGAAATCAGGACATAAGGGATGACCACCATTATGAAAAAAAAAATTAAGCAACCTTCAAAGGTAAAGGGAGGTCTGTTCCCTATGATACTCTTCCATTCATGTGCTATGCGATTTTCAAAAAAAAAAATGTACTATAAAATTATCTTCTTAAGTTTATAATGCAGCAACACTAAGTACATTCACCTCATCCGCAGCTGCTGCCTGTTCTTCTATGTTACCCAGCGATTTGAAAGTGAGTCCTACTTGCTGTAATTCTTCAGCCCTAAGTGGATATTTCTAGGAACCAGATTTCCCACTTTGTAACTGCAGTGGTTTTGCTAGACTTTACTGTTTTCTCTTGACTATTATCATCTTAAACACCATTGTTAAGAATTCTGATATCATCATGTTTTTCCTATCCCATCCAGAAGCACAGCATGACAGTGAGACTAGTACTGATCATGTCAGTTTGGTTTAGGTAGTTAGCTAATATCTTGCAATCCTCCCCATGCAACTATTAGATATCCTGTGTGATCGTGAGACCATATGATGCATTATTAAGTGACTGAAGCATCTGGTGATGACCCTTGCCTGAATCAATTATTACATTGGTAGGTCTTAATTTTAATTTAATTGTGTTTTAATAAAGATTGATCCATTTCCAACATTTAAGGTCAGATCCAATTCTTGCTGCTGTTAATATTGCCTTAAAATGTGAAACTAATGAAGATCGTCCAATTCGATGAAAATATTTTTTCATTAAGTAGAGCATATGTTAGGAAAATGGCCAAAACTCATCATGCAGTTATAGTTCAGAAATCAACATGTATTTTATGGAATGAATAACTGCCACACAAGATTTAATATTGTCCACGATGTTCAGCTTTTGTAGTTTGTGGAAGAAACACTGTAATATGTCATTTAACATCATAAAGGAATCTCATGTCTGTCCACTGGTAACTCATTGGCAATAGACCACAGCTGTTAAGAGGCAGCTCTGGAAAGGGGGAGAGAAACCCGCAAGCCAGCCATCTGACTTCAATTAGGGGAGAGGATAGTCCCTGAATCCACAAGGATGAGGTCTTTTTCAGGTCAAAGCATTATACTGGAGCTTGAAAAGAGGTAATACACAGACCACAGAGGTGAAGATTAGCTCATGCCTTAAAGGATCTCATAGCATAGAAACTCTGTTCTCACCATTTTCTGGCAAGCTGTCTCTTGCTGTGGCCGTGGCAAGCACTCATCTGGCACAGTAACAATGCTTTCTAATGGCTGAAGGCCCTCCGGAGTCAGAGAATAGATACCTTTTGCTGAGATAGAGGGAACTATAGGTAGATAAAATCAGGATTTTGGTTTAGGTGCAACACCTTTAAGACATCCATTAGAGACACAATTGGCCGATATTTGATATGTGATAATGTTTAGCATATTCACCATGGGGAAGGCATGCACTTGAGAATTTTTGAAGATGAATACCATTTAAAGCTGTGAAACTAGGAGACGATCACCTCGGAGTATATTACAAGCTGAGAACAGGGTGACAGTTGGCTATGCCCTTCTCATACAGATGTTATTTAAAGCCAAAAATTGAAGTGGAGAAGAAAGACAGGGGATTAAGGGAACCTGGACCAAGTCTGTGGTGTATCAGTGTTAAAAGGTGAAAGGGGCAAAATGGAACCAGTGAGGGAGACTAAGAGGGAACAGAGAGAGAAGTCAAAGGGCATTCTACAATATCCTACAGAACAAGCAAAGAAAGCATTTCCACAATAAGGGGTAAGTCTGCTGTGCTTTATAGCACCCATCAGTCAAGTTCTGTGGGAACCCAGAATATGCTCCATGGATGTCACTGGTGTATTAGAATCCACAGACTAACTAGAATAGATTTTACTGATAATGGGAGGGTGTGCGATTGGTCAGTCTTTCAAGTTTTGTTAAGTGGTAAGTAGGTAAGGAAGATTAAAGGGGGAGGGACAAGCACTGTGAGAAATAGCAAATTCAATCTTTGTTTTCACTTTTAAGGCAATAGACATAATGCTGAGCTTGTGCACTGATAGAGTAGACCCGCTCCAGGGGAGAAAGTGTTGATATTGAATAAAGCAGGGAAAACCACTAGGACAGCATCTTGGAGAAAGAAAGTGTGCAGAGACCTCATGCACACACATAGGTTTGTCCTAGAGACAAGACAAGGTCAGTTCCACAACAGGGTGGGTGAAGGGAGCAATACCCAAACTTCAGATCCTGGCTGGCAGGCAGGAAGAAGTTACTGTGAGAATTTGAGAACTGTCTTCTAATGTTCCCATTGTGATTTTCAGTAAAGTAAGAAACAAGATCATTGGCCAATAGTTCAGCTATAGCAAGTGTCAGAGATATGAGCATCATGAGTGAGTGAAACAGTTGTCTGCAAGAGCAGAAAATATCAACAGAACCTACAGGGAAGAAAGAGTACAAGTTACAGCCTCCGGTCACAATGACACTGTGAAGACAAAAACGAGTTCCTAAAAACACTCACTATTAAATAACTTCTGGGTTAAAGAGAAGAAGTGAAAAACATAAATATTCAGAAATAAATACATGAAAAGACTACCTGTAAAGTTTCTTCCCCAGAGATCATGTAGAAGTTAACCCAAAGCTGAGCAGCCTTCAACCCGAGGCTAGCCATTTGTTATTGATTACCATATTGATTACTCACTATATTAATTGATCATAGAAAAAAAAACATTGTAGTCTCCTAAATATTGAGGACACCTGATAAATTCATCATCTACCCATTTCATTTCTAACAAATTCAATGTAGATACTTAAGTTTTACTACTACTCTGGAGTTGCTAGCAGGTATAATTATATAAGCAAAAGAAGTTGAAAATATACATCCTGAAAAGAAGAAAGTCAAAGTATTATTATTTGTGAGTGGTATGATTGCTTGCTTGGAAAACTTAAATGTATTCACTCAAAACCTGTTGTAAGTGATGAAAAGAACCAAAGCAGTGTGGGGTCTATACACAAGTAAATAGTAAGTCAGTACAACAAAACAGGGAACATTTCAGAGGTCAAGATGCATGCAGAGATTTTAAATGCATAGAGAGAGGATGTAGGTACACCTAAGGAATTTAGGATATTACTGAGGTGCCATTTCAAATGATTAAAAGCAAATTCGTTATACAATAAACTGTTTGGATAATGAGAAATGTTTGAGAAAACTCCCCTGTAAGGCTGGGTGAGTTCACACCTCAACTCTTGTACTTACATTCTCAACTGCATCAGAACTTCTGATGGCAAACAAGATGAAGTCACAAAACGAGGAGGTAGAAAGGAGGAACCTAACCTCAAGGGTATTTGAAAAAGACATGTGGACACCTACTATTTCATACAAGACACATGTATGCGCGCGCGTGCTCACACACACACACACACACACACACACACACACACACACTCACGTCCTAAAATAGTTTGGAATGCCTTACATGGAATAGTGCTTCTTCCAGAATAAAGGTTTCCGGATAAAAAGGCTATTTCCAGGTGTAAGATGCCTGGTCAGGGGTATCCCCAAGATCCCCTCAACACACAATGATACAGGCTTTTACCATCGCTCACGGTTTCCCACCATAATTTGATGGTAAAATCCTATTGCTGAAAAACATGGCATACGTTGGTCTCAGGACATGAGAAAATCATGTCAGCACTAATCAGGAAGCTTCCTTCCTCTTGGCTAGCTTCAAAGTGCTAGAAGGTTATTGGGTTGCTGGGGGAGGTCATCAGCACGCTTGCCCAGCTGTGAACCCCCCAAGCTACAATAGTAGCCAATGTGCTCATGGGTCTAGTAGTGACATGAATGCTTTGAGGTGACCAGCTTCTTTTTTACTGGGCTTAAGATCCACTCCACAGAAGGAACCGTGAATTTGGCTATGAAGCCATGGTTGGGGAGACCCCAAGGATCAACCTACTATTGTTATTGTGCTAGACCAATGTAGAATCAAAGTGTCCTATACATACCTTTCTCTTTACCCATTGATTACTGTAGTTTTCAGACCTTACCATAGAAGTTTCTCTGGGCAGTGGACAATAAGGCAGACTCTCAAGGCTGGTCAAAATGCAGAAAATAAGTGCCAGTGGGGTACACAGCCACAGACTGGACATCTGTGTAACGCCTCATCCTCGCAAGGCTCAATACCATCTCCGAAGAGAGGCATAAAAGTATAAAAGTCAGAGGTTACAGAGGACAACACTGAAAAAGGGTCTTCTGGACATGACAGGACCTCTATATCCATGAACTCACAAGAGCCACGGCTACCATACAAGGTGTGCACAAAATCAAGCCAATCAACATTCCAGTGTGGGCACTGGAGGGGCCCATGAGTCCCCATCCCTAACTGAAGAGCTACTGACAGTTGATGTCTTCTATGGGAAACACAGTCACTTTTTTTTGAAGGTGAGGCCCCTGACAGGTCAACTACACTCCAGTGGATGGGTCCCTTACCCATGAAGAGATGAGAACCACAAACTGAATTGAACAGATTATTTTTTTTTTTGTAAGAAAGAGGAAGTAGGAATCTGGAGTCATGGATTGAGGAGCTGTTGGAGAAATAAAGGGTGAATATGATTGAGAGATAGTGTATGATATTCTCAACAAATATTTACACTATTATATTAAAAATCCTAGGCATATATTATATACATAAGAACTGATGTTGTTGATCATGGGGGAGAGGCACTAGGGCCTGGGTAGGAAGGAGTTTTGAATTATTTAAACACAGGCAAATTTAATAAATAAACAAAATATAAATATGCATAATTATTCAAGATGGTTGGGATTTTTAAAATATTCATTTTTATTTTATATGTATGAGTGTTTTGCCTGTATATGTGTGTGTGTGTGTGTGTGTGTGTGTGTGTGTACCATGTGCCCAGTGGGAGCCAGAAGAGGATGTTGTATTTCCTGGAGCTGGAGTTACAGATGGCTGGGAGCCACCATGAGGGTGCTGGGAACCAAACTCAGGTCCCTTGAAAGAACAGTAAGAGCTCTTAACTGTTGAGCCATCTCTCCAGTCCCAAGATGGTTGGTTTGTACACTCGTGAGATTGTTGCACATAGTAAGGATTCAATAAAATATAAAACTTTAAGGATATAAAAATAGGTTCTTAGTTTTTGTGGCAAGACATCATTCTTTCTTGCTTAGCTCCCAAGGGAGGCTTGAAGAGCCAGTGGATTAGAGGGGGGAGCAGCAGGGTCAGGGGAGCTGGAGAGAGACAATGACAAAGACACAGTCACCGGCTAGAGATCTGCACAGCCTCTAAAATGTTTGTCACTTGATTATGTGAACCCAAGTTAAATCCCCAGAAGCCACATGAAAAACTGAGTGTGGTGGCACTTGCTTGAGATTCTTGCATTGGGGAAGCAGAGGGAAGATTTCAGCTGACCATTCAGTATAGGCTAATTTGTGAGCCTCAGGATCCAGTATGGGACCCCTTCTCAAAACAAAATAACAACAAATAAGCAAAATACAAAGTGAGTGACCCCTGAGAAACATCACCCAGGCTGAACTCTAGTCTCTACATTCATACAGTCACAGGTAGGACAGCACCATACACACACAAACACACACACACACACACACACACACACACACATACAGAAGCACCACAACACAATACTCATATACACATACACAGGTACATGCAGACACACACACACACACAAACACATACACACACACAGATACAGAAACACACAACACAATACTCATACACACATACACAGGCACATGCACACACACACACACACACACACACACACACAGATACAGAAGCACCACAGCACAATACTCATACACACATACACAGGTACATGCAGACACACACACACACACACACACACGCGCGCACACAAACAAACACACATACCGGTGGGGGGTCCACCACATAGTTTTTAACTCTCTGCACAGTACTTAGCACAGTATAATCACCTAATAAGGACTCATTCCCTATTTACTGAACCGGAATAAACTATATTTTTTTTCTGACCTAAAAGTGATATAAAGAATCACGGCTTCTACAAGGCAGCCTCAGAAAACTGTCCATAGAGCAGTTTCAGCTCTGGCACACTCTCTCCCTGCTCTCCACTTGGGAAACTGAGAAGGACAGGGTCACCTTTTGTGCTTGCTCTGGGCAGAGCATAGTCTGGCCATGTTGTCTTGCTAATTCCTTTGTGTGTCACTTCTCTGGTCTCCAGTGTGGACTACAGCTACCCCTTCCCCTTCACATAGACAAACCACCTCTGTGCCTAGAATCTCTCTGACTGCTTGAGAGAGAGGGGCAAAAAGATGGTTTCAAAGACTTGGGAGGGAATGGGATCTTTGGGTGCCAGGCCCCTGTCTGAAGCTAATCTGAGCACACAATGTCTGGTGGCCTTCCAGCACTTTCATACTTCCGCAGGTGCTGAAATGTCGCTGTTAATGTTATTTGGTGGGCAGCATTTTCTTCTACAAGTTTTCTTTGTTTAATTTCTGACCCTCTAACTGTCTCTGCTTCCCCTCAGGTCCTCCCTTCCCCCTTTTCTCCAAAGTGAAAGGCAACAGAGGCCCCTGCTCAGTCTGCCACACAGTGGGTCCCAAGAAAATGCCCCTCTGATTTGCCACGTCTCCTGGAGCAGCTTCGCTGTAGGAGACTGGGTCTGTTGAAGCCGTTTCCTGGCTGCCTGGCTCGATTGGAGAGAGTTAGGTTTGGTGCCCACATCGGAACAATCAGGTCCACGTACATCATTTCGGAGTTTGAGACCCGGCCCAAATGGGTCCTGAATCAGCCGAGCCTCTCTGTCCTGGCAGATGTTTTTCAAGTCTTTAAGTTTCACCCTTAACAGAGATAAACTCTGCATCCATGTGGCCCACAAGGGTAGTTTCGGGTCCTTGGAAAATCATTCTCTATTTGATGGCTGATGTGGTAGAAAATCCACTAATTTTAATATGCAGATTATCGGCGAGCAATTCCTTTTATATTTATGCCTCCTATTACGAGCCTGATTGAAATAAAACGGTAGCTGGAGTTGCATTAGAGTTCTCTGAATGGGGTCTCCACAGTACTGGAAAGAATATAAGCTAAGCACTCTCTCAGACGAGCCTCGGAGCCTAACTGCTCCTTCACCCTTCCAAGGATACATTTTTGGAAGGTTTTGTTGTTGTTGTTTTCATATTTGATTCTCTTCCAATTTGCATGTTTACCAAAATCCCAAGGAAAGAAAAATAAAACAATTAAATTTTTTTCTATAATCCATTTAAGTCAAAAACAGAGAAGAGAGAGAGAAATTTGTAGCTTTCAAACACCATTAGTTTGCTAATGATAGCTTTCATCCGACGACAGCCAGCACACTGATAAGATGCTGCAAACATCTCTGGTGAAGGAAGAGGTCCATTTATAGGCCCCACTCTGTCTCTGCAGCTTGCACATGTTTTCAAACATAATTTCATGCCTGCTTTCTGACAGCTCATTAAACAAAGGCCTCTTGGTGGCTATATTGCCCGTCTCCCTGCTGAGACGGCAGCATATTTACGGCTTTCGCAGATTGCTGGCTGCTGGCGCCTTCTCTTGCCCGTGGCCTGCCTGCCAACTGCTTATCAGTCTCCCCCCAAAGGTGACATCGTCGTTGTTTGTTTAGGTAGCGATGGTCCGGGTTTGACCCTTGGAGGCCAGCAGCCGCCTGATTAGGAGGGCGCCTGCACTGGCTAGATAAAGGCAATCACACTCGGAGACAGCCCGGGATGCTGAGGCTCGCCAGCCTGCAGGCTCCCATTCAGCGGCGCGCAGACAGTTCGTTAGCTCGACAGCTGGCAGCGGGCAGACCTTGTGGGATTTCTGCCTCAGAGAAAGCAAACAAGGCTTCAGAGTGCTGGGAGCTATCAGGGGCTGTGTATGGGACGATCAGAGCGGCCCGATGCACCTAATCACCTGCCCCCTGACTACCATTAAACCCACATCACACATCTAAACCCATAACGGGCCCTCTGGATGCAAGGCCTTAGACGGAATTCTGATGCCTTCCTCCTTCTCTTGCCAGTAGCGTTTTCCTGGGGTCCTGGGAGGACAGATGAAGACATCTTGGCTACAGCAAGAGGCTGCAGGCTGCAGCCATCTGCCATTTCAGGAGCTGACAAAACTGGTAACAGGTTTCCACCGCTGCAGTCTCCTGGGAAACTGTTTCCCACTACACAGAGCTGAGAGAGAAAATTGGGGGTGGGGTGGGGTAAAGGCGGGAGAGCAGTGGGGGGAAGGGGGCTAGGTGATCCAGTCCTTAGCTGCTGTAAGTGAATAGTGAGGCTCCAGAGACAGGATTTTGGTCAAGGCTTGGGATATTCTTGGTCTCCCTGGAAGTGCCTCCTGGATGGAGGGACATAGATTGGGGTGTGCCTGCCTTTGCCTTTGGGGAAGACAAGGACAATGGCGTGGTACTTCTAGCACTTTTGGTGATTAAGGCAATGTATTGAATGCCTCTTTATAAAACATCCCTCTTTATAAAACATATAAGGAACACCACTGAGAGGCAGGCACCTCACAGATGATAGCAATGAAGGCTGAGAGATAGGACTAGGCCAAATTTCACACGGTCACCAAGTGAGTTCTGGTCTGGTGTTTTCCAAAGCCTCCCCACCCCCCCACCCCACCCCCCCCACACACTCAGAGAGTCCAAGTTTCTGCAAAATGCGCCATTGCACCCATAGGTAATAATTGCTATATCTCTTTCCCTTCTGGGCACTGCCAGGCCAGTGTATGTGATCATCAAATGGGAAAGTGGCCAGTCAGTGCTGGTGAGTCCCACATGAAGAAGGACCCTCAAGCAAGGGATTGGCCCTCTTCAATACCCTTTTCTCGATTTTCAAAATCACCTTGGGAGAGTCTCTATAGGAGGACTAGAGGCCTTCATCTCATACTTTTAGAAGGCATTGCTTAGCATGGAAGCTTCTAGGAGAAAATTAAGTCTCCTCTATCTTTGTACTTCTGTGCTCAGTAGAGTGATCTAGAACATAGACGGTGTTCAAGCCATGAAGGGTAATGAGAGGAATGGCTGTTGGGTTCTGATCCTGTCTGCGTAGTTTATCTTAAGTTGCATTGGTACCTCTCAAGCCCCTAATTCTCTTGAAGGGCAGGAATACATTTTAAATATTTTGTTCCTAATATACGCTGAGTGCTGCTTGCTGGCTCTCTCCCTGTGGCTTGCCCATCTTCTCTCTTACACCATCCAGGACATCCGCCTAGGGGTGGCGCCACCCACAGTGGGCTCTGCACTCCCCCATCAATCATGACTCAAGAAAATGTTTCCACAGGCTTGCTGGCAGGTCAACCTTACAGAGGCAGTTTCTCATTAGAGGGTTCCTCTTCCCAGTGACCCCTGCTTCTGTTAACAGAAAGCTAACCAACATACCTTCTTTAAATGACTTGAACTCGTGTTTCGAGGTAAAGTCTTGTATGCAGTGCCATTTCTGAACATCATCTCTGTGGATGTCTGCATTTTTGTTTGAAATGCTGTAGGTGAACCTCAAGGTTTTGCAGGTATCAGGCATGTGCCTGACCACTGACGATTTCCCCAGCCTAGCTTATTCTTTTGTGCATGTTATTTGAATTGACTATTGAATTGGAAAGTTAAGAATCATGTGTTCCATTTTAAGGTTAAGGAAAGCAAGACCCAGAAACCTAAGTGACTTTCCTACAATGTCATAGCCAGCAAGTAGGAAAGACAAGACACTAAATAATGTTTAGATCTTTTAA